>CM035168.1:5538423-5949522 GCA_020205615.1 Panax quinquefolius
AAATTAGGTATTCATCACCCATCTCTGAGTCGCCAAATACATGGTATGTAATTCAAATATAACTTAATAATACAAATTGTCGTGGTAAATACTTAATTAAAACATAAATCGAGAGTTTTAATAAGAATATTGTCATCTAGATAATATCCACACCCAATGGAGTCCTCATTACATTTATTATCACACTATTTAATGTGTAATAGTGAGGACTACTAATGCTATCATCCGGACCGTCACTCCATTTCCCGACTAGTCCTGGCTACGTTCTCATTTCCTGAAGAGAACAGTGAAAGAAAGGGTGAGCTCAACTAGCCCAGTAAGAAATATTATGACTAAGATAATGTAGAATAAATTATCATTAGTCTTCAATAATGTTAAACTGATAAAATACAATAGTACATCAAGTTTAACCGCAATTTAACAAGCAATCCATTAGAAAAGTCAAGTAGAGAATAAAATCTACTATCTTCTATGATTTAAAAAGGTTTTTCATCAATTTTTATCGCTGAGACTCAACTTAATAAATAAACCACATCTTCGAATCATTCCTGTACTACGGGCCAAGGATATTCATTAAATCATCAATGGTCATGACTATACTGAATAATCCCTAGTCATAATCATACCAAGTCCATCTCTGCACGTAAGCCAAAGATATACAACTATAAAACCAACAATCAACAATCCATCTTCTTTGCACGTAAGACAAAGATATACAATTCAATAATCCACATATCCATCTTCGCACGAAGCCAAGATAACTTTTATCACCATATAAGCATGAGGATGATGACAATGATATAAACATTAATCAATCGAAAACAAGGATAAATATTAAAGACTTTAAATTTATCCAAATATTATCAATCACATAATAAATTCATAATCTAATATTATTAATATCATAACAATATTTTAATCACGTCTTAAACTTATAAACAATTTATTTCAATTGTTTATACTTTACCAAATAATGCATTTAATCATTCAAAAATGCCATACTCATAAGATTTCATCACCAATGATCAAATCCTTTATCAAAAATCAGATATACCTTATATAGGATTTCCAAGCCATAAAATCCTATTTTCCAACTTTGTTACTTCACATAACATATTTAACTCATATGTTCAGAATTAAATAATTTTCATGAAAAATACCAAATCATCCCAAAAATATTTCTTTTTGGGATTTAGCGTAATATAGTCCCATAATGAACATATATTTTTCTTAATTTTTAAAATTCATTTTCTATTTTTCAAAATCAATTTCTAATTAATTCCTTAAGAAATTAGCTACCTCAAGTTTAACTCCAAAATTTCCAAATCTTGGAAGGATCTTACACATGTTAACGTGAGCTTTCAGTTTAAATTTCATGGTCATCTGAGTTATAGAACTCGGTTATAGCTGCTTTTCATTTAAAAACCTAAATATTGAAATGGTCATAACTTGCTCATTTTAAGTTAGAATGAGCTCATTTTTGGACAGGAGGTATTTTATACCATATACTTTCATGTCCCAAAAGGCCGTAATTTTTCTCATAAATTAAGTGGTCAAACAACCCCTTTAAGTTTTTTGGGCAAAGAGCATTTTCCTCTTTTATAGCTTTGGACTCCTTTGCTAAAAATAGTCCACACGAAAAATCTACAACACCTTTCAAAGTGATTCCACTTGGATAAGTTATATAACTCATAGATCTAACTCTAGAACTTGACCACACTCAAAAATTCAAATATAATAGGAGATATGGTCAATTGAATTTCATGTTCCATTTTTACCAAAAATCGATTTTTCAACCCTTTGTGATTTCTAAGAAACTTTCATGTTTTTCACATAATAACCAACATAACTCATCATAACACTTACTAATACCACATATACCCATGATTTTCATCATCCAATGCTTTTATTATGATTTTCATCATAATCAACGTAAATGATCATTTCCACAATTTAATAAGGAATGAATACAAAGGATCATTCACCATGCATGGTAATTCACATGTATAAAGTTATTCCAATGTAATAATAAAGAATGGAATAATGTAAGGATTCACCATGCATGCGATAGAGACCCATGCATGTGTTATTTCCAATGTAATAATAAAGACGAGAATGGAAGGTCAGCGTGATCCAGACAATATGTGATATTCTAATGTAATAATAAAGAATGAAACTGTGTCAAAGAAAATTGCGCCATGATATTGATATTCCAATGTAATAATAAATAATGGAACCAGTCCGTCCAGTAAACGCACGTACATGATATATTAAAACGTAATAATAAATAATGGAACCAGTGTCCAGCCAGAAAAACGCATGCATGTGTGATATTTCAATGTAATAAGTAAAGAATGGAATAATAGAAGAATTTCACCACGTATGCAAAGATTTTGCATATACAAAGTTATTCCAATATAATAATAAAGAATGGAATAATGTAAGAAGTTCACCATGTATGCGGTAGATTCAGATAAACAAAGTTATTCCAACATAATAATAAAGAATGGAATAATGTAAGTTTTCTTCATGAATAAGAAAGAAATAATAATTTACCTCAAAAAAATCGGATACGGAATAAAGGATGTAGCAAACTTCTTCTTCTTTCTCTCTATAATTTCTCTCTATAATAATTGCTCTATAGCTTTTGTGAATTGGTGAGAAATGAAGGAAGAATGAGCTTCTATTTATAGGAAAATATAGTTTCGATAATCGCACGTTTTGGGGCTCAAATATTACAAAGACAATACCTCCAACTTTTCTTTCATTTTTAATTCAGTCATCCAAGTATTATCAAACTTGCACCACCTCCCCTAATAGTAAATCATGTGAATCAATAGTAAATCATGTGACTCAATAGTTCTAAACATGTGAAAAAATTAATTACAAAGATAAGACTCTCCATCTATACCTCCATTTTTAACTTAGTCATGCAAGTATCATCAATCTTGCACCAACTCCCCTAATAGTATAAGAATGTGATTCAATAGTACACACATGTGAACAAATAGTTATATGAGCATGTGAATTAGTAGCAATTAATTGCTCATTTACCCAATTAATTACCCGATTGGTCAATATAACTTCCAGACATCAATTACTATCGAAATAAATGTCGATTTCCACTAATACTAACAATCCCAACACAATGGAAAAATATTTTCTCAAAAAATTTCATTTTTGAAATTTTGAAGTTTGACTTTTTTCTGAAAAAGTCAATCGTTGATTTTTTTTTAACCAAAAAGTCAACCTCAAAAATTTTGTGTTTATAGTCTATTTCTACTAATTTCATCATTCCGGACTCAAATATCACGTCGCTGCCTCCAAATTCAACTCGAACTCAAATTCGATTATAATAACATTCATCATTAATATCATAACTCACAATATTTAACAACCGTGTCGTTCCTGTGAAAGAGGGGCTTTTCAATAAGGATTTCTCCCTATCGCGCCGCAATTAGGTGACCAAACCTCTCCTCGATGTAACTTCTAGACATTATAAATATTGTAATTTAATAATATGAATAACTTTGTCGCCTCAATTATTGATTTAATAATATATCATATAATGCGATGATAATCGTGACAATAATCGAATCAATAATACGAGAGATATATGATGCAACAATTACTATATAGCAATAATCGAGTATAATCGAGTGACTTCTCACGTAAGCATCAATAATCAATACCGTGCTACTACGCAACCACGCCAGACATCGTACTTTTACTACCGGGTAGTTCAACAGTTTTAATTCGTAAAAACTTTTCGCCGTTATTTTCATAAAAATATTTTTTGTCATTTTTCAATCCGACAATAATTCCATTGTGGGGTCCACTAATGATTGTGTCGTCGCATTTAATATTCCTCGTTAAAACGAATATTCCCCACCAATCGAATATTATATAACAACTTGCATACTTTGTAAAATTTATAAATATTACCCACAACTATAACGTTATCTCAAATCCACACCAAAATTTTGAAAAAAATATTTCGAGAAAATTAAATCTTTATTCGTAAAACTGGGTCTCTCAATCTCTCCTCCTTATAAAATTTCGCCTCAAATTTACGACGACGCATTCGGTATGACAAAGAGGTGAGGATACCTTGAATACCTTTATCGTCAAAAACATTAAATTCATCTTTGCAATACTACCAAAGATATTCATTAATAATTCATCTTGCACTACAGCCAACTCAGATAACTAATAATCAACAATTCATCTTTGCACTACAAAGCCAAAGATATACAAATCAGAAACCAATAATGCCGAGACTCAACTTAATAGTATCAACGACCACATAATTATCCATGCACTACGGGCCAAGGATATTCGTGTTTTCAATTACTACCATGATTATACCGAATAATCCTCGGTCATAATCATACCAAGTCCATCTATGCACTACGGCCAAAGATGACTTTTTACCACATCATTTGTAACATTACAATTATGATCATGCCATAAAACAATTCATCTTTGCACCTTTTCAAGAGAATCCATAGCCATAATCATACCAAAAACGTCCATCAACACTACTGCCAATGAGGACTTTTTCCACATCATTTGTATATTACTACCATGATTATACCGAATAATCCTCGGTCGGTCATAATCATACCAAGTCCATCTACGCACTAAAGCCATGTGATGACTTTTAACAAAATATAAATACGATGAGTAGTTAATCAATCGATTCCTAAAATCACATCAAAGGCAAGTATTTTCAAAGAGATAAGATCGACAGTAACGTGAAAGTGTCGATTTGAAACAAGATTTATAAATGTGGAGGTAACGAAAGTTTCTCCTAACGAAGTTTCAAACCAATAAGTCAAAGTCTAACTTCTCGTGAGTCAAATTTAAACATTGAAAACAACTAGGTGAAATACAAGAGTGGGTAGTAACTAGTATCGAATAAGATATAGACTTCGCAAGAGTTTATAATTAACTTACCCGTAATAACTTCGTTTCTCGGTTTCTTGACAAACGCTCTCACTTAAACTACCGGATTAACTTTTGCTATGTAGGTACATTCCACCCTTAAGTGCTTCGTCACATTCTCGATCCATGATTTGAATCATTATTCTCCGATCCATATCGAATTGGGGTCGACCGCCGCGCACAGGTAATTCAATTCGATGTTGGATTCTCCCAATTGTTGTCCAAAAAGCAAAATCCATTTCATCTATTTTGACTTTATTCGATCGGACGCCTTTTTCGACAATATCAACGCGTCAAATGCCATTTTTTTACCCACGCATCATCTATTCTCCTTCGTTCAGCTTGTTTCGCTTTCATCGATCTTTGATCAAAGCATTCTCGATTCCACTCTAATATCTTATACTCGCCAAAGAGTGCTTCGCTCAAGCATCGCACATCGGGTAACATAATTTTGAATTGTTGCATCTCTTTGCTCTACAAACGTCGCCGTTTCTCTCACCGCTTCTTCTAACTCATGAATACGATTTTGTAATTCTAAATTTTGATCATAAAATTCTTCTAATAAATTTTTCTCAAGTTCCTCTTCTTCCTCACTCTCACCTGCTACTCTCATCGCGCAACTAAACTCTAAGGTGCAACTATTAGTTCTTCACTCACCACGTAGATATCTCTAATTTCTTCTTCGTCTCGACATCACATTAAACTTGGTTAGTGATTAAAGGTGTCTCAATGGTCTCATTCACTCCATTGCTAACATTTTCAACCGCCATTTTCAAACACCGCCACAAAAACAAGAGTTAATCGACATATCACATATTATCCCTATACTCGACCGACCAATTAAATATCAAATAAACTTAGGTAGGTCATACTAGCGAAGGAATTTCTGCCTCTCCCTCCTAGTTCTTATCTCACATCTCACCAGGATCATATCCCTAAGCTTTGATACCAACCGTGACGCCCCAAAATTAGGTATTCATCACCCATCTTCGAGTCGCCAAAATACATGGTACGTAATTCAAATATAACTTAATAATACAAATTGCTTGTCGGTAAAATAATACTAAACATAAATCGAGAGTTTTAATAAGAATATTGTCATCTAGATAATATCCACACCCAATGGAGTCCTCATTACATTTATTGTCACACTATTTATGTAATGTAATAGTGAGGACTACTAATGCTATCATCTCGACCATCACCCGCTCCCCGACTAGTCCCGCCACGCTCTCATTTCCTCAAGAGAACAAAGAAAGAAAGGGTGAGCTCAACTAGCCCAAGAAGAAATATTATGACTAAGATAATGTAGAATAAATTATCATTAGTCTTCAATAATGTTAAACCGATAAAATACAATAGACATCAAGTTTAATCGCAATGAACAAGCAATCCATTAGAAAAGTCAAGTAGAGAATAAAATCTACTATCTTCTATGATTTAAAAAGGTTTTTCATCAATTTTTATCGCTGAGACTCAGCTTAATAAATAAACCACATCTTCGAATCATTCTTGTACTACGGGCCAAGGATATTCATTAAATCATCAATGGTCATGACTATACTGAATAATCCCTAGTCATAATCATACCAAGTCCATCTCTGCACGTAAGCCAAAGATATACAACTATAAAACCAACAACCAACAATCCATCTTTGCACGTAAGCCAAAGATATACAATTCAATAATCCACAGTCCATCTTTGCACGTAAGCCAAGATAACTTTTATCACCATATAAGCATGAGGATGATGACAATGATATAAACATTAATCAACTGAAAACAAGGATAAATATTAAAGACTTTAAATTTATCCAAATATTATCAATCACATAATAAATTCATAATCTAATATTATTAATATCATAACAATATTTTAATCACGTTCTTAAACTTATAAACAATTTATTTCAATTGTTTATACTTTACCAAATAATGCATTTAATCATTCAAAAATGCTATACTCATAAGATTTCATCACCAATGATCAAATCCCTTATCAAAAATCAGATATACCTTATATAGGATTTCCAAGCCATAAAATCTTATTTTCCAACTTTGTTACTTCACATAACATATTTAACTCATATGTTCAGAATTAAATAATTTTCATGAAAAATACCAAATCAGTCCCAAAAATATTTTTTTTCCGGGATTTAGCGTAATATAGTCCCATAATGAATATATATTTTTCTCTAAATTTTAAAATTCATTTTCTATTTTTCAAAAATCAATTTCTAATTAATTCCTTAAGAAATTAGCTACCTCAAGTTTAACTCCAAAAATTCCCAAATCTTGGAAGGATCTTACACATGTTAACGTGAGTCTCCAGTTTAAATTTCATGGTCATCTGAGTTATAGAACTCTCGGTTATAGCATTTTTCATTTAAAAACCTAAATATTGAAATGGTCATAACTTGCTCATTTTAAGTCTGGAATGAGCTCATTTTTGGACAGAGGTATTTTATACCATATACTTTCATGTCCCAAAAGGCCATAATTTTTTTCTCATAAATTAAGTGGCCAAAACAACCCCTTTAAGTTTTTAGGCAAGAGCATTTTCCTCTTTTATAGCTTTGGACTCCTTTGCTAAAAATAGTCCACACTAAAAATCTACAACACCTTTCCAAAGTGATTCCACTTGGATAAGTTATATAACTCATAGATCTAACTCTAGAACTTGACCACACTCAAAAATTCAAAAATATAATAGGAGATATGGTCAATGAATTTCATGTTCCATTTTCACCAAAATCGATTTTTCAACCCTTTGTGATTTCTAAGAAACTTTCATGTTTTCACATAATAACCAACATAACTCATCATAACACTTACTAATACCACATATACCCATGATTTTCATCATCCAATGCTTTTATTATGATTTTCATCATAATCAACGTAAATGATCATTTCCACAATTTAATAAGGAATGAATACAAAGGATCATTCACCACGCACGTGGTAATTCACATATAAAAGTTATTCCAATGTAATAATAAAGAATGGAATAATGAATGATTCACCATGCATGCGATAGAGAGACCACGCATAAAGTTATTCCAATGTAAAAATAAAGAATGGAACCAGTCAAAGCGTGATCCAAGACCGGATGTGATATATTCAAATGTAATAATAAAGAATCGGAACTGTGTCAAAGTAAAATGACCCATACATGATATTCCAATGTAATAATAAATAATGGAACTAGATCCCACAGAACGCATGATATGATGATAAAAAATGTAATAATAAATAATGGAACCATGTCCCAAAAAAACGCATGTATGTGATATTTCCAAATGTAATAGTAAAGAATGGAATAATAGAAGAATTTCACCATGTATAAGATTGTGATATACAAAGTTATTCCAATATAATAATAAAGAATGGAATAATGTAAGAAGTTCACCATGTATGCGGCAGATTTCAGATAAACAAAGTTATTCCAACATAATAATAAAGAATGGAATAATGTAAGTTTCTTCATGAATAAGAAAGAAATAATAACCCCTTACCTCAAAAGAAAACCGGATATCGGAATAGTGATGTAGCAAACTTCTTCTTCTTTTCTCTATAATTTCTCTCTATAATAATTGCTCTATAGCTTTTGTGAATTGGTGAGAAATGAAGGAAGAATGAGCTTCTATTTATAGGAAAATATAGTTTCGATAATCGCACGTTTTGGGGCTCAAATATTACAAAGACAATACCTCCAACTTTTCTTTCATTTTAATTCACCATCCAAGTATTATCAAACTTGCACCACCTCCCCTAATAGTAAATCATGTGAATCAATAGTAAATCATGTGACTCAATAGTTCTAAACATGTGAAAAAAATTAATTACAAGATAAGACCTCCATCTATACCTCCATTTTTAACTTAGTCATGCAAGTATCATCAATCTTGCACCAACTCCCCTAATAGTATAAGAATGTGATTCAATAGTACACACATGTGAACAAATAGTTATATGAGCATGTGAATTAGTAGCAATTAATTGCTCATTTACCCGATTAATTATCCGGTTGGTCAATATAACTTCCAGACATCAATTACTATCGAAATAAATGTCGATTTCCACTAACACTAACAATCCCAACACAATGAAAATATTTTTCTCAAAAATTTTATTATTGAAATTTCGAAGTTTGACTTTTTTCGAAAAAGTCAACTGTTGACTTTTTTTTAACCAAAAAGTAAACCTCAGAAAATTTTGTGTTTATAGTCTATTTCTACTAATTTCATCATTTCGGACTCAAATATCACGTCCGCGTCTCCAAATTCAACTCCGAACTCAAATTCGATTATAATAACATTCATCATTAATATCATAACTCACAATATTTAACAACCGTGTCGCTCCTGTGAAAGAGGGGCTTTTCAATAAGGATTTCTCCCTATCGCGCGCAATTAGTGACCAAACCTCTCCTCGATGTAACTTCTAGACATTGTAAATATTGCAATTTAATAATATGAATAACTTTGTCGTCTCAATTATTGATTTAATAATATATCATATAATGCGTATGATATCGTGACAATAATCGAATCAATAATACGAGAGATATGATGCAAAGCAATTACTATAGCAATAATTGAGTATAATCGAGTGACTTCTCACGTAAGCATCAATAATCAATACCGTAGTGCTACTACGCAACCACGCCAGACATCATTTAGGGTTTTACTACCGGGTAGTTCAACAGCTTTAACAGTCCAAAACTTCCGCGAATTATTTTCATAAAATATTTTTTGTCACTTTTTCAAATTTATAAATAATTCCAACTATAATGTTATCTCAAATCCACACCAAAATTTTCCAAAAATGATGAGAAAATTAAATATTTATTCGCCGCATATTAATGGAATATAATTCTCAATTTGAGACAATTAAAAATGAATATTCCCCACCAATGGAATGAATATTATATAACAACTTTCTTCATTTTGTAAAATTTATATAATATTACCCACAACTATAACGTTATCTCAAATCCATTTAACCAAAATTTTTGAAAAAAATATTTCGAGAAAATTAAATCTTTATTCTCAATACATTATAAAATAACATGTCAATATAAACAACAATAGGGTGATGAGAACCCGACTTTGGAAGCGTCAAAAATGCACCCTATTAGAATGAGGGGACAAAATTGTACTAAGAGCTTAAAGGGTGTGTTGTCACTATCATACACGATGTCTAACTACATACAAATACTTGTTATCATAATATATGGTCATGCGATCCACTTATCGACTATATTTATGAGCATTATTTATATAATCTTGAGTATGGTTGGAATATAATTCTCAATTTGAGACAATGGAGATAATTATATGGCAAAAATATACACACCATTGGAATGAACATGATAGTAATCTTCTTATTCTTCTTTGGGGTATATTGGGTCAACCAAAGTTAATTCTCAAGTCTTATAATATTTATTATAACTTAGATGTATGACCTCCCATGTATAAAGGCTTCCTTGAACATTTTCAAAAAAAATTAATTCCTAAAACAGTTATAGACTGTACCTTTAAGTAAAGTATCATTGGTTTGGAGTGTGAGTGTTGTTATTTGTATTGAAACTCATAGCTTGTGTGTTGTCGTATTTTGCACGATAATTTAATTATTGTAAATAGAAAGTTTGTATTTGAATTATGTACTATGTATTTGACGACTCGGAATGGGTTGTGTGGACCTATTTTGGGGACGTCACAATTACTATGTGAGCTTATGGGTTTAAAAACCTGTTTTCAAAACATCATTGCTATACATATATATTGCTTAAAATTGAACTTTTATGCAAATCAAACTCTTTGTATATAAAAAACGAGGCATGACACACTACTTCTAAATAGTGCACTTAGCCCAATTAATCACACACACACACTTCGGGATAACTTAGGGAATTGAAAAGACGCGATAGCAAGTGTTTTCCACGAAAGTCGAGGGTGCCTAACACCTTTCCTCCGCTTAATCAAGCCTCCAGAACTCTTTGAATCTCGATTTTCAAGGCATACTAAGCAGAGTCTAATAATTGGGCCTTTGTGTAAATCATTTCAAATCTACCAACTGGAGACTCTGAATTTTTAAATCGTTGACATTTTATATCGAATTCTTTTCAAACTCACTCTTTTAAACAAAACTCAACACATAGAGAAAATAAAAGATAAAAAAAGAGAATCCAAAGAAAAGAGGAAATTTTTACCGTCGTGGACAATAAGCCTTGTTAAAACCCTAAACCCTGTCCAAACAAGTTATATATATCTCCAATGAAAATAATCGAATTAAATGCAAACCCTGTCCAAACAAGAAATTTTAATTTTCTTTATCCCCTTCTTTTATAGAATTAAATGCAACCCATGATCTTGTATTAATGTTGTTTGTTATTTATATTTATTAGAATGAAAATATAGGATCTATTTTTAAATTTTAAAGGAAGAAGTACTTATAGAGCCCAACCCAACCCACAAACCCAAATCTGTTGTCCTACCCATCAAACTGAACTGTTCACAAAGCATAGTTTGGGCCTTGGGGGCCCACCTTTGAGTAGACATAATTTTGTGCAACATAATTTGAATGAATTTATCAAATTTAGAAAATATATGATTATGAAAATTGAAAATTATCTAGTATGAATTTATCAAATTTAAAAAATATGATTATGAAAATTATCTACTATGATAATTGTAAAAAAAATTAAATTAATCTTAAAAGTAAAAATGTTTTAATAATTTTATAATCAATCAAGCACTATTTTAATTTTCTAATTTTTGTCAAAAAAAGAAAAGAAAAAGAAATTAGATTTAAACATCCTGCAAGGTTAGATTATTCCTCCTATTATTGTTTGGACAGGGTTTAGGGTTTTAGCAGAGGGTACTTATGGAGTTTTTATTACTTTAATTCAGTTAAAGCCTTGTTCAGAAGTGAGAGATTGAAAAAGACTTATTAAACTCTAATATTCCCAAAAGTGCATGTGTTCATATTATAATTTGAAAACCCTACTTACCCTAAATGGCCCTAGCTTAATTTTAAAACCTGGACCAAACATTTTAAGAATATTTCGTGTACAATCGTCAAAGTCATCAACAATACCTAATCTCCCAGGTCTAGGGTTTAAGTAATGGAGGAGACCAATGGTCAAGTCTCAAATTTGTTACTATAAAATATTGGTCAATACTTCCTACGTTACACAATATATAGTCTTTCATTTTCATAATAACTGTCTTTTAAAAAAAAATATTATTCTAATTTATTTATCGTTTACAACTTTTTATAAAAATAAATTATTTATTTTTCTATATTACCCCTAACTTCTCTCATTGTCCAAAGAAATTTTCTCCATTATATTAGTAGTTTCAACTACCCCATAAAGGGTAGTGATGAAATTTCATACAAATTTTAATTATTAAATGAGTTTCTTAATTCATGTGCATGAAGCTAAAAAGTTTATTATTATGGAACGGATGTAGTAACGTTTTAGAATTATACACAAGAATTAAGTAAATGATTGTATATCCTTAAATATAATATTAATTGTGTATAATACCATTTACCATATATTTATTTCATATTCTCTCTCATCTGTAACATTTTTCATATATTATGGGACGGAGGGAGTATGAAGTTAAAAGCAATTTATATTTAAAATATGTAAAATAATATATATTGTGAATGTTTATCTCTGTTACGTGAGAATCTTTTTCGATAGTTGGGGCACTCTTATAATTCTTACCAATTCCATTTATTGATAAACTTTATAATTATAATTCGACATAAATTTATCGTAATACATAACATGACTCTTAAAATATTTATAACCAAAAACACTTTCGTTATTTTTCAGTCTGTTTGATAAAATTATTAAATAAACATAAAAATAATTAATTTGTAAAATTTCAAAATTAATATTTTGAAAATGAATTATGTACTTTAAATATAGAGAACAATTAATTTATAATTTAAATATATTTGGTGGGACAGAGGGAGTAAGAGATATTTTTTAAAGTGACAATTCATAATTTTATTTTTATTTTTATGTATACCCTTAACATTTAGTAGAATGTTATAACGGTGATGATGTTGTATTCAATCGACTTAAAATATAAATAATAACTTGTTATAAATTTTTATGTCAATATATTATTTAAAATTTTATTTTAATTTTAAAACATACTAAAAATATATCAATAATTAACTAAATATTAAACATCAAAAGTTCAAATCATTTTTCAATAATTTAAATAAAATTATTAATATATATAATAAAATATAAAATTAATATATATTTAACATAATATAGCGATAATTATATATTTAAATAAATATTATATATCAAACACAATAACATAAATTACGAAAAAATATAAATTATTAAATAAAATGGACAAATTCATACTCAACAATCAACTAGGTGGAAATATATAAACTTAATGGGGTACATGACAAAAGTGTGCCGACTAAAAAAATATATATATATATATATATATATATATATATATATATATATATATATATAGACGCTTCTCCAAATGAATTGGAGGAAGGCGAATTAAGAATAAGCCAACTATAACGACGGAAAAAACCGTCGCTATAATCGACCGATTCTTAATTTCTTTTTTTTCACGGAAAAAATGAGATGAGATATATATATATATATATATATATATATATATATAATATAATAGGGACAATCTGCTCGTACTCACCCCATGACTCGGTGATTTAAATCTGTTTATATATTTTCCTAAATTTTAAGTTTTAAATAATTTATAGTTGTAAGGCATTTTAATTATAATCTGTATAATAAAAGTAATTTTGATAATTTAAATTTGTTTATGAATAGTAATTATAAAACAAAATTATATATAAAAATTGTACACACATTATAATAAAAAAAATAGAAAGTAAGATCTATTATTAAATTTTTTATACATTTTATTGATATATAATACATAAGATATAAGTTGCGCACATAAAATTATTCTTTACTTATTTTAATCCTTTACATACACTTGTAATTTTTTTAATTTTATTATAAAAATTTAAGATAAAAAAGGAGGTGAGAGACGTCATATAATTGCATAAAATTATCTCAAAATAAAATACTACTACTTAATACTCCCAGAAAAACTTTCCTTATATTGCATGGCTCGTCTCTCTCTCACTCATCAATCTTTCCTGCTCTCTATATATACACATCTCTTGCTAAATCTCGGAAAAAAAAAAAAAAATCCCAGAAAGAATTATAATCATAATCCTAACCCACTTTCTTTTTCTATAATTTTAATTTTGAATGTTTTTATTAATTAAAATTCCAAAAATTTAGGACTTTCATTATAAAACCCAACTACAAAACCGGTTATCAAAACCCTTTCGATTCTGTGGCTGCTCCAATTTCTCTTCTTTTTCTCTTCTCCGCCGTTTCTTTGGTCGAATTATTGATCGTCGTTTCGATGGAGCAAAGAATCGGCAACACACAACAAAACCACCCACATTATTATCGTACGGAAACCTCGTTGATTCCCACATCTAATTACAACAATGGCCGCAGCTTATTCGTATACCCAGTCTGCAATCTCAACTCGCCGGACAGGCAAAATTTGTTTTATCTTCCGATCCCTGATCAAAACCTAGAGGCCGCCTTTTCTAACCTCAATCTCTCACCGGTACCGTCCCTTCTCCCTGCCAGTCTCGATCCTGATTTCGGCGGCGAGGGTTTGTTGTATGACGCTCAGCAGCGGCCGCAAAGTAGTAGTGACAATGTGAGCTTGAGGAGTTTAAGGTTTCAGAACGGCCAAATGGGTTCTGGGTGGGCCCACGAAATCCGACAGTGGGCCCGGAGGGTTTTGTGTTGAATAGTCCTCCGACGGCGGCTGCTCTGGTTAGGGATTTACGGCGGTATGGAGATGGTCAGAACTTGGCATCTGGGTTATGTGATTTTGATTACTTGGACTGCAAGAAACAAAGCCCATCAAGTTATTCCTGTCCTCAATCCCTGTTCCCAATTCCATGTTCTAATCAAAATACTAATAATATCTCAGTCGATTTTGGTCGGTTAAAAAATCAATTGTCCCAAACCATTGATTTTGGTCGTTTAAATAATCAACTGAATTTCTTGACTTTGAATGATTTGAAGGGAGGCTTGTTTCTTTAGCTAAGGACCAATATTGGTCTCGAATTTTGCAAGACAAATTCTTGGAACCAAGCCAAGAAGAAATTGAGATGGTTATATCAGAGGTCATTGATTATATTGGTGATCTGATGAAAAACCAATTTGGGAATTATCTTGTTCAGAAGCTAATTGCTGTATGTAATGAGGATCAGAGGACTAGAATTATTTTATCAGTTACCAAGACTGCCTCGCAACTCATTAGCATCTGCCTTAACCCACATGGGTAAGATTATTTATTTATTTATACTTGGGTCCATTATTTTATTTCAGAAGATTAATTCCTTGCACTAATGTGTAAATAACTTATTCTTAACAGGACTCGAGGAGTACAAAAATTGTTGGAGAATGTTAGTCGCCCTCAGCAAGTTTCCTTGCTAATGGCAGCTATAAGCCCTGGTGCGGCGACATTGGCCAATGATCAGAATGGTCATCATGTGATCCAGTATTGCTTGAAACATTTTTCTACTGAAGACAACATGGTATAATTACACGATAATTATATTATGCATGATTTTTGAAAAATAATATCCTGCTAAGAATATGTAAGAGGCTGGAATTTTAATTATTTTTTATGTGCAGGTTAGTGTTAACGAATATTATGTTGCAGCATTGTATTGGCTTATATGTTGTGCCTTTTTTTTCTTTAAATGGACAACCCTTCTGATGGTTTAGTTAGTGCTTAAATCTGGAACCTTTAACTGTTTATTAGACTAGATCTGTTTGTAGCTTATAAGTTTTAAGAAAATTCACTGTTTTCATTTCTTTTGGTAGCTACTGACATCTTTCATAAAGATGATCGAACTTATAACTGAAAACTTATTATTTCATAACGGTATGTAAATTTTCTTTTGCAATCAGTTCTACAAAAAATTTCTGCCTCCACTGTAGTTTACATAACAAAAGAAAATTTATTGTATTTTTTTGTTGCCAAAAGAACCTAGCTAGTTGTCTAGAATATTTAGCACCTGAGCTAGTTGAATTTGGATGTTTTTTCATCCTTTTCGTACAAAAGTAAATCCAGTTTATTAGTTCCACAAGCCATAAGTTGTGTATGTGCCTAGAATTTTCATAATACTAGTTTAAAATTGTCTTTATGCATTTTCCAATTTGTTGGCAACTAACAGACCGCAGGTATAAAATAGGGGTCCTAGAGTACCAGATGCCAAAGAAGTTTTTTCAGTTATTTATATTAATCCATCTAATACGCGTAAATGTATGAGTGAAGGTTAGTTTATGGAACTATGGTAGAAGTAACGTGCTCTAGTGAAATCCTTTCCACAGTTGCAGATGTACCATCCTAACATTTTCTTTTATTATTATGCTTTTTTACTTTGTTGTCATTAATAAGTTGCAAATTTCTTCAAATTGTCTTCTGTCTTGTTCTAAGGTGTGTCTGATGCAGTACATTATGAAATCTAAATATGCTGTCTATGCTAAAGAATATTTTTTAAGATAAGTCATTCTTAGTAAGAAATTTGAACATCTCACACTGACTTGTAGCTTTGTTTTTGCAAGTAGTACTAGATTCTTACTAGAATTCATTTCACCTTTTCTTTCTTTAGAGGTGTTCTTCTGAAGTTGATTATATTATCTGTTATGATACCATGTGAGTTGGCATCGTCCCACAATAGTGTTCAATTGTGAAGCCGGCTCATTCCACATATTAATTGCTATTTTTATAAGGAAATATACTATTTCCAGAAAGTCTCTTACACATGAAAAGTAGATGGCTTCCACACATGCGAGAGGAGACCTTTTAAACGAGCTAAACAATTTGTGAAAATAGTCATCACCTATATTAATTGTGTTTTTTTGCACTCATATTCTGCAGTGTCTTATACTCCCTCCCTCTGTCCTCAAAAGGATGGCCTAATGTACAAAATTTTTGTCCTAAAAAAATGATGGCAATAAGTACATAAAGTAAGGGTAAATATGTCATTTAGGGGTTCACTAGTATATAAAAAAGACTCATTATTTTATGTAATTTTGTGGAGCCACTAAGAATTTTTTTATACTCTCTTTCCTCTAATTTTACTTTTATTAATGTGTGCAAAATGTACTTTGGACATCCAAAAGGAAGGAGGGAGTATCAATCAACATATGATCTTGTTTATTTTATTGAGTTCATGGTCTTGAATACTTGATGAAACTTTCAAAGATGTACAATTTTGGGTAATGCTGGACCTATGAATGATAATACTCAGTTGTTAAGCTCCACCTTCAAGGTCACTGCCTTTTAAAACACAACACGCTTTCTTTCTTTTATTCTTCTTTAGTTTGCTTTATTTTTGTTTTCTTCTTGTCTTTCTACTTTTACTTTCATTTTACACTTTCATATATGATTCATTTAACTACCCGAGTCAAAAAAATGTCATGACTGATTTTATTTGTGATAGCAACTTGTGTCCTTATATACACATCCAAATATCTCATGTTACACATGTTATAATTCATTTTAGCCACCCCAACTACTTTTGGAAGAGTTCATTTTAGCTATATGTATATACTAGTTGTGTCATTTTCAGCCTGACGGTGGGATTTACTACTTTTGGAAGAGTTCATTTTAGCTATATCAAAATATATATGTTAGATATACACAGATGTGGGTGTGTTTTTATTTACTTATTTCTATGCAGGTTTTATTCTTTTATTAAATATTATCTATTTTATTTTCTTATTTTCTTGCTTAATTTGTTTTATCTATCTTAGTTTTCTTCTTGCCTTTCTACTTTTATGCTTGTATATGGATCCATTAAATTTTCAGCCTACTGCAACTATTTTAGGTTATAATGCATTTTGTGTTAAGTTGAGAGGGGATGATTAGCTGCTGCCTAAGATTGCTGTTGATTGAACTCCTTTTACTTAAAAGGAACTATTAACTGTCTCTAGGTCTTGCTGTTCAAAGCTAGTAAAATTTGAGCACATATATTTGTTTAGAAAATTCTAGATAGCAATAATGTACTCAAGAATATTTTCCAGATGATATAATCACTTCAGTTATTGCTGTTCAAATGTTTTTATTTTGACAAAGTAGAATCAGTTATACTGTTCTTTGTAATCTAATACCAAACCTTGCATGAAGTAGTGTTATCTTACTTTGGGTTGTTATTTGCAGCATCTTCTCGATGATATAGCAGCTAACTGTTTTGAAGTTGCCATCGACAGAAGTGGGTGTTTTGTGATGCAGGCATGTTTAGAGAATTCCAGGGAAAAGCTAGAGAACATCTAGTCTCTGAGATAATAGCTAATGCACTGCACCTGGCAGAACATCCTTACGGGTTTGTATCTAAATAACACTTCATGTATCCTTCTCTTTGAACATAACTGTGGTCCCAAACTAATATGTTTTTCACTTTTCCTTACAACCAGCAATTATTTGCTGCAACATATGCTGGGGCTGAAGGAATTAGATATCACAGCAGATCTTCTGAGAAAGCTTGAAGGAATTATTTGTCATCTCCTGCAATAAATATGGCAGTAATGTTGTGGAGAAATGTCTGATTGAATCAGCAGAAGAGCAATCAACAAGAATTATAATGGAGTTGGTTAGAAGTCCCAATGCTTCCATGATTCTACTGGATCCCTTTGGGAACTTTGTCATCCAGTCGGCATTATCTGTTTCTAAGGTTAGTTCATCTGTCTCGCAAGTTTGTCAGCTATTTTAAGCAACGGATTATATGTGCAGCTATAGCTAGGCTGAACCTAGTTAATTGTTTATTATACACTCTATAAACATTTGGAGCCATGGCTCCTGTATCCATTTTAATTTATTTATTTTCATTTAACTGAACTAGTAAGATGCATAAGTTTGCAGTAATGCCTAGGTTGGGAATTGGAATTTGCGCCAAAATTTTGTGACTCTTAATAATACAAAAGGACAAGGAAATGAAATCTTTAAAAATGTGTTGGAGCATTGTTAACCTTACATTACACTACATTTGAACAATATCTCCCTCCCTCCACTAATCCTTTAAATAAAACTTATTTCTCCGAATATTTAGGTTTGCATAAGAAACACTTGCACATTATTTTTTGATGATTTTTCTTAATATCAAGTTTTTGTGACTAAAATTTATTTTCAAGAAAATTATGTTTGGGTAAGTCCTATGAAAACCTTAGTATTTGTAAAATAAATGTTTATAAAAACATAGGACTCTTTTATCGTGGATGATTCGCTGTTTAGTTATTTATTTATCAATTGTCTACTTATTTAGTTTGTTGGACTTCTTATTTATAAGTTTATTTTAGTATTGAGTTATTTATTTAGAGGCCCAATTGTTCTTTGGACTTGGGGTTATTAGAGTTTATTTTCTTATAAATATGCTTGTAAGTCATGTCGACATTGAACATTTTAATATTAAAATTATTCTAATTATTGATTGCAATCAATATTTTTCCTCCTTATTGCGGTTGGGAAACCCTAGGGGTAGTGGTTCTCTTATGTGGTTGCGGTTGAATCACCCTAGTTGTTTTAATTCTCTTTGTTTATGTTGCCTTTTCCAATTAATTATCATTTCTGTCCTACATCAAATCATCAATCAACGTACGTAATTTAGAAGTTTTTTCCCCATTTTTAGTTTTCCCTTTTTTCCCCTTGAGTTTTCCAAGTTTCAAACATATCCTTCAAAATTAGTCCCTATTGTTAGCTTAAGAAATGGCACCTAGATTAATAAGACATGGTCAAGTCCTAACTAAGACGTGGGGTGCATGTGTAGTATTTAAGTAAATTTTGGATTATCGTAGAATAAGAGGAGCCATATGAGGAAATGACTTCACTTAAAAAAGATGTGCCACCGCATATGGACAAATTATTAAAGAGCCAACTGATCAAGTTGGAGCACTCCTTGACTACCCAGATATGCTGATCAAAAACTAGAAATGGCTGCTGCTGAGAGCACTAGGTCCTATGTTTAAACCCTTTACACAGTAAATTGTTTTATTGATAAAAGACTGGCTTCAATTGTTATCAAGATCAAATTGGACTTAGGTAGGCACTTAGCTGTCCTCATTCCAGTGATTCTACAAGGTATTCCAACAATATTTGTTAGCAAAAAATTCTGAGCAGATGTCATGGAAGATCATAATAGTTTGGCTCCTTGGTTACTTTTACATCACCATTTTCCACTACCTGGTTGATCTATTTGATCATAAATCCTACTATCCCAATCATCAATTATATTGGTTGCCTCTATCACTCATTCGTATGATTATTGATCAACCCAAGTCTTATGAATCATTCTTTTTTTTTTTTTTAAACGGTCCACGACTCCATGTTTGTTTGTTCTCTTCTGTACGGCCAATCGGTCATATGACAAGTCTTTAGCTAAATAATCCCTACGTGTTACATAAGGTAAATATTGTACAATTGTTCGGTTTCTCACTACTTGTGCTGTCAAATGGAACATTAGGGTTCCACTTCTTGTTTCCTGCTTAGGTTATAGCGACCATTATCATCAGTTGATTCTATAAATAAAGGTACAGTGATTCCATTACTTTGTTTTTTGCTGGAAGGGTTGTTGTATCCCAAGCTTTTTATTTTTTATTTTTTGCTGGCTTATTCTTTATTGATGGTGACCTGTTTTTCTTTGCAAGAGCAGGGACATGCACGCAATGTTCTGCTCCATCTAATTCTAGTGAATGCTCCTTTCATGCGGAGCAACATCTATGGGAAAAAGGTTCTTGCCTGGCTCGAGAAGAAGAAGATTAAATTAGTTTAGACATAAGAAGAGATTTTGTAATCCCCAGGAAAACTGCTGGTGTTGTACTTTTGTTAGTACTTGGTATCAACCTCCTCTTCATTATAATTTTAGGCATTTCTAGGCTGTAGAGATAGTTCAGTGTGTAGTAGTAACTTCAGGTGTCACTAGTTTATCTAAAGGATGGTAATGTATTTTCAAAAGGCAGGAAATCGGAAGCTAGCAAATAATCTGCCAACAGCAATCTGGAGCTATGTTCAGTATACACAAGCCTCTTGAGGGGATGATTGTTAAAGGAATAGGGATTTATATAGATGTATGTGCTTTTACCTGTATACTCTTTTGAGTTATTGCCACTTGTTGATTGATATATCTTATAAATATGGTTCTAGCTTTATGTTTTGGATATAAAAATAATGGATTATTTATCTTTTGTCATTTTTTTCTGGAGCAAGATTGGTTGACCATGTAATGATAGATATTGTATTAGTAATGAATACATTTCTCTCATTCAAATTATAAATCATTTGAGACACTATTTAGACAAAAAAAATTGAGACTCCTAGGATTACTCTATTATTAAGCATGAACATCCTTTTTTTAGTATGTGGAAGAATACTAGAATGACCCTCTACCAACCAGTGAGTAGGGAAAGAAAATTCAAACCTTTGTGCCAATTTAGCTAATCTGGGCTGTCCTTGTCAAAGAATGATGTTGATATTTTAGTGATAAGTGGGTCGTTTACCATTGGCTTCGATACCCACCCACAGTGGATAATTAGTGATAACTCTACGTCTCATGGTTAGTGACAATTCTATGTTTTACACGCCACTCGTGTGTTTCGGCTCGATGGGATTTCTAGGCAGAATGCGTGTAGTTTATAGTGGAATGCATTACTTCTCATTTATTGGATAAACAAATTATTTCAATGTAATTTTCTATTTCACATAAAAATTGAGATGTGGAGTATGTCACATTAACAAATTATAAAATAATTATAAAATAAATTTATCTCTAACATTATTCTTATTTTATTGTGTAAAATGTAACCCCACACAAGATGTTAAATTGTTAATGCAATACAAAAATATCATCACTGTTACTCTCTTTATAATCTTAACTATCTTTTCTTTCTCTCTAAATCATTAAGAAATGGAGAGTAGGAAAATCTCTTTTAATCTTAAAATATTTTCTTCATGTTTCTTTCTTTTCAAGTTTATATTATTTGATAATTGTTGATTTTTTAAATTCAGCTTGCTCAAATTAAATTGAGATGATTCATTAAAAATTAAAAAATAATAAAACTTACAATGAGTAATACTATTACTTTTTAAGTTGTTTACAATATTAATCAATGTATTGATTAAAATTAAAACAATTTGTGTTAATTTTGAGTTTAAAATAAGTTGATTTTAAAAAAGTCTAATAAAATATAAAATAATCAAATAATATAAGTATTGAAAATGATAAGCATTCTCCTTTTATTTTCTTTTCAAATAATTTTTTATTTCTCAACTTCCAAGCAATAACATTCTTTTCTTCCTCGTTAAAACATTTTCTTCATTTCTCTCCACCTTTAGTAACTTACAATCAGAGCTTAATAGTATTTATATTGGTAAATTAAATATATATTTAACAATATTTTTATATTTATTTTAATAACACTGGCAAATTAAATATATATGTAACAACACTTTTATATTTATTTTAATAACACTTTGAATTTTCATTGACATCTATTACTTTAGCAATATAATTATTATTTGACTTGTAAAAAATAAAATTACTTTCTATCCTCTATTTGAGAGTTGATATGAAAAGAACATCCAACCCAATAAAATAGTCAATTCCTCTCCTTTTTTCATTTTTTCCATCCATCCCTCCTAGATAAGACGTAAAAGAATTCTGCTCGATTTATATTCGTTTGACTCAAATATAAATAATTTAAATATAAATAAATTTTAAAATTTAATAAATTATTCAAATATTTTCAAATTATAATTTTTTATTAAAATTCGATACTCGATTTGATTCCATCCATACATTCTTACCCCTTGCACATAAATGAGTGGGACACATGAACTTAAAAATGCTAGTCCTTAAAATCTTTAAATTTTACCATTCTCAAGATACTTGTCGATTGTACTACCACTAGTAAAAATGAAGAATAAGTCTTGGCCAATATTTTTATTGGACATGAATATTGAACATAAAACACTATATTTTTATTTAAATTAAACCTAAAATATTATATTTTATAAAAAAATTTGTTAAAATAAATATTATATATTTTTTAAAAGTTATAAGCAAAAATAAATAAATAAAAATTGCATCTGTCCAATAAACCGGTCTGTGTTGAAGCACTCAAAAAAGAAATCTTCATCTTGATTGATCAAATCCTTTTTTCAATAGATGGGTTGATTGGGTCGTTTGGTAAAGCCTGACAAGTGCAATAATACTTCACGAGCTCTTTTAGATAGACATAGAAATTAGACACGAGTGTATTTAAATTTTATTTATTTATATTTTTATCTATTATTAGGATCAAAATACAATTAAATAAAATTTAAATACATTCATATTTAATTTTTATATTCACATAGAATTTTTAATATTTCACATGCGACGACCCAATCAAATGAATATTATTTCATTCTTTACAAAACATAAGATTGAATTTGACTTTTCAAATATAATTTGAAATAATTTTGAATTAAAACTGATGTGGTTTAATTTGTTTTTTAACATAATAAATTTTGTACTTTATAATATTTTTATATAAATTAATAATTTTTATAATTTATAATTCTTATTAATTTTAAAATTCAAGTTTACTTCAAACAGTTAACATTGATCTTATGTTCGGCATAAAAAGAGTAAATATATTTTTTGACACAAAAATTATAAAAAAAGTACATATAATTTCTTAATTAAATCAATAAAATATAAATAAAAAATTAATAATCAAAATCAACTTATTCATATCGTTTAAAATTACAATATACTTATATAATGGGTGAGAAATTCACAATAGTCACTAAAATCTCACATAACCTAATAATAGGTCAGACACTATGCTACTCGTACAGTTGTACACACTACACAGCGTGGCAATCAATAAATAATATTGTCTATATTTCAAAATTAAAAATATAATTTAATTTTTAAGATTAAATGATGGATATATTAAATTTTAAATTTATTTAAACTATTTAATTTAATTGATATAATTATTATAATTTTATAATATATGACAAAAACTAATAACTATAAAATTTATTTTATTATAAATTTTTATAAACAATACAAATTTTACAATTTAATATGATATCGTTTAATTTAAAAAATTAAATTGATATCTAATTTTAAAAGTATTAATTAGCCATTTCATTCAACACAAAAAATTTGTTTTTTTTTTAAAGTTAATTCATAAAATTTTAAAATGTTTGTAATAAATAATATTTTAGATAATTTATAAATATAATTGAATTAATCAGAATCAAATAAAATTAAGATTTATTTATTTATTTAAAATTATACTTTTTGGTAAAACATTATGAGTATACACTTATTACATGTACGAATTCATCGTACATCCCCACGTGACGGTCCGACAAAATTGTGTGGTGGACCCGGGGGTCAGTCATATACAGTTACTTACCCTCTCAAATTATGTCACATTTTTTCTTCTTTTTTTTTTATGGTTCAAAATAATGTTACTTTTAACTTTATAATAGGAATTACTCCACTCGAAAATATAAGGATTTGGTTAGCATAAAATGAACTTCATGATAAGTTCATTTTATTATATTGACAATACGATATTAGCATTTACAGATCAGCCTCCCGTCTCACAGATCAATAATTGAATAACTTACCACGTAAGCTTCTCACTTACGCTAACCACTCAAAATATAATATCTTAGGAGTATATTTTGTTATTTTAATACAAATAAAGTATAAAAAATAGTTTACACTCTAAAATTTGTAGAGTTTTGAAAATTTAAAATTTATATTTTAATATTTAAAACGTATCTAAGTGCATTTCAAAATTCTTTTTTGGTACCATATGAAACTTAAACTATTAAAAATGCACCCCAAGTTTTTTTAGATAAATATCAACAAATATATGTACAAGCCACCAGAGTTTAGATAAATCATAGAGAAAAGGGATGGTAAATTTAGTTAATTCCCCCAACCTCACCCCCCACACCCCCACAAAAAATAGAAAAAAAATTAATTTTTTTTATTTAAAGAAGAAATAACTAGTACAACTGAAACACAGATATACGTCGCATTAAACTTAGAACAAACTCACCACGAAACTATAAACATGATCCCACACATAAGATTGCAAACGCAAAGTCTCCAAATTAATAAAAGAGACGTGATACAAACAAACTAAACATGTACTAATATATATATATATATATATATATTATTAGAGGCAAATAATCCCCTCTTTATTTTCTTGATACTTCCATGGAGCTAAGAAAACATGACTTATAATATATATATGGAGGAGGAATGAATGAACTAAGGGCACTTGGGGTTGCCCTTGGAATTTTTTTGTCCCTATAGCAAGGGCACTCATCCTTGTGCCCATAAGTTCCAGAAGGCACACATTTGCACACCTCACAGCATATCCCACAGTACTTTAAGCACATGTCCTGTACACTTGCTTTTGAGCACCTCTGCCCGCACTTGGACCCACAAAACCTGTGGTAATAAACACACTGTTAAAAAAAAAATTGTACATGTTTTACCCAAAGTGTATTTTAAGAAAATATAATGAAGATACATTGGTGGGGTGGGGAACAATAAAATACGATTTACGTTTTTTAAAACATTTATTATAAATCAACAATGGTTAAAAATAACGATATTTTACATTAAAATCGATGTTATCTTATTATATCCCATGATCCATACGACGATTTTTACCGAGAAATCAACAACAGAAAAATAATCTATCTTTGTAGATCCTATAATGACGGTTTTTTGATCGTAGAATATCAAAAATACCGTGCAATTTTCTAAAATTAGGGGCATCCGATTAAACTATAGAAACATATGGTAAACAAAGTTGTTGCGTTAAGTCTAGCGTCATGGTTACTGGTAAGCTATAAAACTTTACGGTAATATATGGTGTAACAACTCCACCCTAACCAGTAATCGGATCTATTTTTGTTAACGATCATTTTTAAGTGTGAAATATATAAGAAAGACTTGCATTAATTTATATAAAAAAAGTTGCATCCATAATTTTATTCCCCACCCCACCCCACTCCCACCCCACCCCACCCCACCCCACCAAAATGCCTTTAGTTTTGCCCATTCAAGAAAATGGGAGGAAAGCTTAGGTATATATTTAGCTTACCTGAACCGGCCATTGTGGTCTGAAGTAGAGAAGAGCTTAGGAGAAAGGCCACAAGCACAAGAACTGCAAATACTATCTTCATCTATATTACTATGTGTGTGTGTGTGTGTGTGTGTGTTAAGAACTAAGAAATTGAGTCAATATACATGGAATGAAGAAGGAAATGCAAATGGTGCTGAACTCTAGTGGGGGTATATATGGTGTGGGACGGTTGGTGAAGGCATAAAAATTTGTTCTAAGAGAATTAATTACTCCCTTCTTTATTAATTCAGAATACATTTGTAAAAAGATACTACCTCCGTTCTTTGTCGTTTAAAATTTAGATATGGACAAGAAAGATCATTTATTCAAGAAAATTTATTTAAAATTCCATCACTACCCCTTTATGTAGAAAGTTGAAAACTATTAATAAAAGAGAGAATTTCTTTATTAAATGAGAGGTTGTAGGGTAATATAGGAAAATAAATAATTTATTCTCCTCGAAAGTTATAAACGACAAACTTTTTGGAATAAATTTTTTCTTCTAAAACGACAATCTTTTAGGAACGGAGGGAGTCACTTTATATTATAAGTTTTTATTGGGTAAATTATAAAACCGTCCTCACATATATGCATTGAGTTGCAACATAGACGTTAATGTTCTAATTTTTGCAATATCATAGCTAATGTCTCAATTTGCAAAACTGTCCCCTCTAAACAAGTTTTGTCAAAATTAGCAAGACATGTACATGTCGTGTGAGTTTTACAAGGACAAAATAGTTTATTCCAGCATCAAACTATTTTCTTCCCTAATAGAATGACAAATAGGTCCTTACAACAATAAAATAGATTCTCTTATAAATAAATGTTTTTAACCAAAATAAATAAATAAAAAAAATTAATTACAAAACTCAAAAATCTGTTTAAATTAAAATTTAAGTAGAATATTTTGCTTAAATATAAAAGACAAAATTAAACACTATATATAAATTAGATTAGATTAAAAAGATTAAATAAATAAAATTATTAGTTATTCATTTTAACAAATAATTTACTTTATGTACTCAATATTCCTTCATTGACACTTTTTTATCAGCAAGTTTACTCCTTTTTATGAATAAAGATGAATTTTCTATAATTATCATTTTTGAATATTATGGAATGAATTTGATATAATGTTATAGTCAGGTAATATTTATAAATTTTGCAAAGTACGCAAGTTGTTATATAATATTCGATTGGCCTCGGGAATATTCATTTTAACAGGAATATTCAGACGACCAAGACAATCATTGGTGGACCCCACAATGGAATTATCATTTGATCGAGAAAACGATAAAAATATTTTATGAAAATAACGGCGGAAGTTTTATCGTTAATCGTCAAACAACCCTTGTTAAAAGTAAAGTGAAGAATACGCGTGGGTTGATAAAGAGCACATACCAGATTGATTATCGATGCTTACGAGAGAAGTCACCGCTTTTGTTCAATTATTGCTTCAAGAATTGTTGCAGATAAGATCTCACGTTAATTGATTCAATTATTGTTTATATTTTATATATTATTAAATCAATAATTGAGACGACAAAGTTATTAATATTATTATTTGCAATATATTAACGATGTCTCAAGAAGTTCGCCAAGGAGAGGTTTGGTCACCTAATCAAGCGCGCCAATAGGAGAAATCCTTATCGAAAGCCCCTCTTTCCGGGAAACTAATTCGGTCGATTAATAGTGTGAATTATAATAATGATGATGAAGTTTTTTTATTTTATTAGTATTATTAATGTAATAAAAAATGTAAATATTTTATATAAAAAATGTAATACTTTTATAAAGTTATTATTTTATTTACTATAAATAATATATATATTTATTATATATAATATTTTTATATAAGTAAATTTTTTATATATAAAATGTAATACTTTTTATAAAGTTATTCATTTTATTAGACTATAAATATAATATATTATATTTTATTATATATAGTATATCAAATGTTTTATGATAATAAGTTTTTTTATAAAAAATTCTTTTATATAAAATGTAATACTTTTTTTATAAAGTTTATCATTTTATTAGATTATAAATATAATATATTATATTTTATTTAAAAGATTTTGTTTTATTAGAATATTTTATAGTAAAAACCAATCTGGACCGTCTCCGCTTTAAAAGTAAATCAACTGGACCGCTTCAGAATTAGTTACTATTCAATCCATTCTCCTATAAAAATAAAGCTCATTCCTTCATTATTTCTTACTTAATTCAATCGAAAGAGAGAGAAAGAAACTATAGAGAGAAAGAAGAAAAGTATTCGCTACTTCACTACTCCTATATCCAATTTTTTCTAAGGTAAGGTAAGGGTATTATTTTTCAGTATTCATGAAGAGAACTTCGTTATTCCATTTTTTATTATTCTCGTTGAATAACTCAGATACGCGGCCTACCCTATACTTGGTGAAATTCTTTCGTTATTCCATTCTTTATTATTATGTTGAATAATCCTCTACATGCCAAGTACCGCATACATGGTGAAATTCTTCGTTATTCCATTCTTTATTATTTCGTTGAAATCCCGTCTGTGCGTTTACGCACGACCGTTCCGTTATTTATTATTCGTTGAACATCCCGCTTGCATGTAATTTCGCCGACCGGTTCCGTTATTTATTATTATTTGAATATCCTCGTTCGTAATGTATTACGCACGACCGTTTTATTATTTATTATCCGTTGAATAATAACACTCACCGTTCCGTTATTTATTATTCGCTGAATCTATCGATCGCATTCCGGTGATTTCTTTTGTTATTCCATTCTTTATTATACAATTGGTTAAAGTTTTGACTTCTATACTCCATGAAATTAGTGGAATATCCTCGATATTTGCGCTTCATCCAAAGATCTTTTCATGGAAATATTCTTCCGAGCATTCTTGAATTTTACTCTACAAAGAAGTATCATGTCGATAATTTGACGTTATTAGTTCCTCGGATAAATTAATTTTGAACTGTTTTTTATGAATTTTTATATCATTGTCATCATCCTCATGTTTATATTATGTTGAAAGTCATCTCGTATTCAGAAAGTGTATATGATGGACTTGGTATGATTATGACTGTGGATTATTATTCAGATAATCACGACCGTAATGTTACAAATGATGTGGTAAAAGTCCTCATCGCCCGTAGTGCATCGATGGATGCTTGTTGGTATGATCACGACCATCGATGAATACACTAATATCCTCGGCCCGTAGTGCATGGATAATTTGTGGTTGTGATACTAATGAATATCCTCGTCAGTAAAAGTGTGGATGATGTGGATTATTTATTGTCGAGTCCCAACGATAAAAGTGATGAAAACCTTTAAATCATAAAAGATAGTAGATTTTATTCTCTACTGACTTTTTAATGGATCGCTTGTTCCACCGCAGCTTAAACTTGATGTTTGTTATTTTATCGCTTTAACATTGTTCAAGGCTAACGATAATTTATTCGCATTATCTTAGTCATAATATTTTTATCGGGCTAGTTGAGCTCACCTTTTACTTTCATTGTTCTCTTCGTGAAATGAGAACGAAAGCAGGGACTAGCTGGGGAATGGAGTGACTGGGCCCAGATAATAGCATTAGTAGTCCTCACTATTCTATTAAATAGTGTGATAATAAATGTAATGAGGACTCAATTGAGTGTGGATATTGTCTAGATGACAATATTTGTATTAAAACTCACAAATATATGTTTTTGTCGTATTTTTACACGATTGTCAGATAATTAAGTTGTATTTGAATTTTGTACCATGTATTTGGCGACTCAAGATGGGTGATGTATACCTATTTTGGGGGCGCCACAGCTTGGTATCAAAGCTTAGGATATGATCCCCGGCTAAGATGTGAGACAAGAACTAGGAGGGGAGAGACGGGAATTCTTCGCTAGTATGACCTACCTAAGTTTATTTGGTATTTAATGGCTCTCGTAGTATATAGGATAATATGTGATATGTTAATTAACCCCTTGTTTTGTGCAAGATTTGAAAATGACATCCGAGAATGTTGAGAACATCAATGGCACAGAGACCGCTGAGTCTCCATGATCAATAATCGTGATAATGTGCATCGAAGAGGCGATAATCCTCGTGCAAACAACAACACCGACCAAGATGATGAACGATGGAATGTTCAGAGGCTTTATGCAATTCATGCAACATCGTGCAAGAGAGGCCTCGCCCAAAAAATGTGTGGAAACACGGCAACTCTTTGACGGTCACCGCTAAGCAGCTTCAAGGAACCGGGACCACCGGAGTTTTTGAGAGCCAAAACCACTTAAGGAGAGACGTGGATAAAGCAGATCCGCAAGATATTTGATGTCTGGGATGCTCCGAGGAGCAAAAGGTTCCTTTGCCACCTTCATGTCATGCAGGCAGAGGCAGACATCGTGGGAATCAGAAACGACTCAACCCGCCGATCAAGATGACTTGGGAGAAGTTCCAAGAATTGTTCAACGACAAGTACTTTCCCAAAAGTATTCATCACACGAAAGAGGTAGAGTTCATCAAGTCGAGCAAAACAATACGACCGTGTCAAAGACGGGCCAAGTTTGCCGAGTTGTCCTTGCCATATCCCATTTGGTTGATAATGAGAGAGAATGACGCTAATGTTTCTAAGAGGTTTAAAACCCGAGATACGCCAATATCTTATCTCTCATAAACCGTGGTTTGTATTCAGATGTTGTTAATAGGGCTCGCTTATCGAGCGCGATAACGAGTCAACCCAACCAAAAAAGAGAGCAAACCAACAAAATGATAATACCAAAGTGATAAAAACCATCAAGCTGATGACAATAAGCGGAGGGAATCAACATGCCGTAAATGGTAACCACTTTTGTGGTAATCATGGCCAAAACAATAAGAATGGACATTTCAAGAAGAGGAGATTCAACAATGATGGAAAGACGCCAAGACCAAAGACCCGTTGTTAAGGAAGGAGAACGACCACCCATCATATGCTTCAAATGTGGAGGGGAGGGACACATCACCCAAATCGCGCGATGCCATCCAAAGCATGTTATAATTGTGGAAGAGAAGGTCACCTAGCCCGATTTTTTGTCATTCATCAAGACAAGTTCATTTAGGATGGAGGCACCAAAGGACGTCCCGTAAAAGTCAAAGCCAGAAAGTTCAAGGGAGAGCGTTTGTCGTGACTCTCCCAGAAAAGCAAGGAACCCGAACGAGGTCATCACGGTAAGCTTATCATAAACTCTAATAAGTATATACCTTATTTGATACCTGGTTCTACCCATTCTTTTATTTCTCCTACTTGCGCCAACGCTTAAATTTGACTCCGAGAAATTAGACTTCGACTTATCTCGTTGAAACTCCATTGGGAGAAACCTTCATTACATCCATCGCTTATAAGTCTTGTTTGGTTCAAATCGGTGCACCTCACATTACCCGTCGATCTTATTTCATTGAAAATACTTGATTTGACGTAATTCTGTGGATTGATTGGTTAACTACTCATCATGCAAAAATTGATTATTTTCGTAAGGTTGTTAGCTTTCATATTCCTAACCAACCTATTATGCTAATTCAAGCAACCAAACCATTAAAATCAATCAACCGCTATCTCAAGCCATAAAGCTATTCGCTTATTGAAAAATGGATGTCAAGCTTTCTTAGCTCATGTCACGGATCTAAACAAAAATACGCCGCTTTTGAATGATATTTCTATTGTTAATGAATTTCCGACGATTCCCTAAGAAGAACTTCCCGCCTACCCCAGAAGAGCGTGAAATTGAATTTTGTATCGACTTTGAACCCCAGACAAAACCCATTTCCAAAGCCCCATATCGAATGGCTCCTATTGAACTTCGTGGAGTTAAAGACCCAACCGCAGGAATTGTTAGACATCGGTTTCATTCATCCCTAGTCTCTCCTCGGGGTGCTCTCTGCTCTATTCGTGAAAAAGAAAGATGGGAGTATGCGATTTTGTATTGATTATCTGGAGTCAATCATGTCACCATCAAAATAAAGTACCCATTGCCACGTATTGATGACCTCGTTTGACCAAGCTTGTAAGGCGCCAAATTTTTTTCAAAGATCGATCTTCGTCTCCGGATATCACCAATTGAAGATTAGAACCGATGACATTCCAAAGACGGCTTTTCGTAACTCCCAGACGGCATTATGAATTTCTAGTCATGTCTTTTTGATCGACTAATGCCCCGCCGCTTTCATGGATATGATGAACCGAGTATTCAAGGAATATTTGGATCACTTTGTGGTCGCCTTTATTGATGACATCCTTATTTATTCCAAAAAGCCGTGAAGATCATGAGCAACACTTGAGGTCGATACTTCAAAAGCTTCGTGAATATAAGCTTTATGCCAAGTTCAAGAAATGCGAAGTTCGCTTCGAGGAAGTAGCATTCCTTGGGCACGTGGTATCAAGTCATGGAATATCCGCTGACCCAAACAAAGATCAAGTTATTCAAAGTCGGGAGCAACCTAAATCAATGATCAAGCACGTAGCTTTTTCGCTTTAGTCGGGTTATTATCTGAGATTCGTAGAAGGGTTTTTCTAATCGCTACTCCATTAACTCAAATTGACTTTTAAAGATACAAAATTCTATTGAACGAGGAATGTGAGAAGAGTTTTCAAGAACTCAAGAGGAGACTCATTTCAAAGACTGCTCTCGACAATACCATCTGCCTTGAGGGATTTGTCATCTACAAGTGATGCTTCGTGCAAAGGGTTAGGATGTGTTCTCATGCAACATGGGAAAGTCATAGTTTATGCTCTCGACAACTCAAAGAATATGAGAGGAATTATCCTACTCATGATCTAGAGTTGGCAAATGTTGTTTTCGCACTTAAAATTTGGAGGCATTACTTCAGATGGGGAGAAAGTGGAGATCTTTACTTGATCATAAAAGCCTCAAATATTTCTTCACTCAAAAGGAACTCAACACGCGACAAACGACGCTGGCTTTGAACTGCTGAAAGATTATGATCATACCATCCAATACCATCCTCGAAAAGCAAACGGTAGCCGACGATCGAGTAGTAAGATCATATGCGGTACGAAAAGCGATATTGTCAACGCAAAAGGCCCATTTTGTATGACTTGCAAAGGATGGAGATAGAGATAAAGACCTCAGGACCCACATGATGATGGCGTAATATAATAGTAGAACCGACTTTAATCGATAAAGTTAAAGTCGCTTTCAAGCTACTGCACCGAGTCGATGCATATGAGGAAGAAAGTACAAGAAGGTGCTGTGCTACGCCAAGCAAGAATCGATGAAGAAGGAATACTTGAGTCAACTCCTGCACTTTCAGTGTTCCTAACGATCCCGAAGTTAAAGTATAAAATCATGATGGAGGCGCACAACACACCATTTGTAATCCATCTCGGGAGTACCAAATGTATCATGATCTTCGACATACATTTTGGTGGGGGCAATATGAAGAGAGAGATAATATTGTTTATCTCAAGGTGTTTAACTTGTCAACGAAGTCAAGGCAAGAGCATCAAGTACCAAAAGGTCCATTGCAACCACTTGAAATTTTAGAATGGAAGTGGGAGCACATTACCATGGATTTCAAGCATCGGTCTTCCCAAGGTTTCTCAAGGCATAGATGCAATTTGGGTCATTGTTGATAGATCGACCAAGTCGCTTCATTTTTACCAATACGAGAAACTTATACACTTGAACGCCTTGCTCAGATGTACATAAACGAGATTGTAAGATCGCATGGTATGCCAAGATCCATAGTTTTCGATCGAGACCCAAGATTCACTTCACGATTTTGGGTTAGTTTACAAAAAGCTATGGGCACGGATTTACGATTTAGTTCTAAGATATCATCCTCGCACGGACGGACAATCGAGAGGACTATTCAAACTCTTGAAGATTTATTAAGACTCGGTCCTCGACTTCAAGGGAAGTTGGGACAAGTTCTTACCATCGTGGAGTTTTTTTACAACAACAGCTTATCAAACAAGTATCGCATGGCTCCATTCGAGGCGCCAGTATGGAAGAAAGTGTCGTTCTTCAAAGATGCCGGGATGAGGTGGGTGAAGCAACGTTGTTGGGACCGAGTTGGTACGATGATGATACTATTTAAAAGATTCAAACGATCCGACAACGATAAAAAACCTCACAAGATCGATAAAAGAGTTATGCCGATCTTCATCGAAAAGGACGTGGAATTCGATATCGAGATCATGTGTTGTTACGTGTTGCTTCCATGGAAAGGAGTTACTTAGATTTGGAAAGAGAGGAAAGCTCAATCCTCGATCTCATCGCCCATTTTTAATCCTCGATCGAGTAGGATCGTAGCCTATAGACTCGCTTTTACCGCCAAGTATGTCTCGTGTTCATAACATTTTTTCATATATCCATGTTACGTAAATATGTGAAAGACCCCAACCACATTATCGAAGTTAGAACCGATGAAAAATAGCGGAAGATTTAACGTACGATGAAGAGGTTCCTGTTCAAATCTTGATAAGAAGGAACATATTCTACGCTCCAAGGTTATACCTCAAGTCAAAGTTTTATGGAGAAACCACGATGTCGAGGAAATGACCGGGAGTTAGAATCAAATGAAATCAAGGTATCTTACCTCTTCGACATACCGTGTACGCATTCTAATTTCGAGGGCGCAAAATTTCATAAGAAAGGGAGATCAGAAGACCCCAACTTTTTATGAATAAAGATGAATTTTCTATAATTATCATTTTTTTGAATATTATGGAATGAATTTGATATAATGTTATAGTTGTGGGTAATATTTATAAATTTTGCAAAGTACGCAAGTTGTTATATAATATTCGATTGGTCTGGGAATATTCATTTTAACAGGAATATTCAGACGACGCACAACAATCATTGTGGGACCCACAACGTAATTATCATTTGATCGAGAAAACGACAAAAAATATTTTTATGAAAATAACTACGGAAGTTTTATCGTTAATCGCTGAAACACCTTAAGTTAAAAGTAAGTAAAGAATACGCGTGGTCGCATAGTAGCACACCAGTATTGATTATCGATGCTTACGTGAGAAGTCACCGCTTTTGTTCAATTATTGCTTCAAGAATTTTCAGATAAGATCTCACGTTAATTGATTCAATTATTGTTTATATTTTATATATTATTAAATCAATAATTGAGACGACAAAGTTATTAATATTATTATTTTGCAATATTAACGATGTCTAGTAAGTTCGCCAAGAGAGAGGTTTGGTCACCTAATCATGCGCCGCCAATAGGAGAAATCCTTATCGAAAGCCCCTCTTTCCGGGAACGACGACGGTCGATTAATAGTGTGAATTATAATAATGATGATGAAGTTTTGTTTTATTATTATTATTAATTAATGTAATAAAAAGTAAAATTTTATATATTTATATATATAAAGTTAATTACTTTTTATAAAGTTATTCGCTTTATATTATACTATAAATATATATATTATATTATTATATAAGTTTTTTATATAGTAAAATTTTTTATATAAAATGTAATATTTTTATAAAGTTATTTTTTATTTTATTAGATATAATATAATATATTATATTTTATTATATATAGTATTATAAATAGTTGATATAAGTTTTTTCATATATAGTAAAATTTTTTTATATAAAAATGTAATACTTTTTTATAAAGTTATTCATTTTATTAGATTATAAATAGAATATATTATATTTTATTTAAAAGATTTTGTTTTATTAGAATATTTTATAGTAAACCAACTGGACCGTCCGCTTAAAAGTAAATCAATCTGGACCGCTCAGAATTAGTTACTATTCACCCATTCTCCTATAAATATAAGCTCATTCCTTCATTATTTTTTAATTAATTCATCGAAACTCTAGAGAGAGAAACTATAGAGAGAAAAGAAGTATTATTCGCTACTTCACTACTCCCTATATCCAGCTTTTTTCTAAGGTAAGGGTATTATTTCTTTTCAGATTCATGAAGAGAACTTCGTTATTCCATTTTTATTATTTCGTTGAATAACTCAGATACGCCATTTCTACCCTATACTTGGTGAAATTCTTCGTTATTCCATTCTTTATCATTATGTTGAATAACTCTGTCTACGCCAAGTACCGCATACATGGTGAAATTCTTCGTTATTCCATTCTTTATTATTCTCGTTGAACATCCGTCTCAAGCATTTACATTTGATTGACCGTTCCGTTATTTATTATTATTCGTTGAATATCCCGCTTGGAATTTACGCTCGACCCGGTTCCATTATTTATTATTTCGTTGAATAATCGTCTGCAATATTTACGCACGTAATGATCGTTCCGTTCCATTATTTATTATTCTATTGAATATTGATTTACTTAACCCGTTCCGTTATTTATTATTCGCTGAATAACTCTATCTGCAATGTATCTATCGCATGCCCGGTGATTTCTTTTGTTATTCCATTCTTTATTATACTCAATTGGTTAAAGTTTTGACTTTATACTCCATGAAATTAGTGGAATATCCTCGATATTTGCGCTTCATCCAAAGATCTTTTCATGGAAATATTCTTCCGAGCATTCTTGAATTTTACTCTACAAAGAAGTATCATGTTCGATAATTTGGACGTTATTAGTTCTCGGATAAATTAATTTTTGAACTTGTTTTATTGAATTTTATATCATTGTCATCATCCTCATGTTTATATTATGTTGAAAGTCATCTCGTGGCCTTCAGTAGTGTATGATGGACTTGGTATGATTACGACACTGGATTTATTCCAGATAATCATGACCGTAATGTTACAAATGATGTGGTAAAAGTCCTCATCGGCCCGTAGTGCATCGATGGATGCTTGTTGGCATGATCTTACCATTATCGATGAATACACTAATATCCTCGCCCGTAGTGTATGGATAATTTGTGGTTGTGATACTAATGAATATCCTCGTCAGAAAAGGTGGATGATGTGGATTATTTATTGTCGAGTCCCAAATGATAAAAGTGATGAAAACCTTTAAATCATAAAAGATAGTAGATTTTATTCTCTACTGACTCTTTTAATGGATCGCTTGTTCACCGCAGCTTAAACTTGATGTTTGTTATATTTATCGCTTTAACAACATCGTCAAGGCTAACGATAATTTATTCTCGCATTATCTTAGTCATAATATTTCATCGGGCTAGTTGAGCTCACCCTTTTACTTTCATTGTTCTCTTCAGAAATGAGAACGAAAAGCAGGACTAATGGGAACTGGAGTGATATCCCCGATAATAGCATTAGTAGTCCTCACTATTCGTTAAATAGTGTGATAATAAATGTAATGAGGACTCAATTGAGTGTGGATATTGTCTAGATGACAATATTTGTATTAAAACTCACAAGATATGGAATAGCTCGCTCAATAGGTTGAACTTGTCCATCAAGATATTAAGACCAAGAAACCTTATTCTGACCAAACAGTCGCATTTGGAAGGAGAAAGAACAAGACCATTTACTTTAATAGTAGTGAAGAACGACTTTAAATGTTTTTCGTGTTCTTCAATAGTCTTTGAGTAAACAAGAATGTCGTCGATATAAACAACGATAAAATGGTGAAAAAGGGTTTAATATGTCATTGAGTATATTTTGAAATTCATTTGGAGCATTTTTAGGCCAAATGCTTGAACATTCCATTCATAATGTCCAAACGGAGTGGTGAATTTATTTTGTATCGATCATCGTGATGAATGGCAATTTGCCGTAAACCGGATTTAAGGTCAAATTTTATCAAAATGGTGGCATTACTTAACCTATCGATAAGGTCGCCCTTATTGGGAAGGGGTACCTAATCCATTCTAAGACCTTGTTCAATGGTTTGTAATTAATAACTAAACGGGTACACCTCTTTCTTTTTCTCGCTTCATTATCGACATAAAAGGCGTAGCAAGACCAAGGGATTTATTGTGTTTAATTAATCCTTTATTGAGGAGATCATTGATTTCATTTTTACATAACTCCATTTGTTCACGACTCATCCGAATAAAGTTCAGCTTTAGTGGGAATTAAATGTTCTTTCAATTCCTTAAAGATAAGGAAGTCTAACCATATGTTTCTTCCTATGCCAAAAGGCATTGGGGGAATCGTAACAAAGGTTATTCTTCATGTAGATTTTAATTCTTCAATTTTATGTAATTTCTTTATTTTGAAGTTGTTCTTCAATTCTTTTATATTTGATTTTCTTTAAGAAATTCAAATGTGTAGATTTACGCTTTATTAAATTCAATGACTTAGAAATGGATTCTTCGAATGTATTTTAAATCTCTTTCTTTTGGTTTAATAAGAAATTTAAATGTTATTTTCTTTCCTAAATGTTTACAGTAAGTCCTTCATTACTAGTGTAGAAAAGGGTATAATAAATATATAAATGGTAAACCCAAAATAATTTTATCTCGTAAGATTGCTAATCGTAACAAAAAGATGTTTTGAAACACATGTTATCTTGACAAATATGTACTTTAGGTAATTTATATTTTATTTCCATTTGACTACCATTAGCTGAATTCAATTTTTCACTGGTTTTTTTGTAATATTTAGTTGGGATTAGACCTTCCTGGATACAATTTAAATCAGACCAGATCTACCAAGGCAAGAAGTCAGTATTGAAAAGTTTTTATCCACAACTAGGTTAATAGAAACATACCATTTCGAATGGTGATGTCTTTAATTCTTTTAAGTGAAAGACCTTGAATAAATAAGTCTGAAATAGCTTTAGTACCAGATGATTCTGGTTCATCGTGATTTTCATCACTTGATGAGGAATTATTGATCCAAGATCAGCTTTCTATCTAAGTCTTTCCTTAGAGTAGAGACTTCTATTTTAAATTAGCAATTTCTTTCTTTAATTTATTAACTTCCGATTTAATTTCAAAGACCCACTTTTAAATCGGAGATTTAAATCTTTCCAAAGTTTTATTAAGACTAAAATTGGTTTCTCTTTAGCTTTAATAAACTTATCGCTTTTCTATTGTCTTTAGTTAATAAATCTTTTAACTGCTTTTTTGTATTGGGCTTTTAACTTAGGATCGTTGATTTTATTAATCAAGTCAATTAACAAAGAACTCTCTTCATCATCCTTGTTAATTACATTAATCTTTTTAGTGCAAGAATTTTCGCCGCAATTATTAAGATGTATGGTGACTTCGCTTGCCGCATTCTTGCTTCAATTATTTTTACCGTTAGTATCGTAGAGGAATATGAAATGTTAGAGTCTTCATTGTTACTAACTTCATTTTCTATTCTCATTAACTCTAATATATATTCAAGATCTTCTTCAAGAATATTTAACCGAGAGACACTTGGCTTTTTATTTTGCATTCACTTTTATAATGACCCTTTTGCCCACAATTGTGGCACACAATTTTACTTTTATCAAATTTTTTAGTTCTTTTATTATGTCTTTTATTAATAGGTTTGGGCTTATTATAATAATTATCTTGATTCTTATCTTTATGATGATTTGCGGCTTTTCTTGTGGACGCTTTATGACTTTTTTATGAGAGTCAATATGTTTACGCTCGTGCTTTCGCCTGCATTTGAGCCACAGTGAGGTAAACCATATTGCTCGCAGAATGTACCGAGCTCATATTTAGCCTTTTTCTTGTCTTTACTAGCTTGTTTGGCTAACTTAAAATCAATACACATTTTTAATCCTATCTTTTGAATATAACTGATTATGTCACCATAAGTGAGATTATCATAATCAATATATCCTAAATTTTACTAAGTTCTTCGCGAACTTTGTGAGCAAATAAGGACTCAGAAACCATTAACAAATTTTTCTTTCCGTAAAGGTTTATTACCGTCATTTCTCATCATAACTCTAGAAGTAAAACATCTTTGTACCATCTAAAGTCACTTAGAGTGGGACAAGTGAGATTACTTAGTCGATCGTGGATTCTTTCGGTGATGTTATCGGGGTTCCTATAAGTGTTTTATTATAGTATAAATCAAAGTATTTACTCCATCAGTGGCCCTATTCCTATAGTTTCATCAAAAATCGGGTTGCTTTCAAAGATTCAATCGAATCGCATGGATTATAGATAATCTAGAATCTCAAAGTGAGATGTTTTTTCCCACCAAGACCGAGAATACCAGAAATCCACTAGCCAATAATTCAACAATATCCGTTGAGTAAGAGTGTTGAATTTTGTTAGATAGTCGTTTGCTACCATGGACATATGATTTAACTTATCGAGGATTTCTTGTTCACTAAACCCATCAATATTCCATTCATAAATTTTATTGTATTTAAAATGTAAAATTGTTTATCTAGGTTTCTCTCTTCAAATTGTAAATCTGGAGGAGTTGGTCTAGAATACCAATTTCGGTCATACTAGTATTATGGACGGTTAACTATTTAACTGCTCATGAATATCTTCAGATCGATGAGGTAGTCGATTGACTATCGACCGACTATCGCTTTCATTATCGAGTTAACTCGATCGATAATAGCAATAGTACCGCTTGTTTTCGGTTTCGCCTTTTGTTTTTAATTTTTAAACAACTCGATCAAACGGCTATCGTAGAAGATCAACGCCTTTATTAGGTAATCCTAATTTTTCTCTATTTTCTGGTAGTTTTAATAGTGGTTGAACAATTTTTGACTCTGGTTTTTTAATAATATTTTCTTCAAATTTTTCTTCAATCCTGTCTAACTGTTTTCCTACAGTTGCTAGGTATTGGTTACTAAAATTTAACTGTTCAATGATTTTTTTATCATCATTAATTCCATTAGAGATTTTAAATGGGCTGGCTGTCACTGAAGTATTTTTTACTGAAATTAAGACACTTTCTAAGGGTGGGTGACTAGACGAGACCTTAGACTTGTCTTCTTTGATCCATTGAGTTTTAGTTATAACATTGCATTTAAATTGATATCGCTTCATACCAATCATAGAAGGTAATATTAATTTTTCACTATTAATAAATTTCTTCCATTTATCGACAATTTTATCTCTTTCTTTCTCAAATAAGTGATTTTTTCTAAATTGATGTCTTTTAATTTTATTAGACTTGGAGTTAAAATCATTCACAAGATTAATCCAATCTAACACAAATTCTTTCTTAATGACTCTTAATTGATTATTAATTGGAACATCAAAATCGACCGAGTAGAAGCTCGGAATGAGCCGGAGAAGAAGAGCTTTCTTCCATTTTGGGTAATTCGAGGGTGACAAGAATAACAAGGATGACTTGCTTCGACCTTGATTTAAAATTCCTTTTAACTTAATGTCTCTTATAGAAGGGTTACTAAGGACTTCGTAATCTCTTCTAGGTAGATTCATGTAGGAGTCAAGAACTAGAATAGTCTTTCTATGATAATCGGTCTTCTAGAACGCTCAAAGCTAACTTTGACGGCTCCATCGTAAAATTGCCTTATGTTTTCAATGTTCACTACGTTGTTTACTACAGTCACGCCGTGGTATTTCACTTGGTAAAATCCATCGACTTGGTAATGTAATATCTTTCCATAGAATTGTTCTAGGATCCGGATATTAAGATCACCGTTGAACTTTGAATTAATATCGTGTGTGATCTTTAGGGCTTTTATTAAGAGCATGGACATTCAAATTAGTCTTCATGGTCTTATAATAAATTCTATAGATTAAAGCAATTGGTTGAGAACCTTCAATCATTTGTGTAATTTCTCCCATTGCTTTTTAATATTTAATGTTAAAGCTTTTAATAGGTGTTGATCACTTAGACTAAGTGTGAAGTCGAGGAAAGCAATTAAAATGGATAGGACCATTGTGCGATCGGCTTCCATAGCACCTATTATGCTTGGATAATAATTCAAAAATCTAGCATCTCCGAGATGAGGTAGATACTTGAATTAATTCCTTTAATGTTCAATGGTTTGATCGCTATTGAATGAACTAGACCTATGTGGATGAAATTATAACCCTTTTTCTATGTTTTTAATAACTTCAAGGAAAGAAGGTTACAATTTTCATATTCTTTGTTAATAAGATAGACTTTTTCAACTGCTTTTAACATTGTAACTGCTTTAAAGTTATCTAAAATGTCGATCGATAAATTTCTTTGGGAGAAATTCGGGTATATTCCAATTATGTAAAACTTGATCGATATTTTCATAACTGCTTTTCTTCCCCGATTAACTATGTCTCGTATATAGGTTGTAAGGTCGATCTATGACTAATGAGGAGTTAGATCTAAATAACCTACTCATTATTACCGAGTTCAAAATTTTATTCACTCTTTATCTTCCATTCGCACCCTCTTACCGGGTAGACTCATACCTATTGTTCTAAAACCCATCACCGCCAAGACAAGAGACTTACTTAGGGTTGATAAATAATAACAAGGTGTTCTACGAAGAAGTTAGGTGACTTCGATAAAGGATGAAATGATTTTTGAAAACAGCTTTTAATGAAGCAAATTAACAGATCTTCATCTTGGTCGCTAGAATGTAGAGATGTTAACTTAGCTCGATACCATATCCAAGGGCGAAAGAACAAAGATAAAAGGAAGAGGTGTACCCGTTTAGTTATTAATTACAAACCATTGAACAAGGTCTTAGAATGGATTAGGTACCCCTTCCCAATAAGGACGACCTTATCAATAGGTTAAGTAATGCCACCATTTTCATAGAATTTGACCTTAAATGGGTTTACGCAAATTGCCATTCATCCCGATGATCAAGATAAAATAAAGATTCACCACTCCGTTTGGACATTATGAATGGAATGTTCAAGCATTTGGCCTAAAAAATGCTCCAAGTGAATTTCAAAATATACTCAATGACATATTATATCGTTGTATATATATATATATATATATATATAGGGTATGCCGATTGCTAGGAAACTATTCCAATAACCCAAAAAATGAACAAGTTATAGTGGTTGGGACAATTAAATTGGGACATGCCACTACAACTTGTAGCGGCTATGTAACTTCAACATAATAATATTAATATTTTGTAATATTATTAATACTAATATTAATATTTTATAATATTATTATTAATAATATTTATATTAATAATATTAATATTAATAATTGTAATAACTGATATGAATATTAATATTAGTATTACTAGTATTTATATTAATATAAATATTTTTAATATTAATAATATTACTAACTAATATTAATCCAACTATGTTTCCAATAATTTACTCCCTCCGTATCTAATAGAACCTAATACATAAGTAAATTAGGTATGGATGGAGTAAATTATTAGAACTACATAGTTGGATTAATATTAGTTGGTAATATTATTAATACTAGTTGATAGCCCATGCAATGCACGGGCTAGTTTGAATAATGGATTTAATAAATTGTCCGATATTCATGTCAAAAAAGAGCTCTAAGTACACAATTCAATTAATTACTCAACTTAGAGGGACATAAATGTCATTTAGTTTTCTTTAAAATTATGTAAATTAGTTGAATTATCGTAGCATAAAATTAAGAGTGACAAATTCAATCAACAACATTCATAAAACAATACAATTGGAAACAACAATCAACCCAATAAATATAAATCAATTAAGAAGTAAAACTATGTATAATTCAATAATTAGTTTTATCCGTAATTGCCTTCGCTAATCTGCTCTAATTTTTAGAAGCATTCCACATTTTGAGACCCCCGTGACGGCGATTCTTCCAAATTGAGCTGACCATAGCCTGCATTTAGAAGTATAAAGTCCGTTCTTCACGATTGAATTAAAAATTATAGGGACAATTGAAACCTTCAAAAGGAAAAAAAAACTTCCAGAATTTCAACTCACATACAACTAATCACATAGACACACTCGATCATGTTACATATCTTCTCAATTTATGTAACCTAAGGAGATGCAGTCAGTGAGATTCAGTAGTCACCATAGGATATGTACTAATTATAATATAGTTGTCATTTTGCTGGCAAGCTAAATAGAATACCAGAACTCAAGGAACTACATTCAAGGAGTATAACAACATTACCCTTAATAAACTGTTGTTATGGAATATGAATTGGTTACAATATAATTGTCATGCTGCAGCCAGACTAACAGAATTCCAAAACTCCAGAAACTACACATCTTAGGAAGAATATGCTCCACTATTGGGTTTGGTACGCTACGCCTCACATCATATTCCTTTGGGACAAAAAATACTTAAACATGTCATGTCTTGTTTGTACGTTAGTTATCCATCATGTTTGTTTTTCCTAATCACACAAGAGATAGACGTAGAGGCTAAAAACTGCTAAAAAATTGCAACTTAAGTACTACATGCATACATATCAGCAACTAAGCACTAACAAATTTTTATAGTTATATGCATTAGGTTGAAGTAATCCCATGAGCAAAAAGTATTTCAAACAATCAAAAGTAAAATCGTTAATAGGAGAGAAAGAATGCAGCCATTTCCCCCAAACCCGACCCAATCACCAATGCAGCTATTTCAAGATCGAAAGAATGAGGAATATAAGTGAGGACTGGTGGGGAAGTTTGCTTCCCTTTGTCCATGCCATCAACTGGATCAATGTTTATTAAGGCTGAAAATCTCAAGGATGTGAATGTTTTTTTTAGAGCAAGTGCAAATGCAACTTTTCCTCCCCTGTTATGGCCAGCAAGTCCTAGCTTGCTTAAATTTGGCCTAATATTGGAAGGAGCGATTCTTGTAGTCCTTCCGATAACCAATTCACTTTCTGCATTGCGATCTTGATTTCTTCAATTGCATCTAGTCCGCCACGATATCTGACTTTTTAGATTCACAAATTGATATAATTTAAGAGCCAATTAGCATATGTATGCAACAATGAACAAAACTAAGGGAGATGGTAGTGTTAGTGTTGATTGAATTCAGTACACAATTGCATCAGAAGTTGTACATTTTTGCTGGAATGAAAAATTTAACAATTGAAATATCCAAACTAAACGATGAATAAATTTTCATTTCACATATAACTAACGATTTTAATGTAGCAATCTAGAATTGACACATATACACATCAAATAGAGAATTTAACCTGAGGAGCGACAACGATGAAGCCATGAGAAGCGATAAGCTGAATAAGTTGAGAATACAATGAGTTGTTAAACAGTTTTACAGGAGTGTTCTTAAATTTTAACAACCCAAATTTGAAATACATTAATCCACTATGTCATCAATTATTAATTAGCAAGAAAAGGCATAACTTTAGTTTTTCTGGGTTATTCGTCATGGTAAGATACTAACCAAAAAGCATTATTACCCAAATCAGATCAACCATTGGGGTTAATAAGCTGCTATGAACTGGAAACTTAAAACAGAGAACATAAAAAAATACTACAAAATTTGCATTCCATTTCCACAATTATTGAACCAAATTATTTATTTATTACCTCTTCGATAATCTGAACAACCACCCTATCTTTGACACTTCGCTTAGATTCAAAAACTCGCCTTCCCAAAAATCAAATACCAAATAATAAATTAAATCAAATAAATAAACATCAAATCACGAGAACTTTAAAGGAAATTTTGAGAGAAAGTGAGTAAATTTACTTCACAACCAAAGGGCTTGGGAAAGGCTATTAATCCCGATTAGAGGGTGTTACCAATAGCAAAGAATGATTCCATTTTGGGTTTATTCTTTTTAAAGGATTTATGGGTATTTCCTAAGACGCGACGACTTTGAATGATAATTGTTACAGAGAAAGTAAGAGAGCGCGACTATGGAGACTGACGCTTAATAGATTCAGCCATGGCGGCTTTATCGGTAGCAATTGACGGCTTTATTCGTTAAACTCAGATGAAAAAGTAGGGTAGCGGAAGGAGAAAAATTGAAAGTGGAAGAAAAAGAAGAAGAAGAAGAAGAAGAAGAAGAGTTACTTTCACTTGATTTTTCCAGAGATCGAGGGTTTTCAGAGGTGTGAAAATAGGGGTTTTATAAGATGAGAGGAAGGGAAGAGGCAGGGTGAGAAGAGATGTGTGAATGGTGATGATTTATATGGGTGAAGCGATAGAGGGAAAGAAGAGAAGAATCGCTCGAGAAGAAGAGAAAGGGTCGATCGACTACGAAGAGGAAGAGTCAGTCGATTGAAGGATGGACTCGTGTGAATTTTCTAATTGAGCGAGTTGACTCTTAATTATTTAAGAGTTAGCTCAATAAATTTTACAATTGAAGGGTGAGTTTTGGATCGGTCTTACTGTCTTTATATATAAGGTATAGATTTATATTAATAAGAATAATAATAATAATACTAGTGTTAATATTCATATTAGTTATTATTATTATTAATATTAATATTAATAATACTAATATAATAAAATATTATTATTAATATCTTGAAGTTTTCACTAATATATATATATATATATATATATATATATATATATATATCCGTCTCTCCAGCGAACCATATGGAGCAAACTAAGAACGAACCGACTTTAACGACGATTTTTTTCGTCGTTATAGCAGGTTCATTTTTAGTTGTCTCCCTATGGTTCACTTGAGAGACTGACTATATATATATATATATATATATAATACTTGATAAATTAATAATCTCTCTAAAATAATATGTGTGTGTGTGTGGGGGTGGGGTTTGCAGGCTCTAAATTTTTGTTTATCCTAAAACAAATGTTAATCATAAATGGAAAAATTACTACATGTCACGATTAGTTTATGAGATTTATAGTTTATAACATAGGGTATGTTCTTCCAACTGTCCTTAACGTAATTGAGAATTTAATTTATTTCAAACAAAGTTTATTTAAATTATAAACGCTGCTTTTAAAGTCCAAATGTAATTCTCTAAAAATTAAGGCTGTAAAATGAGCAAATGGTTCGGGCTCGATTCGTACTCGCTCGACTAAAAATTTGATTCGAGCTCGACTCGAAATATTAATGAGTCAAATATGAGCAAGTTTTAAATTTTGATAAATTACTCGAACCTCTTTAAATTATAATTTTTTATTGATACTCGAATCATATTCGTTCAAAAAGTTTAAACTGCTCGTGCTCGATTCGAAATCATGCTGGACTCGGTAACTAAATGAGCCTCAATTAAACCTTATTTTATACTCGATAAATTTTGTGAACCAAATCTGAGAAACTCAATACTCGGCTCGACTCGGTTCGTTTACACCCTTACTAAAAATGATGTGATGCGTTTGAATGTCTAAACGCATCAAATTTTATGACCGTAAATATCCGCTCGAAGCTAATAGACAAATAATTAGCACATTATTTTATACTTTGATTTTGAGTTGGGACAAGCTATTTCATATCTTATAGTACTAGCTAGTGTAAAATACGGAAGTGGTTAGCATGAAGTTTATTTTTGGGTAAGTCGGTCAATTGGTCAATAGAGTGATGACACGCAGGCGAGACTCTATGTGTGTCAGCATTCTATTGATCAATTGACCAACTTATCAAAAAATAAATTTCATGCTAACCGGATCCGTAAAATGACACGATGGTACCTACTACCACAGTCAATTTTCGAGGCAATTTTGCTGTGGAAAAATAAAAGTCTAAAAAGTGTTCACCTAACAAAGACCTGAATGTTATGAAAGTGATTACCTACTGATGAGGGCATCTCTGTCTTCCTCTTCTTCTTTCCCCCCGTGCTTTCTTCTTCCTTCTCTTTTTCTCTTCCCCTCCTCGTGACTCCTCTTCTGGTTGCCTATATAAGGAAAGTAATACAGAAGGAAAATATAAGAATTCTCTCTGAAAGAATTTCTCTCTCTTTTCTCTTGCTTATTCTCTCTAAATTTATGCAGAAATTATAAAAGTATATTTATACACTTCGCTAAAGTTTTATAACACGTTATCAGCACGAGGCTCTAACCAACTGAGACGGTAAAATTAAATTCTTGCAATTTATTTATTATACTACCGAATACCTGGTGAATACCCTTTATATACATTTCTTATTAAATTATGGGAATAACCTGTATATGCGGAATACCGCATACCGTGAAATTCTTACATTATTCCTTCTTTATTATTCGTTGGAATATATCACATCATGTGGATTACGCATGACTGGTTCCGTTCTTTATTATTTCGTTGGAATATTCATGCGTGCGTAATTACGCGTGACCGGTTCCGATTCTTTATTATTCTATTGGAATATTCGTCTGCATGCGAATTACGCGGACACTGGTTAAGATTCTTTATTATTCTATTGGAATATCCCATCATGCGGATTACGCATGAATTCGGTTCCATTCTTTATTATTCGTTAGAATATCTCATTCGTGTGGATTACGCATGACATGGTTCCATTATTTATTATTCTGTTGGAATAACCTGTCTGCGCGGACTATCGCATGCATGGTGAATGATCCTTCGTATTCATTCTTTATTAAATTGTGGAAATGATATGTCTATGTGGATTACCGCATGGCGGGTGAAGATCCATTTGCAGTTTTGTATATATATATATTTGTAATTGTATATATACATTAATGATTGCATATTCTTTTTACGAAGATAATATGCTAATAACATAAATATAAGAATATTTATATTATTTATATTTGCAATTTATCACCACTTGAAGTCGTGATTTAGTTTATCTTTTATATATATATCATACATGCAATTATTTATTGTTTTAATAAATAATAATTGTGTTTTAACCCAGAATAGATGGCAAACTTGGCAAAAATAGATTTTTCTATTTTGAAAATCTCTGGAGACAACTATTTGGCTTGGGCACTTGATGCAGAATTGCACCTAAGTGCAAATGAGTTAGAAAAGACCATTGAATCAGGAAATACAGCAACTTTGGCACAAAATGCAAAAGCCATAATTTTTCTTCGTCTCCATATTGATGAAGGATTAAAGACTGAGTATTTAAAAGTCAAAGATCCTTTGTCTTTATGGACACAATTGAAGGAAAGATTTGACTACCAAAAATTAGTTGTTCTCCCTAATGTAAAATTTTAGTGGGTTAATTTAAGGCTACAAGTGTGACGCCCCCAAAACAGGTATACATCACCCATCTTGAGTCGCCAGAAAAATACACTATAAAAATCATTTACAACTTCATTTATACAATTGTCATGCAAAATACGACGACATGTATACTGTGATTTTAAATACAAATACATATACCAACTCTGACTCATGTCACAATTGCACCTTACATAAAGGTACAGTCAAAAACAGTTTTAAAAATTAAAATCTTTGGAAAGTGCTTAAGGAAACCTTCGTACGTAGGAGGCCATGAATCTAAGTTATGATAGATATCATATGTATAGAGAATTATCCTTGGTTGACCCAATAAACCCCAAAGAAAAACGAGAAGATTACTATCATGTTCCTTCCAATGGTGAGCCTTCTCTTGACATATAACTATCTCTCGCTGTCTCCAAGTAAAAATTATATTTCAAATAAACCCCAAGATCATATAGGTAGTGCTCGTAGATATACTCAGCATGTGGATGTGCACAACCCTGTCTTATGATAACACGAGGTTGTATGTCATTAGACATCTTGTATGATAGTGATAAAACACCCTTCCAAAGTTGGGTTCGCCTCACCCTATTCAGTTCACCAAAATTAAATATCAAATGACGTATACAATACGACACACTTATCTAAATTTCTCAATAAAATTATTTCCATACTATTTAGGGAGAACCTCAACAGCTATAGACCATTGTTCTATTCTCTTGTTATCCCCGCTCGACCCAGCTACACTCTTATTACCTGAAAGGAATTGTGAAGCAAAAGGGTGAGCACAACTAGCCCAGTAAAGAATATCATAACTAAAGATAATTAAATTATCAATAGATTTTGTCAATAATAAATCAGAGATTTAGAACATATGGTAGATGATAAAACTTTTCAACCATAGTTGCAGCGGGACGAACAATCCATTAAAAGAGTCAAATAGACCATCAAGTCTATTATCTTCTCCATGTTAAAAGTCCACCAATAATGTTTTATCCCTGTAACATCAATCATCAATTCCTGTCCACAATCATATGAATAACTCATAATCATAATTGTGATTCTGAATTCGTTTTCGTAACCAGGACGAAGATAATTTTCATCACCTATCTTCACCTGAAATATCAAAAATCATGGTTATACCAAATCACAATCCCTGCTCATAATCATACTAATAAATTCATCTTTGCACTACGGCCAAAGATATTCATTAACAATTCATCTTTGCACTACTGTGCCAAAGATATACAAATCATATTTTATAAGAGTCAAGTAGAGCATGATATCTACTATCTTCTACTTAATTTAAAAGTTTATTATCAATATTTTATCACCGAGACTCAACAATAAATAATCCACATCATCGAATCACCCCTGCAATACGACCAAGGATATTCGTTAATATCACATCCATGAATTATCCATGCACTACGGCCAAGGATATTTAATTATTATCACATCCCTGAATTAATATTTCATTACTGAGACTCAGCTCAACAATTAATCCACATCATCAATTCATCCCTACACTATAGGCCAAGGATATTCTTTTAGTATCACGACCATTAATTATCCATGCATTACGGGCCAAAGATAATCGTGTTTTCATCAACGATCGATACTGATCATGCCATAAAACAATTCATCTTTGCACCCTTGGCCGAATAGAATCCATAGCCATAATCATACCAAAAACTGTCCATCAATGCACTACGACCAATGAGGACTTTTTTCACATCATTTGTAACATTATGGTCATGATTATACCGAATAATTCCTGGTCATAATCATACCAAGTTCATCTATGCACTACAGGCCACAGATGACTTTCAACATAATATATACATGAGGATGATGACAATGATATAAGTATTAATCAAAAGAAAACAAGGATAAATATTAAAGATTTTAAATTTATCCAAATATTATCAATCACTTAATAAACTCATAATCAAATATTATTAATATTATAATAATATTTTAATCACTTCTTAAACGTATAAACAATTTATTTTAATTGTTTACACTTTACCAAATAATGCATTTAATTATTCAAAAATATTATACTCATAAGATTTCATCACCAATGATCAAATCCTTTATCAAAAATATCTGCATATATCCTATATAGGATTCCCAAGCCATAAAATCTTATTTACCAATTTTTAACTTCTCATAACATATTTAACTCATATACTCATAACTAGTGCATTTTCATGAAAAATACCAAATCAGTCCAAAAAATATTTCGTTTCTGGTAGCAGAATATAGTCCCATATTGAACATATATATTTCTTGGAATTTCTAAAATTCATTTACTATTTTTCAAAAATCATTTTCTAATTATTTCCTTAAGAAATTAGCTACCTCAAGTTTAACTCCAGAAATTCCCAAATCTTGGCAGGATCTTACACATGTTAACGTGATCTTCCAGTTTAAATTTCAAGGTCATTGGAGTTATAGAACTCCGGTTATAGCGTTTTTCGTCGAAAAAACCTAAATATTGAAATGGTCATAACTTGCTCATTTTAAGTCGGAATGAGCTTATTTTTGGACAGGAGGTACTTTATACCATATATTTTTATGTCCCAAAAGGCCGGAATTTTTCTCACAAATTAAGTGGCCAAAAATGCCCTTTTAATAATATGGACAGTAGCTTTTTAAGCATTTCCAGATTTTTCATCCTTTACTAAAATCATTCCACACAAAAATTTGTAAATCCTTTTTAAGTGATTCCACTTGGATAAGTTAGAAAACTCATAGATCTAACTCTAGAACTTGACCACACTCAAAAATTCGAATTATAATAGGAGATATGGTCAATTGAATTTCATGTTCTATTTTCACCAAAATCTGATTTTTCAACCCTTTGTGATTTCTAAGAAACTTTCATGTTTTCTCATAATAACCAACATAACTCATCATAACACTTACTAATACTTCATATACCCATGATTTTTCATCAGTCCAATGTTTTTATTATGACTTTCATCATAATCCACGTAAACATATCGTTTTCACAATTTAATAAGGAATGAATACAAAGGATCATTCACCATGCATGTGGTAATCTACATAGACAGGTTATTCTAATAGAATAATAAAGAATGGAATAACAGAAGAATTCACCATGCATGCGATAGACGCACGCACAAACAAAGTTATTCTCAATGTAATAATAAAGAAACGGAACAGTCAGCGTAATCAGACCGATGACGGGATATTCAACAGAATAATAAAGAACGGAACAAGGTCAGACGAAATTCGCACCGACGGGATATTCCAACAGAATAATAAAAATGGAATAACAACATAAATCACCATGTATGCGATAGACCGCACAGACAGATTATTCCAACAAAATAATAATTAATGTAACTGTGTCGAAAGCGTATCTGGCAAGCGGCTGTGATAATCGATGAGAATAATAAAAAATGGAATAATAGAAGAATTTCACCATGTATGCGGTACTTCGCATAAACAGGTTATTCCAACATAATAATAAAGAATGGAATATCAGGAGTTCTCTTACGAGTACAACAAATAATATCCCTTACCTCAAAAAAAGACTAGATACTGGATTAGTGAGGTAGAAAACTTATCTTCCTCTTTCTTTCTATAATTTCTCTCTATAATAATGGCTCTAAAGCTTTAGTGAATTGGTGAGAAATGAAGGAAGAATGAAATTCTATTTATAGAAAAATATAATTTCGATAATTGCACGTTTTGGGGCTCGAAAAATTATAGTACAATACCTCTAACTTTTCTTTCATTTTTAATTTAGTCCTACAAGTATTATCAAACTTGTACCACCTCCCCTAATAGTAAATAATGTGAATCAATAGTTCATTCATGTGACTCAATAGTATAATCATGTGAAAAATATGAATTACAGTATAGTATCTCCATCTATACCTCCATTTTTAACTTAGTCATGCAAGTATTATCAATCTTGCACCAACTCCCCTAATAGTAAGTGAATGTGACTCAATAGTACACATATGTAAATAAATATTTATATAAGCATGTGAATTAGTAGCAATTAATTGCTCATTTATCCGATAAATTATCCGATTTATCAATATAACCCCCAGACATCAATTATCATCGGAATAGATGTCGATTTCAACTAACACCAATAATCCCAACACAATGGAACTATCAAATTCATCTTTAATCAACACGAACTTATTCATCATTAATATTATAACTCACAATATTTAACAACCAGGTCGTTCCCGTGAGAAAGGGGTTTTCCAATAAGGATTTCTCCTATTGGCGCATGCAATTAGATGACCAAACCTCTCATTGGCAGAACTTCTAGACATCGTTAATATTGCAAATAATAATATTAATAACTTCGTCGTCTCAATTATTTATTTAATAATATACAAAATATCGACAATAATTGAATTAAACTGAGTGACTTCTCACGTAAGCATTAATAATTAATTCCGTCTGCTACTATGCAACCACGCGTATTTTACCACCAATTATTTTATGACAACTTGCTTACTTTGAAAAAATTTCAATGTCACCCTTAACTTTAAACTTTTATTAATTTAATTATTCACCAAAATAGAAAAATTGAATACTTTTATTTCATAAAATTCGGGGTCTCACAATCTCCCCTTCTTATGAAATTTTGCCCTCGAAATTTACGTACGTACCTGGTATTTAGAAGAGATGAGAATACCTTGCTTTCTTTTCGGATTGTACCTTCCCGATAACTTTCTTTGTATCATGATTTTCCCATTGCTCATCTCCTGTATTTCAAATATCATTCTAGAATATACTTCAAACAAGGTTAATTGACATATCATAATTTGTCAACTTATCAAGTAAACAATTTCAGCTTAGGTAAGTCACATACTAGCGAAGTATATTAGTCATCTCTCCCCTCCTAGTTCTAGACTTATATCTCCGCCAGCGACCATATTACTAGGCTCTGATACCAAATGTGATGCCCCCAAAACAGGTATACATCACCCATCTTGAGTCGCCAGAAAAATACACTATAAAAATTATTTTCAACTTCATTTATACAACTGTCGTGCAAAATACGACGACATGTATACTGTGAGTTTAAATACAAATACATATACCTACTCTGACTCATGTCACAATTGCACCTTACATAAAGGTACAGTCAAAATTTGTTTTAGAAATTAAAATATTTGGAAAGTGCTAAAGGAAACCTTCGTACATAGGAGGCCATGAATCTAAGTTATGATAGATATCATATGTCCAGAGAATTATCCTTGGTTGACCCAATAAACCCCAAAGAAAAATGAGAAGATTACTATCATGTTCCTTCCAATGGTGAGTCTTCTCTTGACATATAACTATCTCTACTGTCTCTGTGACGCCCCCAAAAATAGGTATACATCACCCATCTTGAATATACAATAAGAGAGCTGTGAGTTTTAATACAAATATTATCTTCTAGACAATATCCACTCTCAGAATAAGTCCTCATTACATTTATTGTCAAACTATTTAACAGAATAGTGAGGACTACTAATGCTATCATCTGGACTGTCAAACCGTTCCCCAACTCGTCCCAGCTATATTCTCATTTCCTGAAGAGAACAGTGAAGGAAAGGGTGAGCTCAACTACCCCAGTAAGAAATATTATGACTAAGATAATGCAGAATAAATTATCATTAGTCTTCAACAATGTTAAACTAATAAAATATAAAAAACATCAAGTTTAACTGCATGGAACAAGCAATCCATTAAAAGAGTCAAATAGAGAATAAAATTTACTATCTTTTATGATTTAAAAAATTTTTCATCACTTTTATCGCTGAGACTCAGCTTAATAAATAATCCACATCATCAAATCATCCCTGCACTATAGGCCAATGATATTATTTAGTATCACGACCACGAATTATCCATGTACTACGGGCCAAAGATAATCATGTTTTCATCAACGATCCTGATCATGCCATAAAACAATTCATCTTTGCTCCCTTGGCCGAAGAGAATCCATAGCCATAATCATACCAAAAACTGTCCATCAATGCACCATGGGCCAATGAGGACTTTTTCCACATCATTTGTAACATTACGGTCATGATTATACTGAATAATCCCTGATCATAATCATACCAAGTCCATCTATGCACTACAGGCCACAAATGACTTTCAACAAAATATAAACATGAGAATGATGACAATGATATAAGAATTCAATAAAATAAGTTCAAGAATTAAATTATTCAGGAACTAATAACGTCCAAATTGTCAACATGATACTTCTTTGTAGAGTAAAATTCAAGAATGCCCAGAAGAATATTTTCATGAAAAGATAATGGATGAAGCTTGCAAATATCAAGGATATTCCACTAATTTCATGGAGTATAAGTCAAAACTTTAATCAATCGAGTATAATAAAGAATGGAATAACAAAAAAATCACCATGCATGCGGTATTGCGTGAGATGAAAAAAGTTATTCCAATGTAATAATAAATAACGGAACTAAAAGAAGTAAGCGTAATACACACCGATAGGATATTCCAATGTAATAATAAAGAATGGAATAACAATGAAATCACCATGCATGCGGTGCCAGCATAGACAAAGTTATTCCAACAAAATAATAAATAACGGAACCGGTCAAAAGTAAATTCGCACCAATAGGATGTTCAACGATGTAATAATAAAGAATGAAATAACAACAGAAATCACCATGCATGCGGTATATTCCAATGTGATGTAAATGTGTTATTCCAGAAATAATAATAAATAACGAGAATCAGTCCCACAGAAACGATAGTACGTGATATTCCAATGAGAATAATAAAAAGGCGAAACCAGTCCATGATAACGCATGCAGACATGGATGTTCCAATGAATAATAACGAATGGAATAACAAATGTAAATCACCAAGTATAGGGGGTATCAGCAGTATAAAAGTTATTCCAACAGAATAATAAAGAATGGAATAATGAAGTTCTCTTCATGAATATGAAAAAAAAAATACCCCTTACCTTATAAAGAAGAGTACTCCGACGGTAGAGCGGGGATATACTTGAAGAAACTTGCACTACGCTCAAAGCTTTCTTAAACGCTAAAAAAATACGCTCAGGATAGAAGATTAATTCTCTCTACAGTTTCTCTCTCTAAAGTTTTAGTGAATTCGTAAGAAATAATGAAGGAATGAGCTTCTATTTATAGAAGAATGGACTGAATAGTAACCAATCCATGAACGGTCCAGATCGATTTACTTTAAACGGACGGTCCAGATTGGTTTACAATAAAATATAATATATTCTATTTATAATCTAATAAAGCGAATTTTTAAAAAGATTTTACTATGCAAACACTATGCAGGCACTATGTAAACACTATGCATAATAAAATATAATATATTCTAATTATTGTCTAATAAAACGAATAACTTTATAAAAGTATTCTATTTTATATAAAAAGATTTTACTATTAATTTAATAATAAAACGAATAACTTTATAAAAGTATTACATTTTTTATATAAAAGCTTTTCTTCGCTTTTTATTACATTAATAATACTAATAAAACAAAACTTCATCATCATTATTATTATTCACACTATTAATCGATCGGTAGTTCCTAAGAAAGAGGGGGCTTTTCAATAAGGATTTCTCCCTATTGACGCACAATTAGGTGACCAAACCTCTCTTTGGCAGAACTACTAGACATCATTAATAATGCAAATAATAATATTAATTATCATCTATCTCAATTATTGATTTAATAATATATAAAATATCGACAATAATTGAATAAAACCGAATGACTTCTCACGTAAGCATCAATAATCAATACTGTGTGTGCTACTATGCAACCACGCGTATTCTATATTTTTTAACTTTGGGTGTTTCAACAGTTAACGGTAAAACTTCCACCGTTATTTTTATAAAAAATATTTTTGTCGTTTTCTCAATCCGATAATAATTTTGTTGTGGGGTCCACCAATGATTGTGTCGTCGTACGAATATTCCCTGTTTAAAATGAATATTCCCTAACCAATCGAATATTATATAACAACTTGCGTACTTTTCAAAATTTATAATTATCACCCACAACTATAACATTATATTAAATCCACACCATAATATTCAAAAAAAAAATCGAGAAATTTAAATCTTTATTCGTAAAATTTGGGATTTTACAATCTCCCATCCTTATGAAATTTCTCTCTCGAAATTTACGTACGTACCTGGTATGCCGAACAGATGAGGACACTTCATCCGATTCTAACTCTTGTGGTATAACCTTTGAGTGTTGAATACATTCTAGGATTTTAACAGGTACATCTTCATACGTTAAATTATCCACAATCTCGTCCGGTTCTAAATCAATAATGTGGTTCGGGTCGTCCACATATTTACGTAACATCGATATGTGAAAAACGTTATGATCACGCGACATACTTGCTGGTAAAACGAGTCTATAGGCCACAGTTCCTACTCGATCAAGGATTTTAAATGAGTTAATAAAATCGAGGGTTGAGATTTCCTCTCTTCATCGATTCTTGCTTCTAGAATAATGCCCTCTTGAACCTTCTTTTTCACATTCATCAGCTCTGAGTATTTAGCTTGAGCGGCTTTAACTTTATCGATTAAAGTCGATTCTGCTCGTATATTTGTTATCTTTACGTAGGTTCGTATATTCACACTCATAAACGCAGACGATCTTCTAATCAACGCGTCAGCTACCACGTTCGCTTTTCCCACGATGGTATTGAATGGTACGATCGTAATCTTCAACAGCTCGAGTCAACGTCTTTGGCGCATGTTACGTTCGTTTTAGTTGAAGAAATATTTAAGGGTTTTAGAAATGAGGTTTTGTACTGGGGTCAGTATAAAATTTGATTTCACGCTCTGGGGTAGGCCAAGAAGTCTTCAGAAATGCGTCAAGAAATTTATTAACAATAGAAATATCATTCATAACTGTGACTCTCATCCAAGACTTGGATAACATGTCACATTGATACCTATCAACTTGCCATCGTTATTCACAACGCCCCTGAGAAAGTCCGCTTCGGTGCATTCCACACAAGGAAGTCAACAACGAAAGGACTGGGGCTCTTTACTTATGGCTTGATATGACAATGATTGACTTTAGTGGTTTGGTTGCTTGAATTCGCATAACAGGTTGGTTAGGAATATGAAAGCTAACAACCTTATTAAAAGCATGATGAGTAGTTAACCAATCGATTCCTAAAATCACATCAAAGGCAAGTATTTTCAAAGAGATAAGATCGACAGGTAACGTGAAAGTGTTGATTTGAATCAAACAAGATTTATAAATAGTGGAGGTAACGAAGGTTTCTCTCAACTGAGTTTCAACAGATAAATCAAAGTCTAACTTCTCCAGAGTTAAATTCAAACATTGAACACAACTAATTGGAATGAAAGAGTGAGTAGAACCGGTATCTAACATGGTATAAACTTTGCAAGAGTTTATGATTAACTTACCCGTGATAATTTTATTCAGGTTCCTCGTCACGAAAAAAAAATGCTCTCTCTTAAACTACCGGCTTTGGCTTGTCTGGGACATCCTTTGGCATCACCATCCCAGCTGGACTTGACTTCACCATACGACAAAATTGAGCTAGGTGACCTTCTCTTCCGCAATTAAAACACGCTTTGGATTGTTGCGTACAGTTTAGACGGATGTGTCCCTCTTGTCCGCATTTGAAACATACGACCGATGGTCGTTCTTCTTCCTTTGAAATGGGTGCTGATGCTGCTGTCTTTCCATCATTATTGAACCTTCTTTTCTTGAAATTTACACTTCTATTATCTTGGCCATGATTACCACCGAAGTGGTTACCATTCATGGCATGATAATTTCCACCACGATGGTTATCATTATTCCGATGACTGTTGCCACCGGTACGATTATTATCGTGTTGTTGGTCGTTGCCTTTTGGTTGTGCTGACTCATTATCGCGCTCCAATAACTGAGCCCTATTCACAACATCTGAATATAAACAAAGTTTGTGAGAAATGAGGTATTGACGTATGGGTTTCAAAACTCTAGAAACATTCGCGTCATTCGCTCCTCATTATCGACCAAATGGGATGCAAACCGAGATAACTCAGCAAACTTAGCCTCGTACTACGACACGGTCATATTATTTTACTCCAGCTTGATGAACTCCACCTCCTTCATGTGATGAATACTTTTGGGATAGTACTTGTCGTTGAACAACTCTTGGAACTTCTCCCAAGACATCTTGAGTGCGTCAGGCTAGGTACATTTTACAGATTCCCACCAATGATCTGTTTCTTCACGCAACATAAAGGTGGCGAATGGAACTTTTTGCTCCTCTGAGCATTCCAAGACATTAAATATCTTGGTGATCTGCTTAATCCACGTCTCTGCCTTAAGTGGATCTGGCTTTCCCAAAAACTCTGGTGGTCCCAGCTCCTTGAACTGCTTAGCGGTGACTAACCGTGGGTTGCCATTGATTCCACCTGCATTATGAACAGGAGTCTCTCTCATTTGGTGTTGCATGTATTCTAAAAAGCTCCTAAACGTAACATTGTTCGTCATTTGATCAGTGTTGTTGTTTACAGGAGGATTACCGCCTTCCTGTTGTACATTATCCTGATTATTGATCTGTGGAGACTCAACGGTCTCCTGTGCTCCATTGCTATTCTCAACATTTTTGGATGCCATTTTAAAATACTGCAACAAAACAAGGGTTAAATAACATATCACATATTGTCCCTATACTCTGACCGACCAATTAAATACCAAATAAATTTAGGTAGGTCATACTAGCGAAAAAATTCCCCGTCTCTCCCCTCCTAGTTCTTGTCTCACATCTCAGCCAGGGATCATATCCCTAAGCTTTGATACCAACTGTGATGCCCCCAAAAATAGGAATACATCACCCATCTTGATTTGCCAGATACATGGTACATAATACAAATACAATCTATAATATACAACAAGAGAGCTGTGAGTTTTAATACAAATATTGTCTTCTAGACAATATCCACTCTCAGAATAAGTCTTCATTACATTTATTGTCACACTATTTAACAGAATAGTGAGGACTACTAATGCTATCATTTGGGCCGTCAAACCGTTCCCCGACTCGTCCCAGCTATATTCTCATTTCCTGAAGAGAATAGTAAAGGAAAGCGTGAGCTCAACTAGCCCAGTAAGAAATATTATGACTAAGATAATGCAGAATAAATTATCATTAGTCTTCAATAATGTTAAACTGATAAAATACAATAGACATCAAGTTTAACTGCAGCGGAACAAGCAATCCATTAAAAGAGTCAAGTAGAGAATAAAATCTACTATCTTTTATGATTTAAAAAGTTTTTCATCACTTTTATCGGTGAGACTCAGCTTAATAAATAATCCACATCATCAAATCATCCCTGCTCTACAGGCCAAGGATATTATTTAGTATCACGACCATGAATTATCCATGCACTACGGGCCAAAGATAATCGTGTTTTCATCAACGGTCCTGATCATGCCATAAAACAATTCATCTTTGCTCCCTTGTCCGAAGAGAATCCATAGTCATAATCATACCAAAAACTGTCCATCAATGCACTACGGGCCAATGAGGACTTTTTCCACATCATTTGTAACATTACGATTATGATTATACCGAATAATCCCTGGTCATAATCATACCAAGTCCATCTATGCACTACAGGCAACAGATGACTTTCAACAAAATATAAACATGAGGATGAGGACAATGATATAAGTATTCAATAAAACAAGTTCAAGAATTAAATTATTCAAGAACTAATAATGTCCAAATTGTCAACATGATACTTCTTTGTAGAGTAAAATTCAAGAATGCTCAGAAGAATATTTTCATGAAAAGATACTGGATGAAGCGCAAATATCAAGGATATTCCTCTAATTTCATGGAGTATAGAAGTCAAAACTTTAATCAACTGAGTATAATAAAGAATGGAATAACAAAAGAAATCACTATGCATGCGGTACTCCGCATAGACATGTTATTCCAACAGAATAATAAATAACGGAACCGTGTCAAAGCGTAATACGCACCGGCTGTGATAGTCCAATGTAATAATAAAGAATGGAATAACAACAGAAATCACCATGCATGCGGTACTTCGCATAGATAGGTTTTTCCAACAGAATAATAAATAACGGAACCATGTCAGGCGAAATTCGCACCGACAGGATGTTCCAACAAAATAATAAAGAATGGAATAAAAACAAAAATTACCATGCATGCAGTACTTCGCATAGATAGGTTATTCCAATAGAATAATAAATAACGGAATCAGGTCCGGCGTAAAACGCACAGACAGGATATTCCAACAGAATAATAAAGACGAAACTAGGTCCGACGTATAACGCATAGACAGGATGTTCCAACAGAATAATAACGAATGGAAGAACAACAGAAATTGCCAAGAATAGGGTAGACCGCGTATACAGGTTATTCCAACAAAATAATAAATAATGGAATGACAGAAGTTCTCTTCATGAATATGAAAAAAAAAATACCACTTACCTTATAAAGAAGAAGTACTCCGACGGTAGGGCCGGGATATACTTGAAGAAACTTGCACTACACTCAAAGCTTTCTTAAACGCTAAAGAAATACTTTCAAGATAGAAGAATAATTCTCTCTACGCTTTCTCTCTAGAGTTTTTGGTGAATTCATAAGAAATAATGAAGGAATGAGCATCTATTTATAGAAGAATGATCTTTGAATAAGTAATCAATCCATGAACGGTCCAGATCGATTTACTTTAAGCGGACGGCCTAGATCAGATTGGTTTACAATAAAATATAATATATTCTATTTATAATCTAATAAAATGAATAACTTTTAAAAAGATTTTACTATGCAAACACTATGCAGCATTATACAAATACTACGCATAATAAAATATAATATATTCTAATTATTGTCTAATAAAACGAATAACTTTATAAAAGTATTCATTTTATATAAAAGATTTTCTGTTTTATTACATTAATAATACTAATAAAACAAAACTTCATCATCATTATTATTATTCACACTATTAATCCACTGTGTCGTTCTCAGAAAGAGGGACTTTTCAATAAGGATTTCTCCCTATGACGCCGCAAATTAGGTGACCAAACCTCTCCTGGCAGTAACTTCTAGACATCGTTAATAATGCAAATAATAATATTAATAACTCTGTCATCTTATTTATTGATTTAATAATATATAAAATATCGACAATAATTGAATAAAACTGAATGACTTCTCACGTAAGCATCAATAATCAATACTGTGTGCTACTATGCAACCACACGTATTCCTATACTTTTAACACCGGGTGTTTCAATAGTTAACGGTAAAACTTCCGCCGTTATTTTTATAAAAAATATTTTTGTCGTTTTCTCAATCCGACTAAATAATTTCGCCATGGGTCCACTTATGATGATTGTGCCGTCGTACGAATATTCCCTTTTTAAAACGAATATTCCCCGACCAATCGAATATTATATAACAACTTGCGTACTTTACAAAATTTATAAATATTACACACAATTATAACATTATATTAAACCCACACCATAATATTCAAAAAAAAAATTCGAGAAATTTAAATCTTTATTCGTAAAATTTGGGATTTTACAGTCTCCAAGTGAAAATTATATTTCAAATAAACCCCAAGATCATATAGGTAGTGCTCGTAGATATACTCAGCAAGTGGATGTGCATAACCCTGTCTTATGATAAAACGAGGTTGTATGTCATTAGACATCTTGTATGATAGTGACAAAACACCCTTCCAAAGTTGGGTTCGCCTCACCCTATTCAGTTCACCAAAATTAAATATCAAATGACGTATACAATACGACACACTTATCTAAAGTTCTCAATAAAATTATTTTCATACTATTTAGGGAGAACCTCAACAACTATAGACCACTATTCTATTCTCCTGTTATCCCCGCTCGACCCAGCTACACTCTTATTACCTGAAAGGAATTATGAAGCAAAAGGGTGAGCACAACTAGCCCACTAAAGAATATCATAACTAAAGATAATTAAATTATCAATAGCTTTTGTCAATAATAAATCAGAGATTTAGAACATATGGTAGATGATAAAACTTTTCAACCATAGTTGCAACGGAACGAGCAATCCATTAAAAGAGTCAAATAGACCATCAAGTCTATTATCTTCTCCATGTTAAAAGTCCACCAATAATGTTTTATCCCTGTAACATCAATCATCAATTCCTTTACACAATCATATGAATAACTCATAATCATAATTGTGATTCTGAATTCCATTTCGCACCCAGGAAGAAGATAATTTTCATCACCTATCTTCACCTGAAATATCAAAAATAATGGTTATACCAAATCACAATCCCTGCTCATAATCATACTAATAAATTCATCTTTGCACTACGGCCAAAGATATTCATTAACAATTCATCTTTGCACTACAGGCCAAAGACATACAACTGTGTTTTATAAGAGTCAAGTAGAGCATGATATCTACTATCTTCTACGAATTTAAAAAGTTTATTATCAATATTTTATCGCCGAGACTCAGCTTAATAAATAATCCACATCATCGAATCACCCCTGCAATACGACCAAGGATATTCGTTAATATCACATCCATGAATTATCCATGCACTACGGCCAAGGATATTTAATTATTATCACATCCCTGAATTAATATTTCATTACTGAGACTCAGCTCAACAATTAATCCACATCATCAATTCATCCCTACACTATAGGCCAAGGATATTCTTTTAGTATCACGACCATTAATTATCCATGCATTACGGGCCAAAGATAATCGTGTTTTCATCAACGATCGATACTGATCATGCCATAAAACAATTCATCTTTGCACCCTTGGCCGAATAGAATCCATAGCCATAATCATACCAAAAACTGTCCATCAATGCACTACGACCAATGAGGACTTTTTTCACATCATTTGTAACATTATGGTCATGATTATACCGAATAATCCCTGGTCATAATCATACCAAGTTCATCTATGCACTACTCTGTGCCGCTGAGATGACTTTCAACATAATATATACATGAGGATGATGACAATGATATAAGTATTAATCAAAAGAAAACAAGGATAAATATTAAAGATTTTAAATTTATCCAAATATTATCAATCACTTAATAAAGTCATAATCAAATATTATTAATATTATATTAATATTTTAATCACTTCTTAAACGTATAAACAATTTATTTTAATTGTTTACACTTTACCAAATAATGTATTTAATTATTCAAAAATGCTATACTCATAAGATTTCATCACCAATGATCAAATCCTTTATCAAAAATATCTGCATATACCCTATATAGGATTCCCAAGCCATAAAATCCTATTTACCAATTTTTAACTTCTCATAACATATTTAACTCATATACTCATAACTAGTCCATTTTCATGAAAAATACCAAATCAGTCCCAAAAATATTTCGTTTCTAGGATTTAGCAGAATATAGTCCAATGTTGAACATATATTTTTCTTGGAATTTTTAAAATTCATTTACTATTTTTCAAAAAATCATTTTCTAATTATTTCCTTAAGAAATTAGCTACCTCAAGTTTAACTCCAAAAATTCCTAAATCTTGGCAGGATCTTACACATGTTAACGTGATCTTCCAGTTTAAATTTCAAGGTCATTGGAGTTATAGAACTCCGGTTATAGAGTTTTTCGTCGGAAAAACCTAAATATTGAAATGGTCATAACTTGCTCATTTTAAGTCGGAATGAGCTCATTTTTGGACAGGAGGTACTTTATACCATATATTTTCATGTCCCAAAAGGCCGGAATTTTTCTCACAAATTAATTGGCTGAAAATGCCCTTTTAAAAATATGGACAATAACTTTTTAAGCTTTTTCAGATTTTTCATCCTTTACTAAAATAATTCTACACGAAAATATGTAAATCCTTTTTAAGTGATTCTACTTGGATAAGTTAGGAAACTCATAGATCTAACTCTAGAACTTGACCACACTCAAAAATTCGAAATATAATAGGAGATATGGTCAATTGAATTTCATGTTCTATTTTCACCAAAATCTGATTTTTCAACCCTTTGTGATTTCTAAGAAATTTTCATGTTTTCTCATAATAACCAACATAAATCATCATAACACTTACTAATACTTCATGTACCCATGATTTTTCATCAGTTCAATGCTTTTATTATGACTTTCATCATAATCCACGTAAACAGATCATTTTCACAATTTAATAAGGAATGAATACAAAGGATCATTCACTATGCATGTGGTAATCCACATGCATGAGTTATTCCACGAATAATAAAGAATGGAATAATAGAAGAATTCACCATGCATGTGATAGATCGCACAAACAAAGTTATTCTCAGCGAATAATAAAGAAGCTAAACCGAAGTCAAAGCGTAATCAAGCAAGCATGTGATATTCCAATGAGAATAATAAAGAATGAAACCAGTCGCATTTAAATTAAGATGCGATGAGGATATTCAACAGAATAATAAAGAATGGAATAACAACATAAATCACCATGCATGCGATAGGATCGCATGCATGAGTTATTCCAAATGAATAATAATTAATGGAACTGTGTCAGCGTAATACGCGCAAGCTGGATATTTTTCGACAGAATAATAAAGAATAGAATAATAGAAGAATTTCACCATGTATGTGGTACTTCGCATAAACAGGTTATTCCAACATAATAATAAAGAATGGAATATCAGGAGTTCTCTTCATGAATATGAAAGAAATAATACCCCTTACGAGTACAACAAATAACATCCCTTACTTCAAAAGAAGACTGGATACTGGAATAGTGAGGTAGCAGACTTCTCTTCCTCTTTCTTTCTATAATTTCTCTTTATAATAATGGCTCTAAAGCTTTAGTGAATTGGTGAGAAATGAAGGAAGAATGAGCTTCTATTTATAGAAAAATATAGTTTCGATAATTGCACGTTTTGGGGCTCGAAAAATTACAGTACAATACCTCCAACTTTTCTTTCATTTTTAATTTAGTCCTGTAAGTATTATCAAACTTGCACCACCTCCCCTAATAGTAAATAATGTGAATCAATAGTTCATTCATGTGACTCAATAGTATAATCATGTGAAAAATATGAATTACAGTATAGTATCTCCATCTATACCTCCATTTTTAACTTAGTCATGCAAGTATTATCAATCTTGCACCAACTCCCCTAATAGTAAGTGAATGTGACTCAATAGTACACATATGTGAACAAATAGTTATATAAGCATGTGAATTAATAGCAATTAATTGCTCATTTATCCGATAAATTACTCGATTTATCAATATAACCCCCAGACATCAATTATCATCGGAATAGATGTCGATTTCAACTAACACCAATAATCCCAACACAATGGAACTATCAAATTCATCTTTAATCAACACGAACTTATTCATCATTAATATTATAACTCACAATATTTAACAACCAGGTCGTTCCCAGGAAAGAGGGGGTTTTCCAATAAGGATTTCTCCCTATTGGCACGCAATTAGATGACCAAACCTCTCCTGGCAGAACTTCTAGACATCGTTAATATTGCAAATAATAATATTAATAACTTCGTCGTCTCAATTATTGATTTAATAATATACAAAATATCAACAATAATTGAATCAAACTGAGTGACTTCTCACGTAAGCATTAATAATCAATATCGTGTGCTACTATGCAACCACGCGTATTTTACCACCGATTATTTTATGACAACTTGCTTACTTTGAAAAAATTTCAATGTAACCCTTAACTTTAAACTTTTATCAATTTAACTATTCACCAAAATAGAAAAATTGAATACTTTTATTTCATAAAATTCAGGGTCTCACAACAAGATTACAAATCAGTTACGGAATATAGTTCCAATGTTTATAGAATAATCTCTACTTTGGCTTTGTGCGGAGATCCAGTTTCTGAAACCCAAATGTTAGAGAAAATACTCTCAACTTTTCATCCCACCAACATGATTCTGTCACAACAATATAGACAGAGTAAGTTCACAAAATTCAGTGACTTGTTGTCTATCCTCCTTGTTGCAGAAAAGAATAATGAATTATTGTTGAAAAACCATCAAGTACGGCCAACAGGTGCTACCCCATTGCCAGATATTAACAGCACGTCATTCCAGTAGAATAAACGTGACAAGAGATGGTCATATAATAAGAAGTCTTGGGGACGAAAGAATAAACGAGACCATCGTAATAACAAATTCCAGAACCGCGACAATTCAGGCCACCAGAAGTGGCAAGTGTCTGAGTCGGGTAAAAATAAAGAAAATGCATCACCGATAAAAACAAACCAGATGTTTGTTTTAGGTGTGGGATGAAAGGGCATTGGTCGCGTACCTGTAGTACGCCGAGGCATCTGGCTAATTTATTCCAGGAGTCTCAAAAGAATAAAGTAATGGAGACAGAAACAAACTTTGTTAATCAGCAATTGAATATTGTTGATGTTCCACCAATGACCAACATTGAGGAAAAGGTTGTTGATATTACTGAACCTTCTGAAAGTATCTTTTGGGATATCGTTTAATTTTTTGTTTTAATTAAACACCCTGCATGTATAATATTATTAGTTTTCATTCTATATGTGGTATGTGTTTCTCATGAATAAAATTATATTTGAAATGTAACTTTTCTTATTTATGTTTTTATGTGTCAGACCATTTTTAATGGATATGGAGGATATATGTTTAGCAGACAGTGCAACAACTCATACAATCCTTCGAAATGAGAAATATTTTTCACAACTAATCAAAGCTAAGGGAAATGTAAGAACTATCTCTGGCGGATTTGGAAAAGCTAGTTTCTTGCTACTAAATGAGACACAAGTTTTTATCAAAGATGCTCTATATTCTAGTAAATCAAGAAGAAATTTGCTTAGTTTTAAAGATATTCGACTGAATGGTTTTCATATTGAAACAACTAATGAAAATGATAATGAATATCTTCTCATCACTTCTATTTTTTTTTGGAAAAAAGAATATCCTAGAAAAACTTCATTCAAATTCTTCTGGATTATATACTATGAAAATTAGAGCAATTGAGTCTCATAATGTTTTGATTCCAAAAATCATAGATCCCAAATCCTTTATGCTTTGGCATGAAAGACTCGGTCATCCTGGTACTTCTATGATGCGTCATATTATTGAAAATTCTACTGGTCATCCTCTCAAAGATAAGAAGGTTTTTCCTAGTAGTGAATTTCCTTGTGCTGCGTGTTCTCAAGAAAAATTAATTGTTCGACCATCACCAGTAAAAGTTTATAAAGAAGCCCCAAAATTCCTAGAGAGAATTCAAGGAGACATTTGTGGACCTATTCAACCATTGTCTAGCCCATTTCGATATTTCATGGTTTTAATAGATGCTTCAACTAGATGGTCTCATGTTTGTCTTCTCTCTTCTCGAAATTTTGCCTTATCAAAACTTCTTGCTCAAATAATCAAGTTACGGGCTCAGTTCCCAGATCATCAAATCAAGTCAATTCGACTTGATAACGCAGCTGAATTTTCATCAATAACTTTTAATGATTTTTGTATGACTATTGGAATCTCTATTGAGCATTCTGTTCCTCATATTCATACACAAAATGGTTTAGCTTAATCTTTAATAAAAAGACTTCAACTAATTGCACGACCATTAATGTTAAGGGCTAACTTACCTACCTCAGTTTGGGGTCATGCAATTCTTCATGCTGCAGCCATCATTCGAGTAAGACCAACGGCTCTTCATAAATTCTCTCCTCTACAGTTAGTTCTTGGACAGTTACCCAACATATCACACTTTCGTGTTTTTGGAAGTGCAGTATATGTTCCAATTGCACCTCCATAAAGAACTAAGATGGGAGCCCAACGAAGAATAGGTATTTATGTTGGTTTTGATTCTTCTTCTATTATCAGATATCTTGAGCCTTTAACTGGAGATGTTTTTACTGCACGTTATGTAGATTGTCATTTTGATGAATCTGTATTTCCAACATTAGGAGGAGGAAAAGTTTTAAATAAAAAACCCTCTGAAATATCATGGAACGCATCAGATTTAAATTCACTTGATCCTCGTACAGGAGAATGTGAAATTGAAGTTCAAAGAATTATTCATTTACAAAATATTGCAAATCAAATGCCAGATGCATTTAATAATACTAGAAAAGTGATAAAGTCACATACACCTGCAGTGAATACTCCAGCAAGGATAGAAATACCTATTGAAAAATCAATTCCTGGAGAATTGACGAATAAGGTAATAGAATAATCTAAACCCACTTGAGAAGCGTGGAAGACCGATTGGTGCAAAAGACAAACGTACCACGAAAATCAAAAGCAAATAAGGGAATCCCAGAAGGAATACCCGCTCCAGAAGTAGCACTTATTCCAAGAATGGGAATAGCCCCAGAAGAGGTACAAACTACTCCAGAAGTAGCACTTATTCCAAGAGTGGGAATAGCCCCAGAAGAGGTTCAAAATCTCAGTGAAGGGATAAGAGATGAACACCAAGAGATCTCAATAAATTATGTACATAATGAGAAAATATGGGATCGAAGCAAAGTCATGATTGACGATATATTTGCTTTCTCTATAGCATTAGATATTACTTTGATTCCTGACACGGATCCTGAACCACAAAATGTGGAAGAATGTCAGAAAAGAAAAGATTGGCCAAAATGGAAAGATGTTATTCAAACTGAGCTACAATCTCTATTGAAAAGAGAAGTATTTGGACCGATGGTCAAACACCGCTAGGTGTAATCCGGTTTGAAACAAATGGGTATTTGTACGAAAGCGAAATGAGAAAAATGAAATTGTGAGATCAAAGCCCGACTTGTAGCTCGAGGGTTTTCACAAAAACTTGGTATTGATTATCGGGATACATACTCTCAAAGTAATGGATGGAGTCACTTTTAAGCTTTTCGATAGGTATGACAACCATGGAAGGTTTGGAAACACGTCTGATGGATGTGGTAACAGCATACCTATATGGCTCACTTGATAGTGAGATTTACATGAGAATCCCTGAAGGATTGAAAATGGCTAAATCACAAAAACCCCATCACATATATTCAATCAAGTTACAACGCTCGTTGTATGGGTTGAAACTGTCTGGTCGTATGTGGTATAATCGACTTAGTGATTATTTAATAAAAGATGGATATACAAATGATCAAGTATGTCCATGTGATTTTATTAAGAAATCACAAAGTGGATTTTCCATCATTCTTTGTATATGTGGATGATTTGAATCTTGTAGGTACTCTGAAGAACTACAAGAAGCTGCTACTTATTTAAAAGATGAATTTGAAATGAAAGATCTTGGAAAGACAAAATTACATTTGGGAATACAAGTGGAGCATTTAGCATCCGAATTTTTGTTCATCGATCCACATATCTTTGAAAAAGATTCTTAGTCGTTTTCATATGGATAAAGCTCATCCTTTGACTACCCCGATGGTTGTTCGATCTTTAGAAGTTGATAAAGATCCATTTCGGCCTCTAGAAAGTGGGGAAGAAGTTCTTGGACACGAAGTTCCATATCTAAGTGCAATAGGTGCTCTTATGTATCTTGCAAACCGTATACACGACGATATTACTTTTCTTTGTCAACTTGTTAGCAAGATACAGTTCTTCTCCTACCAAGAGACATTGGGATGGGATCAAACACATTTTGAGATACCTTCGTGGAAGTATAGATCTTGGGTTATTTTATCCAAGAAATTTAACGTCATAATTGGTTGGATATCTTGATGAGGATATTTATCGAGATCCACACAATGGAAAATCACAAAGCAGGTTATGTATTTACATATTGTGACACGGCTATATCTCGGAAATCCACAAAGAAAACCACGATGACTACATCTTCAAATCACTCAGAGATTCTCGCTTATACATGATGGCAAGAGAGAGTGTGTTTGGTTGAGATCAATTATTCAAACATATTCAAAAGTCGTGTGGATTACCATCAATCAAAGACATTCCTCTGATTACGTATGAAGATAATGTTGCATGCATTGCTCAACTTAGAGGAGGGTACATCAAGGGAGATAGAACAAAGCACATTTCACCTAAATTCTTCTCCACACATGAGCTACAAAAGAAGGGTGATATAGATGTGCATCAAATTTGATCATGTGATAATCTAGTCGACTTATTCACAAAGTCGCTTCCAAATGCAACATTTGCAAAACTTCGGAAAATGATTGGAATGTGTCGATTGAAAGACTTGTGACAACATTTCATCAAGAAGTAATGAATTCCTTTTGAGGGGAAGACTGTACTCTTTTTCCTTAGTCACGGTTTTTATCCCAATGGATTTTTCCTGACAAGGTTTTAACGAGGCAGTCAATTAAGATATTTATGTAAAAGATATGTACTCTTTTTCCCTTCGTTAAGTTTTTTCCACTGAGTTTTCTTAACAAGGTTTTTAATGAGACATAATCTTCTATCGTAAGAAATCAAGGGAAGTGTTATGAAAGTGATTACCTACTGATGAGGGCATCTCTGCCTTCCTCTTCTTCTTCCTTCTCTTTTTCTCTTCCCCTCCTCGTGACTCCTCTTCTAGTTGCCTATATAAGGAAAGTAATACAGAAGGAAAATATAAGAATTCAGAATTTTTCTCTCTTTTCTCTTACTTATTCTCTCTAAATTTATACAGCAATTATAAAAGTATATTTATACATTTTGCTAAAGTTTTATAATACTGAAACCTTTTCTAAATATGTTTCTATAATGTTTCATTTCTTGTTTGAAACCTTTTCTTTAAAGACTAGTTAATATTTAATTTCTCAATAGATCCAACTTCTAAGATGGAAAAGCATTATCCTGTGGCCTGTAGTTTTTATTACAAAAGAATTATTAAAATAATAAATAAATCAAACTACTTAAATCTTGACTTGCAACTTAAAATTGACTCGTTTAATTAGCACTCAGAAGAAGAAAGAAGAAGAAAAAGATGATTCGTTTCAAAACTTTCTGAAATGAATGACTATAAATGAAATCTTTTATATCGTCGGTTATAAACACTTGAAAGGGTATCGAGATATCTTTAAAATTCATAAGCTCGGAGTCGAGTTTGAATCGAAGTCGGAGTATATTGAGTTCTTTCGTTTTTGGATTCACAGATAAAATTTATAAAGAACTTAAAAATAAAAAAGCTTAATAAAAGAAAGATTTGATTGACAAGTTTTTTTCATTTAACTATCGTACCTAAATTCTCAAGCCACAAATTAAGAAATGGGCTAAAGCGCGACATTATTCTGTTTTGGAGAATTAGTATTGTTGGGGAATGTTATTGTTGCTTTAGTCGCCGATCCTTTAATAGATGTTGTTGATAATTTCTCTAGTGCAACAAGCATCCCGTCTTTCTTTATCTCATTCATTGATAATATCTCAGTTTTATTTGCATATTTTTTCACTTATGCGAACATGAAAGTTGGTTTGCCTTGCAGCTAACTAATAATCGTCATCGTCGTCTTCTTGTTTTTTCTCCTTCCATATTTCTGCAGTTGTTTGGAGCGGTAACCATGAACAATACTCTGTGTCTATCAGTCTTCTTAGCCCTTGTTTATAGCAGAGGCTTGGTATGGGACTTCTCTTCTGAAGTTTTGGTTATCCTTATTGTTTGCTTTGTAATGGGTGTGTTAGGCAGCATCCACACTACCTTCCCTCTTTGGACAGCTTCATTAGCTTTCCTGCTATACCCGCTCTCGTTGGCACTGGTTTACGTTCTTGACTACGTTTTTGGTTGGTCATAATTCTTCGTAGAGATAGTGATACTCTCTGTGATTACATGGCTACTGCTCTTTATCTTTCTCTCTCAAATATGTACATTTTTCTAGTGACAGCAGTAGCCTTTTCTATTTGATGGCCGCGAAAATAAGTAGGTAATTTATAATTTTATAGAAAGCAATTGTGAGAACCCAGATTTTATGAATAAATATTTAATTTTTTTGAAATAATTTTTTTTTATGGTGTGGATTTGATATAATGTTATAGTTCTGGGTAGTATTTATAAATTTTGCAAAGTATGCAAGTTGTCATATTATATTCGATTGACGGAAATATTCTTTTATCGGGGAATATCCAAATACGATATGATACAATCATCGTTGACCCCACAACGCGAAATTATTTTCGGATTGAAAACGATAAAAATATTTTATTGAAAATGACGGCGGAAGTTTTTACAGATTAATCTTGTTGAACAACTCGGTAGTAAAGAAAGTACGATGTCTACGTGGTTGCATAAGAATAACGCGGTATTGATTATTGATCTTTACGTGATAAGTCACAAACCGATTTTTTTATTGGTATTATTAGTGTAATAAAAGCAGAAAAAGTTTTTTATATAAAAATGAGAATACTTTTATAAAGTTATTACATAAATAGAATATATTATATTTTATTATTACGTAGTGTTTTGCATGATCTTTGCGTAGTGTTTTGCATAGTAAAATCTTTTTATATAAAAATGAATACTTTTTATAAAGTTATTCGTTTTATTAGATTATAAATAGAATATATTATATTTTATTGTAAACCAATCGAACCATCCGTTTAAAAGTAAATCAATCCTGGACCGTTCATTGGATTGGTTCTTATTCAGATCCATTCTTCTATAAATGAAGCTCATTCCTTCATTATTTCTTACTTAATTCACTAAAACTACAGAGAGAAACTATAGAGAGAAAGAAAAATATTCTTCTACTTCACTACTTCTATATCCAGTTTCTTCTATAAGGTAATTGGTATTATTTCTTTTGTATTCATGAAGAGAACTTACATTATTCCATTATTTATTATTTTATTGGAATAACTTTTGTATATGCTGGCTACCCTATACTTGGTGAAATTCTTACATTATTCCATTCTTTATTATTACATTGGAATATCTTTGTCTCGTGTGTGTTTCTGTGGGACACGGTTCCTTCTTTATTATTACATTGGAATATCTTATCGTGTGTGTTTTACGTCGGACTGGTTCCGTTATTTATTATTACATTGGAATAACTGCGTCTATACATGTAATCGCATGCATGGTGATTTTGTTGTTATTCCATTCTTTATTATTATGTTGGAACATCCCGCTCGGTGCGAATTTCGCTTCGACACGGTTCCGTTATTTATTATTCATTGGAATAACACATACATCTGACGACGCATCTGCATGCATGGTGATTTGTTGTTATTCCATTATTTATTATTACATTTGGAATATCCGTCGGTCGTATTACCTTTGACACTGGTTCCGTTATTTATTATTACATTGGAATAACTGCTTTATCAAGAAATCTGCATGCGTAGTGATTTCTTTTGTTATTCCATTCTTTATTATACTCAGTTGGTTAAAGTTTTGACTTTTGTACTCCATGAAATTAGTGGAATATCCTTGATATTTGCGCTTCATCCAGTATCTTTTCATGGAAATATTCTTCTGAGAATTCTTGAATTTTACTCTACAAAGAAGTATCATGTTGACAATTTGGACGTTATTAGTTTCTTGATAATTTAATTCTTGAACTTATTTTATTGAATTCTTATATCATTATCATCATCCTCATGTTTATATTTTGTTGAAATTCATCTGTGGCATGTAGTGCATAGATGGACTTGGTATGATTATGAACAGGGATTATTCGGTATAATCATGACCGTAATGTTACAAATGATGTGAAAAAAGTCCTCAATGGCCCGTAGTGCATTGATGGATAGTTTTTGGTATGATTATGGATTCTCTTCGGCCAAGGGTGCAAAGATGAATTGTTTTATGACATGATCAGGACCGTTGATGAAAACATGATTATCTTTGGCCCGTAGTGCATGGATAATTCGTGGTCGTGATACTAAAGAATATACTTGGCCTGTAGTGCAGGGATGATTTGATGATGTGAATTATTTATTAAGTTGAGTCTCAGCGATAAAAATGGATGAAAACATTTTAAATCATAAAAGATAGTAGATTTTATTCTCTACTTGACTCTTCTAATGGATTGCTTGTTCCGCTGCAATTAAACTTGGTGTTTGTTATATTGTATCAGTTTAACACTGTTGAAGGCTATTTTATCCTGCATTATCTTAGTCATAATATTTCTTACTGGGCTAGTTGAGCTCACCCTTTCTTTCATTGTTCTCTTCAGGAAATGAGAACGTAGCTGGGACTAGTCGGGAAACAGAGTGATGGTCCTAGTTGGTGCATTAGTAGTCCTCACTAGTCTGTGAAATAGTGTAATAATAAATGTAATGAGGACTCCATTGAGTGTGGATATTGTCTAGATGACAATATTTGTATTAAAACTCACAGCATATATTTTGTCGTATTTTACACGACTGTTGTATAATTAGTTTGTATTTGTATTCAGTACCATGTATTTGGCGACCCAAGATAGGTGATGTATACCTATTTTTAGGGGCGTCACAGTTGGTATCAAAGCTTAGGGATATGATCCCTGGCTGAGATGTGAGACAAGAACTAGGAGGGGAGAGACGGGGAATTCCTTCGCTAGTATGACCTACCTAAGTTTACTTGTTATTTAATTGGTCGGTCAGAGTATAGAGATAATATGTGATATGTTAATTAACCCTTGTTTTGTGACAGTATTTGAAAATGATATCCGAAAATGTTGAGATAAGCAATAGAGCACAGGAGACCGTTGAGTCTCCACAAATCAATAATCAGGACAATGTGTAACAGGATGGCGATAATACTCCTGTAAACAACAACACTGATCAATTGACGAACGACGGTACATTTAGGAGCTTTTTAGAATTCATGCAACATCAGGCGAATGCAGCTCCTATTCATAATGCAAGTAAAAATAATGGCAACCCACGGTCGGTCACCGCTAAGCAATTCAAGGAGCTGGGACCACCGAAGTTTTTGGGAAAGCCAGAACCACTTAAGGCGGAGACGTTGTTAAAGCAGATCATCAAGATATTTGATGTCTTGGGATGCTCAGAGGAGCAAAAGGTTCTATTTGCTACCTTTATGTTGCGTGAAGAGGCAGATTATTGGTGGGAATCGTAAAACGCACCTGCATCGACGACTTCAAGATGTCTTGGGAGAAGTTCCAAGAGTCATTCAATGACAAGTACTTTCCGAAAGTATTCATCACATGAAAGAGGTGGAATTTATCAAGTTGGAGCAAAACAAAACATGGCAGTATCAAAGATCTGAAGCCAAGTTTCTTAGAGTTGTCCGGTTTGTGTCCCATTTGGTTAATAATGAGGAGAGAATGATGCGAATGTTTCTAAGAGGTTTGAAACCCAAGATACGTCAATATCTTATCTCTCATAAACTGTTGATTATTGGTTATATAGTTGACCTGTAGTGCAAAGATGAATTGTTAATGAATATCTTTGGCCGTACTGCAAAGATGAATTTAATGTTTTCGACGATAAAGGTATTCAAGGTATCCTCACCTCTTCATCATACCAGGTACATACGTAAATTTCGAGGGCGAAATTTCATAAGGAGGGGAGATTGTGAGACCCCAGATTTTACGAATAAAGATTTAATTTTCTCGAAATATTTTTTTCAAAATTTTGGTGTGAATTTGAGATAACGTTATAGTTGTGGGTAATATTTATAAATTTTACAAAGTACGCAAGTTGTTATATAATATTCGATTGGTCGGGGAATATTCATTTTAACAGGGAATATTAAATGCGACGGCATAATCATTAAGTGGACCCCACAAATGTAATTATTGTGTAGGATTGAAAGCGACAAAAAATATTTTTATGAAAATAACGGCGGAAGTTTTACCGTTAAAAGCCGTTGAACTACCCGGTAGTAAAAAAAGTACGATGTCTGGTGTTGGTTGCGTAGTAGCACACGGTATTGATAATTGATGCTTACGTGAGAAGTCACTCAGTTATACTCAATTATTGCTATAGTAATTGCTATATCATATCTCTCATATTATTGATTCGATTATTGTCACAGTATCATCTGCATTATATGATATATTATTAAATCAATAATTGAGACGACAAAGTTATTCATATTATTAAATTCCAATATTTACAATGTCTAGAAGTTCTGTCAAGGAGAGGTTTGGTCACCTAATTGCGTGCCAATAGGGAGAAATCCTTATTGGAAAGCCCCCTCTTTCCTGGGAACGACCTGGTTGTTAAATATTGTGAGTTATGATATTAATGATGAATGTTATTATAATTGAATTTGAGTTTGAAGTTGAATTTGGAGACGCGGACGTGATATTTGAGTCCGGAACGATGAAATTAGTAGAGATAGACTATAAACACAAAATTTTCCAAGGTTGACTTTTTGGTCAAAAAAAGTCAACAGTTGACTTTTTCAAAAAAAGTCAAACTTTAAAATTTCAAAAATAAAATTTTTGAGAAAAATATTTTCATTGTGTTGGGATTGTTAGTGTTAGTGGAAATTGACATTTATTTTGATAGTAATTGATGTTTGGAAGTTATATTGACCAACCGGATAATTAATCGGGTAAATGAGCAATTAATTGCTATTAATTCACATGCTCATATAACTATTTGTTCACATGTGTGTACTATTGAATCACATTCTTATACTATTAGGGGAGTTGGTGCAAGATTGATGATACTTGCATGACTAAGTTAAAAATGGAGGTATAGATGGAGGTACTATACTGTAATTAATTTTTTCACATGTTTAGAACTATTGAGTCACATGATTTTCTATTGATTCACATAATTTACTATTAGGGGAGATGCTGTAAGTTTGATAATACTTGGATGACTGAATTAAAAATGAAAGAAAAGTTGGAGGTATTGTACTGTAATATTTTGAGCCCCAAAACGTGCAATTATCGAAACTATATTTTCCTATAAATAGAAGCTCATTCTTCCTTCATTTCTCACGAATTCACTAAAGCTTTAGAGCCATTATTATAGAGAGAAATTATAGAGAGAAGGAAGAAGAGAAGTCTGCTACCTCACTATACTAGTATCCATTCTTCTTTTGAGGTAAGGGATATTATTTGTTGTACCTGTAAGGGGTATTATTTCTTTCGTATTCATGAAGAGAACTTTTGTTATTCCATTCTTTATTATTCTGTTGGAATAACCTGTATACGTAGTATACTTGGTGAAATTCTTCTGTTATTCCATTCTTTATTATTCTGTTGGAATAACCTGTATACGTAGTATACTTGGTAAAATTCTTCTGTTATTCCATTCTTTATTATTACATTTGGAATATCCTATCCGCATGCGTTTCTGTGGGACTTGGTTCAGATTATTTATTATTACGTTGGAATAACTTTGTGTCATCTGCAATACCGCATGCATGGTGATTTACATTTTTTATTCCATTCTTCATTATTACGTTGGAATATCATGTATGTACATTTTCACCTGCACTGGTTTCCGTCTTTTATTATTACGTTGGAATATTACGTGCATGCGCTTTTCTGTGGGACTGGTTCCGTCTTTATTATTACATTTGGAATAACCTATCTGTGCGATCTCTATTGCATGCATGGTGAATCCTTTTGTTATTCCATTCTTTATTATTACATTGGAATAACACATACATGTGGATTACCACATGCATGGTGAATGATCCTTTGTATTCATTCCTTATTAATTTGTGGAAATGATCTGTTTACATTAATTATGACGACAGTCATAATAAAAGCATTGGACAGATGAAAATCATGGGTATATAAAGTATTAGTAAGTGTTATGATAAGTTATATTGGTTATTATGTGAAAACATGAAAGTTTCTTAGAAATCACAAAGGGTTGAAAATCAGATTTTGGTGAAAATGGAACATGAAATTCAACTGACCATATCTCCTATTATATTTCGAATTTTTGAGTGTGGTCAAGTCCTAGAGTTAGATCTATGAGTTTACTAACTTATCCAAGTGGAATCACTAGAAAAGGTGTTGTAGATTTTCGTGTGGACTATTTTTAGCAAAGGAGTCAAAAGCTGGAAAATAGCAAAAAGCTACTGCCCTTAATTTTGTAAGGGCTATTTCGGCCATTTAATTTATGAGAAAAATTCTGGCCTTTTGGGACATGAAAGTGTATGGTATAAAGTACCTCTTGTCCAAAAATGAGCTCATTTCAACTTAAAATGAGCAAGTTATGACCATTTTAATATTTAGGTTTTTCCAACGAAAAATACTATAACCGGAGTTCTATAACTCCGATGACCATGAAATTTAAACTAGAAGATCACGTTAACATGTGTAAGATCATGCCAAGATTTGGGAATTTCTGGAGTTAAACTTGAGGTAGCTAATTTCTTAAGGAATTAATTAGAAATTGATTTTTGAAAAATAGTAAATGAATTTTAAAAATTTCGAGAAAAATATATGTTCATTATGGGACTATATTCTGCTAAATCCCAGAAAAAAAATATTTTTGGGACTGATTTGGTATTTTTCATGAAAATGCTCTAGTTATGAGTATATGAGTTAAATATGTTATGTAATGTAACAAAATTGGAAAATTTGGATTTTATGGCTTGGGAATCCTATATAAGGTATATGCAGATTTTTGATAAGGGATTTAATCATTGGTGATGAAATCTGATGAGTATGGCATTCTTTGAATGATTAAATGCATTATTTGGTAAAGTGTTAACAATTGAAATAAATTGTTTATAAGTTTAGAGGTGATTAAAATATTGTTATAATATTAATAATATTAGATTATGAGTTTATCAAGTGATTGATAATATTTGAATAAATTTAAAGTCTTTAATATTTATCCTTGTTTTAGTTTGAATAATGCTTATATCATTGTCATCATCCTCATGCTTATATGGTGATGAAAGTTATCTTTGGCTTACGTGCAAAGATGGATTGTTGATTATTAGTTTTATTGTTGTATATCTTTAGCTTACGTGCAGAGATGGACTTGGTATGATTATAACCAAGGATTATTCGGTATAGTCATGACCATTGATGATTTAAAGAATATCCTTGGCCCGTAGTGCAGGGATGATTCGATGATGTGGTTTATTTATTAAGTTGAGTCTCAGCGATAAAAATTGATGAAAACATTTTTAAATCATAGAAGATAGTAGATTTTATTCTCTACTTGACTTTTCTAATGGATTGCTTGTTCATTGCAGTTAAACTTGATGTCTATTGTATTTTATCAGTTTAACATTGTTGAAGACTAATGATAATTTATTCTGTATTATCTTAGCCATAATATTTCTTCTTTGGGCTAGTTGAGCTCACCCTTTCTTTCTTTGTTCTCTTTAGGAAATGAGAAGCGTGGCGGGACTAGTCGAGGAGCGGAGTGATGGTCCAGATGATAGCATTAGTAGTCCTCACTATTCTGTTAAATAGTGTGACAATAAATATAATGAGGACTCCATTGGGTGTGGATATTGTCTAGATGACAATATGCTTATTAAAACTCTCAGTTTATGTTTCATCGTATTTTACACGACAGCTGTATTATTAAGTTATATTTGAATTCTGTACCATGTATTTGGCGACTCAAGATGGGTGATAAATACCTAATTTTGGGGGCGTCACGACAATGGTATGTGTTTTCATAATACAGTTGGTAACCAAACCTTCATACCAAGGTAACCAAACTGTCATACCAAGGTAACCAATTCACCTCCACACCTTCAATTTTTTCATAGTGCAGTTGGTAACCAAACCTTCATTCCAAGGTAACAAAACCTTTATACCAAGGTAACCAATCCACACCTGCAGTTTTTTCATAGTGCAGTTGGTAGCCAAACATTCATACCAAGGTAACCAATTCAGGGTTATTAGGTTACCAATTTATTTTGAATGTGATGCAGTTGATAGCCAAACCTTCATGAAGTGGGTAGCCAAACCTTCATACCAAGGTAACCAATTCAGTTTTATTAAGTTACCAATTATTTTAAATGTGATGCAGTTGGTTGCCAAACTTTCAGACCAAGGTAACCAATTCATACTGCAGGTATGGAGGTAGATTGGTTACCTTGGTATAAAGATTTGGTTACCTTGGTATAAAAGTTTGGTTACCTTGGTACGAAGGTTTGGTTATCAACATTATATTACACATCACTCTCTTATCTCTCTCTTTCCTATGCAGTGTTCTTGTTTTCCTTTGGACATGAAATTAGAATTGGAATTTTCGGACATTGAAAAAATTGTGAAAAATCAAATATCCACCTCCTTTCTACATCCCATCGACCATTTTGTGGTTGACTCTCGCTCTGTCTCATTGGTGAAGGGGAGGAGGAAGATGACGTTGTCAAACCTTCAGACCAAGGTTACCAATTCAGTTTTATTAAGTTACCAATTTAGTTTGAATGTGATGCAGTTGGTAGCCAACCATTCATATAAAAGTACCCATTTTAGTTTTTGTGGGTAACCAAATAGTCATAAAAAAAATTCAGAATAGTAAGAGTTACATCTATTTAGTTTTAAACTTTTTGTAGAGAGAATCTTCTTCATCTTCTCATTGGCGTTTTGGACAACGGAGATTCGCGGCGGAATAGTGGAGGAGAGGGAAACCTGTGAAGAAGGAGATCCGCGGCGGAGTAGCAGAGGAGAGGACTACTATGAGGGAGATGAAGATTTGAATTTGAATTATTATTTTGAATTTGAATTTATTTTTGTTGTTAGATCCCAGATATTTGAATTTGAATTATTAATTATGGCAATTATTGTTGGGATTTCGGCACATGAAAGCATAGCGGAACTAAAAATTTTCAAAGCAATTCTGAAACCCTAAAACAGGATCCATGCGAAAACATATTAATTCAGTGGTTATAAATTTATACCGATTATAGAAGCTAGAATTGATACGATGGAATCTCCAACGCAATCCAAAAGAACTTCGCCTCTATGGTATCCACACTGTGACGCCCCCAAAACAGGTATACATCTCGAATCTTGAGTCTCCAAATACATGGTACAAAACTCAATTACAAACTTAATTATACAACTGTCGTGTAAAATACGACAACTCTGAGAGTTTTAATACGAATATTGCCTTCTAGACAATATCCACACTCAATGGAGTCCCCATTACAATTATTATCACACTATTTCACAGAATAGTAAGGACTACTAAAACAACCATCTGGACCGTCAATCCGTTCCCCTACTAGTCCCAGCTATATTCTCATTTCCTGAAGAGAATAATGAAAGCAAAGGGTGAACTCAACTAGCCCAGTAAGAAATATTATGACTAAGATAATGCAGAATAAATTATCATTAGCCTTAAACAATGTTAAACTGATAAAATATAATAAACATCAAGTTTAACTGCAGCGGAACAAGCAATCCATTAGAAGAGTCAAGTAGAGCATGATATCTACTATCTTCTATGATTTAAAAAGTTTTTCATCAACTTTATTGCTGAAACTCAGCTTAATAAATAAACCGCATCATCGAATCATCCCTGCACCACGGCTAAGAATATTCATGTAATCATCAATGGTCATGACTATACCGAATAATCCCTGGTCATAATCATACCAACAATCGTCCATCAATGCACTACAGGCGATGAGGACTTTACCACATCATTTGTAACATTACGGGTCATGATTATCCGAATGATCCACGGTCATAATCATACCAATCAACAGTCCATCTATGCACGTAAGCCAAAGATGACTTTCATCACAATATAAGCATGAGGATGATGACAATGATATAAGCAATAATCAAACGAAATCAAATCAAACGAAATTAAGGATAAATATTAAAGACTTTAAATTTATTCAGAGTTTAAAAATATCCAAATTGTCAACATGATACTTCTTTGTAGAGTAAAATTCAAAAATAATATTCATGTACCAAAAATAATTTGTACAGAAAAGAAATATATTTTTGGGGTAAATAGTACCCCGTGAATAATACCATGTGACTAATACTTCGGAAATAGTACCTCGTGAATAGTACTCCAACATGAAAAGTACCCCAAATGCCCGAGTGAATAATATTCGGGTGAATAGTAATTGGGTGAATAGTAACCCGTGAATAGTACTCCGGCATGAAAAATGCCCCGAATACCCGAGTGAATAATACTAGAGTGAATAGTAACCAGGTGAATAGTAACTCGTAAATATTACTCCGGCACGAAAAGTGCCCCGAATACCTGAGTGAATAATACTAGAGTGAATAGTAATCCCGACACAAAAAGGTATAAATTCCACAACAAAATTCGTACCAGTATTCTAGCATAATGATATTGAAAAAAATAATATCATTTACGAAGAAATAATATCCCTTACGACTGTTGAACGAAAATAATATTCCTATGAATATTGAACGAAGATGAAATTCCTTATGAATATTGAACGAATATAATATTCATACGAATACGAAAAATAACATCTCTTCAGAATATGAAATAAATAATACCCCTTACGAATATGAAAGAAGTAATGCTCCTTACCTCAGAAGAAGACTGGATACAGGAGTAGTGAAGTAGCAGACTACTCTTCTTCTTTCTCTCTATAGATTCTCTCTCTATAGTTTCTCTCTCTAAAATTGCTCTTGTGAGACTTAGTGAATTGGTGAGAATGAAAGAAGAATGAACTTCTATTTATAGGAAAATATAGTTTCGATAATTGCACGTTTTGGGGCTCGAAATATTACAGTACAATACCTTCATCTTTTCTTTCATTTTTAATTTAGTCCTGCAAGTATTATCAAACTTGCACCACCTCCCCTAATAGTACATCATGTGAATCAATAGTTCAATCATGTGAATCAATAGTTCTATACATGTGAAAAATATAAATTACAGTATAGTACCTCCATCTATACCTCCATTTTTAACTTAGTCATGCAAGTATTATCAATCTTGCACCACCTCCCCTAATAGTACATGAATGTGAATCAATAGTACACACATGTGAACAAATAATTATAAGCATGTGAATTAATAGCAATTAATTACTCATTTATCTGATTACTTACCCGATTGGTCAGTATAACTTCCAGACATCAATTATTATCGAAATAAATGTCGATTTCCACTAACATTAATAATCCCAACACAATGGAACTATCAATTTCATCTTTAATCAACACGAACTTATTCATCATTAATATTATAACTCACGATATTTAACAACTGTGTCGTTCCGGGAAAGAGGGCTTTCCAGATAAGGATTTCTCCTTATTGGCACGCATGATTAGGTGACCAAACCTCTCCTTGTGAACTTCAGACATTGTCGATATTGTAAATAATAATATGAATAACTTTGTCGTTTCAATTATTGATTTAATAATATAAAATATTATGCGAGATGATCTTTGTGACAATAATTGAATCAATAATATGAGAGATATGATGTAATAATTCTTTGTAGCAATAATTGAGTATAATGAGTCACTTCTTACGTAAGCATCAATAATCAATCTGGTGTCTTCTTTGTGCGACCACGCGTATTCTTGTACTTTTACTACTAAGGGTAGTTCAACGGTTTAATGATAACACTTTCGCCGTTGTTTTTATAAAATGAAAATTCTGTCGTTTTCTAACTACGACAATACTTCCATTGTGGGGTCCACCAATGATTGTTCCGTCGTACGAATATTCCCGATAAAAAGAAAATTTCCCGATCAAATGAATATTTTATAACAACTTGCATACTTTGTAAAATTTTCACATATCACCCTTAACTTTAACCTTTTATCATTTTAACCATTTACGAAATAAAATAATAATTATAAGAAAATTAAATTCTTTCATTTCATAAAATTCGGGGTTTCACACACACGAACGTTTCGCGAACCGTCACACGATCTGCTGTAAAAGAGGCGCGGTACTAGCCACAAAGGATCAGGATTTTTCTGAAGTTTTTTCTCTCTAGTCTCTCTCTAAAAGCGACTAGGATTTTTGTTTTTGATTCATTCCTAAAGTGGCTGATATATCCTATATATAGCAGTCAAAAGGAATTTAATCAAAACCTAATTCTAGTAAAATCCAAATTATATATATATATATTATATTAATTAAGTCTTACTTAATTAATATACATATATATACAAATTATCCTATTAATTTAAATTCGAAATTTAAATATTATCAATCATATTTACATATTTAAATCTTACAATTTAAATTAATTCCCCTTTAATTGCGTTCTAAGTGTGTGACCCTATAAGTTATTATTACGTTGACAATAATCTTAAAATCATATTATAAAATTATAAACAGTGAGCGGCATCTAGTAATACATCACTGCTACCCAAGTAATAAGATCGATGATTCGATGCAACCTTTTCGTGACCAATGTTTCAATGTAATTTAATCCTTTTAACCTTGACATCCTAGATTAAACTCGAGTCATGGAATGTGTCATACTCTTCATAATTTAATCTGAGTTTTCTTGATCAATGAGTAGACTATATGAAACAAATCACTATTTGAGCATGACCATGCATTTCATAGTCTTACTCAATCAAGAGGCCTGTGGATATCACCCCTAATATATAAGAGGGTTAAATTCCATCTAGATCACTCATATTCCTCACACGATTCATGTTGTACCCAATAATCACCTTTATTGTCCACCCTATTAAAAGTGACTTTTGATGACATCAAAGTACATAAATTTCCGTGTAGTAATATAGTAATTTCAGGTCAGAGGATCATTACATCATTTTCAATGTGAGAATCACTAATGACACTTTTAATGCTCCACGTAGAATTCTCATGGTGGGTCTGTCCAGTACATCGTTCTCTAATATGTACCTATGCATTGACTTAATATCTCATATATTTATGACCAATGAGATTTGGTCATCAGTCAATCCACATACTAGTCTAAATGCATCATTGTTGTCGCATCAACAATGATACTCGACTACGAATATTTAAGAGCAATGATACTAATTATAATTATATAATCTCATGTTCAAGTCACATACTTGAAACTATATAATTTGTATCATTATTCTAAGGAATTTTATTATGTTAACATTTATATAACGCAAATAAATAAAACCATAATAAAATCATTCATTTATTCAATTAAATATAATATCAAAATATTAAGCAATTATATCAAATAATTGGCCTCTAGGACATAAACTCTAACAGTTATTTCTCCTTAATTTTAGGTTTCCTTATTAATGTGAATTGCGTTATTTATGTAATTATTTTATGGATGCACTAATAGTGTAATTACTTTCTAATTATTATATATTAGTGTTAAGGACCCAACTATTTAAGCAATGGCTTGAGGCCCCTAAAATTGAGAAGGCTCCCAAATGCCCCCAAAAAAATTAAGTGGATTAGCGATTTTATCAATTGAAAAGAATATGTTAGAGAAAATTAATTATAAAAGTTTGGTCCATAATTTTGCATCTAAAGAGTAGGAAAAATGAAATTCTAATTAAAAAAAAATCATAGATATTAATTTAATTTAGTATTGAATGGTTAAAAAAAGGCCCCAATTTAAGATTTGGCTTGAGGTCCCCCAAAATATTTGGACCGACCCCGACTTCTTTATTTAACATACTTTGCTCACCACCTTTAGTGACGGATTGGGCGACGGTTTGGTCCATCGCGTATATCAGAGAACCGTCGTCTTAGCTTTTAGCGACGTATCGAACCGTCACCATAACATATAAATCTTTTATCTATTCTATAGCGACATACCAAACTGTCGTCCGGTCCGTCGCTAAAGGTGGTGAGCAGGGTATGTAAAATAAAAGGGTATGCACCAAAAACGGATTATATATATATATATATATATATATATAGAGAGAGAGAGAGAGAGAGAGAGAGAGAGAATTTAGTTTGAACTTGATTCTCGGTCTGACCGAGTTAGAAAATAAAAAATAATATCATTTTACATAAAATTAGTTTTTTTACTATTATCAATCATTCAAATATATTTTTTATATAATGTGAGTTTAAGTGAGAATTATTATTATTAATATTATAAAGTTTGAGAAGGAAACAATTTTCATCTTACCTAATTTGAAATTGTTAGTACTATTTTTAATTTATTAAAATTAGGACTGAGCAAAAAACGGGTATAATCGAATTACCGAACCGAACCGAAATAATTTAACCGATTTTTTCTAAAAATTCGATTATTTTTAATATTTCGGTTATATCCGAATTATTTTACTATTTTCTGTTAGTTTGTACGGGTATTATTTTTGGGTTATTCGGTTAAACCGAATAACCGAACAAATCTCAGCCCACTAGCCCAGCCATTAGTCATTTCTAATTCTCAGCCCTTAGCCCAGCCCAACCATTAGTCATTAGCACTCAACCCACTAGCCCAGCCATTAGTCATTTCTAATTCTCGAACTCTCTCACTCTCAATCTCTCAGATCTCTCAACTCTGAACTCTCAAAGTTTCCAACTCTCTCACTCTCAATCTATCAGGTCTCTCAACTCTGAACTCTCGGCTGAACTCTCAACCCTCAGCCCGTTGACTTATGTTTCTTCATCTCTCACTTATGTTTCAGAGACGATTACGAAGATGGAAGAGATCTAAGAAAACCATTTTTACATACGGGGAGTTGGACAGTTGGTATCGAATGGGTTGAAGGCAGTCGAGTATGATGCGTTCTTCACAGGCAATTCGTGACAGCTCCATTCCTGTTCTTGCTTTTGTTATGATCGTTGCTTTGGGTCCTATCCAGTTCGGTTTCATTGTAAAACCCTCTTTCTCGTTTCTCTTCCTTTGCTTTTCTTACCAAGTAATCCGAAGACGTATTGTTTAATTGTGTGTTTCGTCAATTTTGAAGATGATTATACTATACTCAATTTAGCCCCAAAACACTGTATATCAGAAAATTCTGAATGGATGAGCCTTTTTCCATTTTTTTGTTTTCTAATTTTGACAGGTAAATGAAATCAACTTATAAATATATTTCTTAATTTCGGTTATTATCCGAAAAACCGAATTATAATTCGGTTATTCGGTAATTCGGTTACTTGTTCGGATACCAAAAATGAACAAATTTTGGTTTTCGGTTATAACCGAATAGACTATTCAGTTCGGTTATAACCGAATGATCAGTCCTAATTAAAATGTAAATATAATTATAACTTGTAATATGAGTAAGATTTTTAATATTACATGGATACATAATTTTCTTATAAGGATTTGTTACTATTGTTGAATAAAAATATAAATCGATATAATATATTGGCCAATCATATGATTCAGTTATTAAATAGGAACAAAAGAAAATAACTGTACAATCAAATAATATATTTATAATAAAAATTTATTAATATCATAACACTAATAAATATGAGATCTCATACTTTGTACGAAGAAAAATACCATATATGCCGCAAATGGCGGAGCCAAATGTTATGCTTGTTTTTGTTGACCATAAATGCTATGCTCCTAGTATTTTCAAAGGAATCCCTCAATTGACATCCTCATTTATCGATATGCATTTATTTTCTTGGATCAATCGTGTCTAAAATGAAGACTTCGGCGATTCAGACCTGTTGGGCCATAATCCTTTTCCTTATTGGGCCAGACTTAATGGGCTCCTCCCTTGGATCATGTTACGCTAGTCCTGATTGGTCCGAATGGTTTGGGCCCAGTTACTTGATTATTTCATTGGATTCTTTCGGTTGGATCCGGTCATTTGGGTCATTTCCATTATTTGGGCTTAGTCATTAAATTAGCCCATTATACAAATTGTCACTTAATCCAACTTTGACCGATAATCATTATGCCAAGTGATAGTTGACTATTATGTCTGCCACCTTTCTGCATGGCATTAATGAGGATGGGACTCAGATGACCGTGATGGCAAGCGGTAGTAGCGGTGTGGAAGTGGTATTGCTTACTTTTAATTTGAAATGATAGGGAGTGGGGGAAAAGGTGTCGGGGAGATGATGGGTGGTACGATGGCGGAATTTGGAGTATGTATGGGGCTAAGATCACATAAGAAGGTAAAGTAACACACATTCATATTATTATTCTATCTCGGACATTAGATAATATTTTCTCTCCATTGTTGACCTTGTGATCAAATCATCGACTCTCACGCCGGATTTATCCCTCGACGGTCGGTAGTCGAAGCTTTTGGTGTTGACTTGTTGAGCTATGCGGGATATCGGACGCGTCTTGGTGATTGGGACGTGGAGAAAGATCTTGGCGTTAACATTGGGCTAGAAGGAGGGTGAGTTCTAGTGTCTCGAGTATTTTTCAATCATGGCATGTTTGTTCTACGTCGGTATTCATGGTGAAGAGTAGAACACCTACACTACGAAGGGCGGTAGAAGGGTGCGCGGTGAATCGACACCATGAGTGTCTCATCGAGGATCGTTTGAGGCCGTGATAAGTGTTCATGCTTAGACGGCGTCAAAAGATCACTGAAGATTTCGGTCGAAGAAGGCGGTGGGCAAGGCTAAGCGTAGGCTAGTCTTCCCGACGGATAAAGCGCGTCAGCACGTCGGAAAGCGAGTAGAAGGCACTTCGCTAGAACTCGATCTTGAGAGGACCGGGATGAAAAAGCTTCACGGTGGCTAAGATGGCGGATGAGGCGAGATAGAGCTATGGAAGTACTCGTGAAGCAACGGCGGGATATAAATGAGCGGATGGCGGATGGCGAGTTGAGAGACGAAGAGCTCGGTTATGATCGGTCCAAGAAGCAAGGACAAAGTGGGAAAGAACACATTCATTCAGGACGAGAGTCTCGGGGCCGAACTCGAGAAAGAAGAAGATCCCGATCGAAGCCCTACTCCTCAAAGATCGAAGATGGTACATCACCTTGTCGATTCTAAGGAGCAGGGTCGGAGAGAACGAAGAGGTAGATCCAGAGATCACACTCCTGAAACCACAAAGAAAGCCCTTGTTGTTGCACATTCTCGCCATAGTGCCCGAGCTCAAAGACGAAGTATATCTAGAAATCGTACTCCTGAGAGTCTACCGAGGGTACACCACCCTGTGGACACTCGTCATCGCAGAAGCCCTTCTAGAATTGAAGGCTCTATTGTAAGAAACCAAATTCTACTCGGAGGAAGGAGTCACGAGAAAAGAAGCATCATCTCACGGAAGGTGTAGAGTATATGGTCAAAGAGTTAAAAGAACTTTGAAGCGAACTTGCAGAAGTACAAAAAAGCGAATGATACTTGGGAAAGAAGGCATCCCCTTTTTCCATGGAGATTCTTAAGGAAAAAGTCGACCCCACCAAGAAGTTGCCCAATATCGAGAGTTATGATGGATCGGGGATCCCTATGACCCTGATCAGCGTTCAACCGTCGATGGATTATTATGACTTTAGCGATCTTCGCTAAGTGTCATACTTTTGTCACAACACACTCGGAAAGGATGCCCGGCGTGGTGGATGGGGACTTTGCCCTCATTCAATTTCATCTTGGGCGGACATATGCGATAAATTTCATGCTCGCCGGAGCAAAAAAGAAGGGAAAACCAACTGGTTCGTTGGCTCGAGTTCGGACAGTTTTCGAGCGAGTCTTTGGGCGATATGTGAAGAGGTTAAGTGAAGCGATCGGCTGAGTGACATATACGAACGATCTACAAGCCGTTGGACTGTTTCAGAATGGGTTAGATCTGGTCAAATCAGAGAAGTTGGTGAAGAAGTTAATGTTTCATCACCCGAAGAGTCTCGGTGAAGCCTTCGACAAAGCTGAAGGTTATATCGTGGTGGAGGAAGCCATGGACAGCCTCAAACGTCCTGCTTCGGACTGGCTTAAGGAGACAGATCGGGATAGAACCAATAGAGACCAGAAAAAGATTGAAGGGAATAAAGACCGCTACGAAGGCGGGTCGAAGAAGTATAACAATTGGAGAGGTGGTGGAGGGCGTTCGTCCGCTCCGGCCCAGAGAGAGTGAATAGGACGTCTACAAAGGCTTTTCAACACGCATGGTACATTATCTTGGATCAAATTAAGAATCAACCTATTTTGAACCACCTCAAGATAACATTAAGCAGGAAAAGGAATTCTCGTAATTATTGTGATTACCATCAAGCTTTGGTCGTAATCAAACGATCGTGCTAGTTTGAAGGACTTTATTGAAAAAAAGATGGCAAGGGCTTTAATTCGGTATGTGGTCGCCGAGAACTAATCAACGGCAGGACGGAGGGGCTGTTCAAAGAAATTTCAACCGAGTCCAAAGAAGCGTTTGCGGCTCGAGCGACTGCAAGGCATGTGATAGATGTCATCAATTTGGGGTACTTATGGAAAAATCGTTGGAAAGAAACGCAGAAAGTTACTTGGATTCGGTCTATCGATGGTGGTACCTCTCAAGACGAAAGACAGACCTTATTCGAGTACGGTAATCTCCTTTCTTGATGAAGATTACCCTTCGGAAGTCATCGAACCGCATACGAGGATCATTGGTCTTGTTGCCTGAAGTGGGTTCGGTGGATACGGCGGATGATGGTAGATAATGGGTCTTCGTAGATATTACGTATGCCCACGCTTATCGGAGGATGCACCTAGAGCAGACGAAAGATGGAGATAGGATGGGGAGGCTCCTTTATATGGTTTTAGTAACAACCCGGTCAAGGTGGTTGGAACCATTGAACTACCGATCATCTTCTTGAACAACCCCCAACGGTAGAAATTATTTGTAAATTTTATATGTTGTGCATGTAGATTACGCTTATAATGCTATTTTGGGAAGGCTTGCTTTAATTGCTTTGCAAGTTGTGACCTCTATTCCTCATTTCAAAATCAAATTTCCTACTACTCATAGAATTCATGAGGTGAAAGGGACTTGGATCTGGCTAGAAGGTGTTATAGAACTTTGTGATCACTTGGGAGTGGGAGTATCAAAGCGAAGCGAGACCGTGGCGATAGAGATCGAACCCTTCACAGAGAGTAGTTCCGAGCCGATTGGTCATACCGGTGAAGAAAGCGGAGGAGATAGAGCTCATCCCGGCAAGGAGAACAAGAGCGGGTGCAAATAGGTTCGGGTCTGCGGAACCTCTCCGGACGAACCTTGTGGAGCTCTGCATTGCTATGTTGATATTTTCGCATGGGTGCCTCGGGATATGCCAGAGAGTAAGCGGGGATATCATTTGAGCATCTAGTGGAGGTGACCCGTCAAAAAGAAGCCGGTCCAGAAGAGGAGGATTTTCGCTTTTTGAGCGTCGTGAATAATTGATGAAGAGATTGCAAAACTGCTGGCGGTGACTTCATCTTGAGATTGACTATCCACAATGGATGGCGAATGTGGTGCTTGATACGAAGCAAAATGGTAAATGGCGATGCATCGACTACTAATCGACCTAAATAAGGCTTGTCAGAAGGATTTCTACCCTACCCCACATCGACCAATTCATCGATGCCACTTGGGGTATGCTTTGTTAAGTTTCATGGACGCATTCTGGATATCATCAAATTTCCATGTCTGAGGAGGATATACACAAGACGCGGCGTTCATTACGCATCGTTCGGTATATGCCTATAAGAAAATGACTTTCGGCCTCATCGATGTAGAGCCACATACCGGAGGATGATGAACCATGTCTTTGGATATCAATTTGGGCGGGAATGTGGAGGTGTACATAGGCGACATGATTGTCAAAAGTATGTTGGTGCATAAACATCCGGATGATTTAGAAGAATGCTTTGAGACAATTCGTTATCACAATTTGAGATTGAACCCCACTAAGTGCACCTTGATCTAGAAATTTGGCAAATTTACGGGTTATCTTGTCGGTCAGAGAGGAATTGAAGCCAATCCAGAGAAAAGATCAAGCGATCCCGAACATGAAAACTCCTCGGTCATTTAAAGATGTTCAACGTCATTTGGAAGGATTGCGACTTTAAGGAGGTTCATGTCCAAGTCGGCGAGAAAGATGTACTGTCGTTCTTTGATACATTGAAAGGTAGAAGAATGCAAAGCGTTTCAATGGACTTGAGAGTGTGAGGGCGCCTTTCAGAGCATCAAGTCCTACCTATCTTGGCACCTTTGTTGGTGAAGCCCGCTCTCTTGAACCCCTATATTTGTACTTAGCGACTGGTTAGTTCGTTGGCGGTAGGAGCGGTTTTGGTGCGTGAAGTTGGGGAAAGTAGCGACACGGTTTATTATGTAAGCCATGTCCTTCGGGATCTTTGAAACAAGGTGCGGACATTGAAAAGTTTGCTTTTGCTTTAATAAGCGCTAGTCGAAAGCTTAGGCAATACTTCCGAGGTAGATTGGTAATAGTATATCTGAGATCGACCTTTGAAGAAGATTATGGGCAAACCCGAGGTATCGGGAGATTAATTGCGTGGACGATGGAGTTATCCCAATTTTTCATTGAATATCATCCCCGAACCGCCATCAAAGGGCAAGCCTTGGCTGATTTTGTAGTTGAATGCTCGTTTTCAAGGCGATGAAGTTGTGCGGTCAAGGATCGAAGGATCGAACGGAAGCGATTCGATTCTTCAATGAAGCGAGTTCGTGGATCTTTATATGAGATGGGTCTTCTACCACGGACGTCGATTAGCAAGGTGGATTATTTCGGCGAGTCCGGAGGATTCAAAGTGCGGCGAGCCATCGATTTGATTCAAAGCGATAAACAACGAAGAAATTTGAGTATGGGCGGTACTTACAGGGTTACGACTGGCAAAGAGTCTTGAAGTGCAAAGAATAATCATCTTCAGTGATTCTCAGTTAGTCATTAAGCAACTTTCTAGGGAATACGAAGCTCGAGGCCCAAAAATGATTAAATACCTAGCAGAATTGAAGGAACAACTTTAACATTTCCAATCCTACGAGTTTCAGGGGGTCGAGCGTGATAATAATTCCATTGCTGATGCACTCTCCAAATTAGCCACTACGGATGTTAACGTCTTTGATGGGTCGGTTTACTTAGAAATTTTGCAACATCCTAGTGTCCATTATGAATCGGTGATGTGCATTGACTGAACCAACTGCTGGTTGACTCCATATATAGAGTATCTGGCAGATGGCGTCTTACCTTTGGATCGGATGCTCGCCAAGAAAATCAAGTATAAGAGTGCTAATTTTGTTCTGATTGATGGGGATCTTTTTGAAGGCTTTCTCATCTCCACTTCTTGAAATGCGACTCCATCCGGTTGAATATGCTCTTGGAAATACATGAAGGTATTTGTATGACTATATGGCGGCTAAGTCATTAGCTTTATAAAGTACTTCGACAAGGGTACTCTTGGCTACCATCTTCAAAGAAGCGACTGAATACGTCAAGAAGTGCGAGAAGTGTCAACTCAACAGTCCGATCCCACATCAGCCACCAGAAGAGCTATACACGATCTTATCTCCTATACCCTTCGCTGTCTGGGGGGTTGATATACTAGGTCCACTACCGAAGGCAAAAGGTCAAGTCAGTTTTGTAATAGTTTCCATCGACTATATGACTAAGTGGGTAGAAGCAAAACCACTTAGGTTAATAACGGAACAGGAATGCTTGAAATTTTTGAAAGAATCAGTAGTATTTCGTTTCGGGATTCCTAAGGTGGTAATATCGGACAATGGACGTCAATTTGTGGGATCGAAATTTGAAGCATTTTTGAAAGAACTGGGGATTCAGCACAGAAAGACTTCAGTGGCTCATCCACAGTCAAATGGACAAGTTGAAGTGACCAATGAAGCGGCTCTTGAATGGGATCAGCCATTGGACGAAGCCAAGGCGAGATGGCGGAGGAGCTACTTAGCGTATTATGGGCTTATCGAACTACTCCGAGGACTACGGGGGATTCACCTTTTAGGCGGCCTATAATGCGATGCCTTAGTCCAGCTTGAAATTGGATCTCCAAGTCTTGGTCACCTAATTCGAGAGAGATCTACAATGAGGAAGGGCTTAAATGCCAACCTTGATTTGCTTGAGGAAGTAAGAGAAATGACCTTTAATCAGTTAGCGACTATCAAGAAGAGTGGCAAACATTATAACAAGGGGTAAAGTTTCAAGGTTCAAAGTAGGAGATTTTGTCCTCGAGAAGCCAAAGCATCTACACCTCGAGAATCAGGGAAAGGCGATGCCAAGCGGGAAGGAACCGTATGAAATCTTTGAAGTTGTAAGACCCTCAAACTTTTATAAATAAAGATGAATTTTTCTATAAATATTATTTTTTGAATATTATGGAATAAATTTGATATAATGTTATAGTTGTGGGTAATATTTATAAATTTTGCAAAAGTATGCAAGTTGTTATAAAATATTCGTTTGGTGGGGAATATTCTTTTTGTTAGGGAATATTCGCATAAATGGCTCAATCATTGGTGGACCCCACAACATTATTGTCGGATTGAGAAAACGACAAAAATATTTTTATAAAAATAACGGCGGAGGTTTTACCGTTAAAAGCATTGAACTACCAAATTGGTAAAAGTACGATGTCTGGCGTGGTTGCATAGTAGACACCGGTATTGATTATTGATGCTTACGTGAGAAGTCACTTTCATTTATGCTCAATTATTGCTACTGATGAATTCTTTGATCATATCTCTTATATTATTGATTCAATTATTGTCACAAAGTATCATACGTATAATATGTTATAGTATTAAATCAATAATTGAGGCGACAAGTTATAAATGATTAATAATTATTGAAAGATTAATTATGTGTTATGATTTGTGGTAAGTTTGATTATTTTATGGGGGGCTCATATGTCATCATCTAAGAGTCTCTTCACTGATAGTATTTACCTTCGTCAATAGTAATTACCCTTGTGAATAGTATTTACCTTCGTTAATAGTAATTACCTTTACCAGACGTCGAACCACTTGTCGTTTCACATTACAGGCGTCGAACCACTTGTCGTTTCACATTACAAAGGCCAAACCCGATTCGTCAAGCCACTTGCCTTTTTCACTACAGCGGTGCTAAGCTAGAAATCTTCTATAAATAGAGGCCTAGGCTTCATTATTTTTCACGAATTCATTCAAGCTATAGAGAGAGAGAAATATAGAGAATAAGAGAGAAAGAAGAAGAGTATTTTGTTACTACCCGCTTTGCGATATTCAATCTCCTACCAAATGTAAGGGGTGTTATTCTTTCTTATTCAGCGAAGAGAAGCTGTTGTTATTCCATTGCTTATTATTCATTGGAATAACTTTTGTATCACGCGGTTTACCTATACTTGGTGACATTCTTCTATGATTACATTGGAACATCACATGCATGTGTTTTACAGGACTGGTGGTTCCGTCTTTATTATTACTGTTGGAACATCACATGCGTGTGTTTTACAAGGACTGGTTAAAATCTTTATTATTCTACGTTGGAACATCACATGTCATGTGTTTTACAGGACTGGTTAAAATCTTTATTATTACATTGGAATATCTATCGTGTGTTTTTACAGGATGCAGTTCCATCTTTATTATTCTGTTGGAACATCACTGTCCGATTGTGAATTTCACCGACTTTGGTTCCGTTATTTATTATTACATTGGAATAACACGTATGCATGCGATTACATCGCATGCATGGTGATTTCTTTTGTTATTCCATTCTTTATTATACCCGGTTGGTTAAAACTTTGACTTCTATACTCCATGAAATTAGTAGAATATCCTTGATATTTGCGTTTCATCCAAAGATATCTTTTCATGGAAATATTCTTACGATCATTCTTGAATTTTACTCTACAAAATAGTATCGTGTTGACAATTTGGGCGTTAATAATTCACGGATAAAATAATTCTTGAAATTGTTTTATTGAATTCTTATATCATTGTCATCATCCTCATCATTATATATTTTTTTTGAAAGTCATACGTGGCACTGTAGTGCATAGATGGACTTGGTATGATTATGATGACGAGAGACTATTCGGTGTAATCATAGTAGTAATGTTACAAATGATGTGATAAAAAAATCCTCGATTGGTAGTAGTGCATTGATGGGCCGATTGTTGGCATGATCATGACCATTAATGAATACACAAATATTCTTGGCCCGTAGTGCGTGAATAATTGTGGTCGTGATCTTAAAGAATATCCTTGGCAGTAGTAGTGCGGGGTGATTCGATGATGTGGAATATTTATTAAAGTCGAGTCTCGGCTATAACGTTGATGAAAAACCTTTTAAAACCTAAAAGATAGTAGACTTTATTTTCTACTTGACTCTTTTAATGGATTAAGATATTCAAGCTAGCAGATTAAACTGGGTTGTCTATTGTATTTTATCGGTTTAACATTATTGAAGACTATTGATAATTTATTACGCATTATCTTAGTCATAATATTTCTTCTTGGGCTAGTTGAGCTCACCCTTTCTTTCACATTTTCTTGTGAAATGATAATATATTTGGGACGAGTCGGGAAAGCAGTGATGGTCACGAAGATAGCATTAGTAGTCCTCACTATTACGCAAAATAGTGTGATAATAAGCTGTAATGAGGACTTTTTGTTTGAGTTTGTATAATATCTAGTAGTAAGCGATATTTGTATTTAAACTCACGATTTATGTCGTATTTTACACAGCAGTTATGTTAATAAGTTGTATTTAAATTACGTACCATGTAAGTGGCGACTCAAGATGGGTGATGTATACCTAATTTTGGGGCGTCACGGTTAGTATCGAGCTTAGGGATGTGATCCTGGCTAAGATGTGAGAATAGTACTAGGAGGGAGAGAGGGAATACCTTCGTTAGTATGACCTACCTAAGTTTATGTCTTTATTTTATTGGTTGGTCGAGGAAGATAAGGATAATTTGTTACATGTCAATTAACCTTTTGTTTTGTGGCGATGTCGAAAATGACATCGAGAATGTTGAGAATACTTGATGGAGCGCAGCGATCGTTGATTCACCACATATCAATAATCAAGATAATGTGCATCGAGGAAGGCGACAATCCTCATGCAAACAACAACACCGACCAAATGACAAATGATCAAATGTTCGAGGCTTTATGCAATTTATGCAATGGCGGTGAGAGCGACTCTGTCCCAAAACGTAGGTGGAAACACGGAAAACTCTCGGCGGTCACACCATTAAACAATTTAAGGATTTGGGACCCACCGTAGTTTAAGGGAGAGCCAAAACCACTTACAGCGGAAGCATGGATAAAGCAGATTACCAAGATATTTGATGTCTTGGGATGCTCCAGGAGCAAAAGGTTCCTTCACGCCTTTATGTGTTGCGGAGGAGGCGGATTCTTGGTGGGAATCGGTAAAAGCGTACTCAACCAATTTGTCTTGAAGATATCTTGGGAGAAGTTCGGGAGTTGTTCAACGACAAATACTTTCACGAAAGTATTCGCATACATGAAGGAGGTGGAGTTTATCAGTTGGAACAAAACAATATGGCCAGGTCGCAATACGAGGCAAAATTTGCGGAGTTATCACGGTTTTTCGTCCCACTTGGTGGATAATGAAGAGAGAATGGCGCGAATGTTTTTAAGAGGTTTGAAGCGGGAATACGTCAACATCTTATTTCTCATAAAGCGTGTTTGTATTCGGATGTTGTAAATAGGGCTCGATTAGTGGAGCGCGATAATGAGTCAACGAATGACTAAAAAGAAGCGGTAAGCAAAATTATAATACCGGTGAGAATAGTCATCGGCGGTGACAACAAGCGTGGAGGAATCAATGGGCGGATATGGTAACCACCCGGTGGTAATCGGGGACAAAACAATAAGAATGGACATTTCAAGAAAAGGAGATTCAACAATGATGGAAAGACGCGTCGGCAAAGCACCCATTGTTAAGGAAGGAGAAAGACCACCTATCATATGCTTCAAATGCGGAGGAGAGGGACACATCGATCAAAGCTGCGTCATGCCAGTCAAAGCATGTTATAATTGTGGAAGAGAAGGTCACTTAGCTCGATTTTGTCGTTCTGAAGACAAATTCAGCTAGGATGGAGGCACCAAAGGCCATCGAGAAAATTCAAACCCAGTAGTCAAGGGAGAGCATTTGTTGTGACCTCCCAAAGAGCAAGGAATCCGAATGAGGTCATCACGGGTAAGCTTATCATAAATTCTAATGAAGTCTATACTTTATTTGATACTGGGTTCTACCCATTCTTTTATTTCTCCTACTTGCGCTCATCGATTAAATTTGACTCAGGAGAAATTTGACTTTGACTTATCGTGGAAACTCCGTTGGGAGAAACCTTCATTACATCCATTGTTTATAAGTCTTATTTGGTTCAAATCGGTACCCTCACATTACACTGGTCGATCTTATTTCATTAAAAATACTTGCATTTGGCGTGATTCTAAGGATTGATTGGTTAACTACTTATCATGCAAAAATTGATTGTTTTCGTAAGATTGTTAGCTTTCATATTCCTAATCAACCTATTATGCGAATTCAAACGACCAAACCATTAAAATCAATCACGGTCATCTCAAGCCATAAAGCTATTCGTTTATTGAAAAGCGGATGTCAAGCTTTCTTAGCTCATGTCATGATTTAAATAAAAATAAATCGGTTTTAAACGATATTCTATTGTTAATAAATTTCTGACGTATTCCCGAAGAACTTCTGGCCTACCCAGAGCGTGAAATTGAATTTTTGTATCGACCTTGAACCCGGTACAAAACCTATTTCCAAAGCCCCGTGTCGAATGGCTCTATTGAACTTCGAGGAGTTAAAGACCCAACTGCAGGAATTGTTAGACATTGGCTTTATTCATCTAAGTACTTCTCCTTGGGGTGCTCATTACTATTCGTGAAGAAGAAAGATGGGAGTATGCGACTTTTGTATTGATTATCGGGAGTTGAATCATGTCACCATCAAAAATAGGTATCCATTGCCACGTATTGATGACTGTTTGACCGATTGCAAGGAGCCAAATTCTTTTCAAAGATTGATCTTTCGTTAGGATATCACCAATTGAAGATTAGAACCGTGACATTCCAAAGGCGGCTTTGAGAACTCGATGCGGGCATTATGAATTCTAGTCATGTCCTTTGGATTGACTAATGCTCTCTTGCCTTCCGTGGATATGATGAACCGAGTATTGAGGAATATTTAGATCACTTTGTGGTCGTCTTTATTGATGACATCCTTATTTATTCCAAAAGCCGTGAAGATCATGAGCAACACTTGAGGCTGACACTCCAAAAGCTTCGTGAATATAAGCTTTATGCCAAGTTGAAGAAATGCGAGTTCTGGATTGAAGAAGTAGCATTCCTTGGGCACGTGGTATCAAGTCATGGAATATCTGTTGACCCAAAGAAAGATTGAAGCTATTCAAAGTCGGGAACAACCTAAATCGATGGATAGAAAGCACGTAGCTTTCTCGGTTTATTTGGTTATTATCGGAGATTCGTGGAAGGATTTTCTCGAATCGCTATTCCATTGACTCGGTGACTCGGAAGATACAAAAAGTTCGGTTGGAGGCGAAGAATGTGAGAAGAGTTTTCAAGAACTCAAGAGGAGACTTATTTCAAAGACTCATTACGACAATACCATCGGCTCGGAGGATTTGTCATCTCTGGTGATGCTTGAGCAAAGGGTTGGGATGTGTTCTTATGCAACATGGAAAAGTTATAGTTTATATGCCTCGCGACAACTCAAAGAATATGAGAGGAATTATCCTACTCATGATCTAGAGTTGGCATTTATTGTCTTCTGCACTTAAAATGTGGAGGCATTACTTGTATGGGGAGAAAGTGGAGATCTTTACGGATCATAAAAAGCCTCAAATATTTCTTCACTCAAAAGGAACTCAACATGCGACAACGACGTTGGCTTGAAGCATTGAAAGATTATGATCATACCATCCAATACCATCCCGAAAAGTAAAGCGTGGTAGGCGACGCATTGAGTAGAAATCATATGCAATCTACAAGTGCGATATTGTCAACGAAAGGCCCATTTGTGTGACTTGCAAAGGATGGAGATAGAATTAAAGACTCGAGGGACGCATGTGATGGCCGGTATATATCTGAGTAGAACCGACTTTAATTGATAAAGTTAAAAAAGCTCGAGCATTCTGGACACGGAGGTGATGCGTATGAGGAAAAAAAGCAAGAAGGTGCTATCTTAGGAAGCAAGAATCGATGAAGAAGGAATACTTGAGTCAACTCCGGACTTTGTGTTCCTAACGACCACGATTTAAAGTATAATATCATGATGGAGGCGCACAACACACCATTTGCAATCCATCTCGGGAGTACCAAAATGTATCATGATATTCGCCATACATTTTGGTGGAGCAATATGAAGAAGAGAGAGATATTTGTTTATCTCAAGGTGTCTAACTTGTCAACGAGTTAAAGCGAGCATCAAGTACCAAAAGGTCCATTGCAACCACTTGAAATTCGAGAATGGAAGTGGGAGCACATTACCATGGATTTAGATTACCGGTCTTCCTAAGGTTTCTCAAGGCATTGATGCGATTTGGGTCATTGTTGATAGATTGACCAAGTCCGCTCATTTCTTACCGATCTGAGAAACTTATACACTTGAACGTCTTGCTCAGTATGTACATAAACGAGATTGTAAGGCGCATGGTATGCCAGTATCCATAGTTTCGATCGAGATCCAAGATTCACTTCACGATTTTGGGTTAGTTTCCAAAAAGCTATGAGCACGGACTTACGATTTAGCTTCGGCATATCATCCTCGCACAGACGGACGGTCGGAGAGGACTATTCAAACTCTTGAAGATCTATTAAGACTGTGTCCTTGATTTCAAGGGAGTTGGGACAAGTTCTTACCATTGGTGGAGTTTTCCCACAACAACAGCTTATCAAGCAAGTATTGGCATGGCTCCATTCAAGCATTGTATGGAAGAAAGTGTCGCTTCTCAAAGATATCTTTGGGATGAGGTGGGTGAAGCAACGTTGTTGGGACCGGAGTTAGTACGTATGACTACGGAAAAGATTCAAATGATCCGACAACGTATAAAAACCTCACAAAATCGATAAAAAGAGTTATGCCGATCTTCATCGAAAGGACGTGGAATTCGATATAGGAGATCATGTGTTGTTAAGAGTTGCTCCATGGATAGGAGTTACAAGATTTGGAAGGAGAGGAAAACTTAATCCTCGATTCATCCGGTCCATTTTAATCCTCGATCGAGTAGGGCGTGGCCTATAGACTCGCTTTTCTGCCAAATATGTCTCGTGTTCATAACGTTTTTCACATATCTATGTTACGTAAATATGTGAAAGACCCGAACCATATTATTGAATTAGAACCGGGACGAAATAGCGGAAGATTTGGCGTATGAAGAGATTCTGTTCAAATTTTGGATAAGAAAGAACATATTCTACGCTCCAAGGTTATACCTCAAGTCAAAGTTTTATGGAGGAACCACGATGTTGAGGAAATGACTTGGGAGTTAGAATCGAAATGAAATCAAGGTATCCTTACCTCTTTGACATACCAGTATCGCATTACCCTAATTTCGAGGGCTTAAATTTCATAAGAAGGGAGGTTGTAAGACCCGACTTTTATAAATAAAGATGAATTTTTCTATAAATATTATTTTGAATATTATGGAATAAATTTGATATAATGTTATAGTTGTGGGTAATATTTATAAATTTTGCAAAGTATGCAAGTTGTTATAAAATATTCGTTTGGTGGGAATATTCTTTTGTTAGGGAATATTAAATACAATGGCTCAATCATTGGTGGACCCCACAACATTATCATTCGGATTGAGAAAACGACAAAAATATTTTTTATAAAAATAACGGCGGAGGTTTTACCGTTAAAAGCATTGAACTACCCGGTGGTAAAAGTAAAAAGAATACGATGTCGGGCGTGGTTGCGTAGTAGTACACGGTATTGATTATTGATGCTTACGTGAGAAGTCACTCATTTATGCTTTCAATTATTACTACTGATGAATTGCCGCATCATATCTCTTATATTATTGATTCAATTATTGTCACACAAGATCATCTCGTATAATATGTTATAGTATTAAATCAATAATTGAGACGACAAGTTATAAATGATTAATAATTATTGAAAGATTAATTATGTGTTATGATTTGTGGTAAGTTTGATTATTTTATGGGGGGGCTCATATGTCATCATCTAAGAGTCTCTTCACCAATAGTATTTACCTTCGTCAATAGTAATTACCCTTGTGAATAGTATTTACCTTCGTTAATAGTAATTACCTTTACCGACGTCGAACCACTTGTCGTTTCACATTACAAAGCGCCGAACCACTTGTTGTTTCACATTACTGAGCGTCAAACCAAATCGTCAAGCCACTTGCCTTTTCACATTTGGAAAAGTGCTAAGCTAGAAATCTTCTATAAATAGAGGCCTAGGGCTTCATTATTTTCACGAATTCATTCAAGCTATAGAGAGAGAAAGTATAGAGAGAATAAGAGAGAAAGAAGAAGAGTATTTTGTTACTTACCGCCGTAAAGATTCAATCTCCTACCAAATGTAAGGGTGTTATTCTTTCTTATTCATGAAGAGAACTGTTGTTATTCCATTGCTTATTATTCTATTGGAATAACTTTTGTATACGCTGGTTTACCCTATACTTGGTGACATTCTTCTATGATTCTCGTTAGAACATCCATGTCTGTGTGTTTTACACCGGACTGGTTAAAATCTTTATTATTCTCGTTGGAACATCCTGTCATGTGTGTTTTACACCGGACTGGTTAAAATCTTTATTATTCTGTTGGAACATCCGTCATGCTGTGTTTTTTACAGGACACGGTTTAAATCTTTATTATTCTCGTTGGAATATCCTATCATGTATTTTACACAGGATCCGGGTTCCATCTTTATTATTACATTGGAACATCCCGTCGGTGTGAATTTCACCGACCGGGTTCCGTTATTTATTATTACATTGGAATAACTTCATGCATGCGATCTATCGCATGCATGGTGATTTCTTTTGTTATTCCATTCTTTATTATACCCGGTTGGTTAAAACTTTGACTTCTATACTCCATGAAATTAGTAGAATATCCTTGATATTTGCGTTTCATCCAAAGATCTTTTCATGGAAATATTCTTCCGATCATTCTTGAATTTTACTCTACAAAATAGTATCATGTTGACAATTTGGACGTTAATAATTCCGGATAAAATAATTCTTGAAATTGTTTTATTGAATTCTTATATCATTGTCATCATCCTCATGTTTATATTTTTTTTGAAAGTCATACGTGGCTTCCTGTAGTGCATAGATGGACTTGGTATGATTATGACGAGAGACTATTATTGATTGTAATCATGACCGTAATGTTACAAATGATGTGATAAAAAATCCTCAAAGGGTCAGTAGTGCATTGATGGACGATTGTTGGCATGATCATGATTATTAATGAATACACAAATATTCTTGGCCCGTAGTGCATGAATAATTGTGGTCGTGATACTAAAGAATATCCTGGCCAGTAGTGCGGGGTGATTCGATGATGTGGAATATTTATTAAAGTCGAGTCTCAAACTATAATGAGTGATGAAAAACCTTTAAAACCTAAAAGATAGTAGACTTTATTTTCTACTTGACTCTTTTAATGGATTAGATATTCATTGCAGCTTAAACTGGTTTATCTATTGTATTTTATCGGTTTAACATTATTCAAGACTATTGATAATTTATTCGCATTATCTTAGTCATAATATTTCTTCGGGCTAGTTGAGCTCACCCTTTCTTTCACTTTTTCTCTTGTGAAATGATAATATATTTGGGATTTAGTCGGAAAACGAGTGATGGTCCTGAAGATAGCATTAGTAGTCCTCACTATTCTCGTAAAATAGTGTGATAATAATCGTAATGAGGACTTTTTGTTTGAGTTTGTATAATATCTAGTGAGGCGATATTTGTATTTAAACTCACGCTTTATGTCGTATTGTACACGACAGTTATGTTAATAAGTTGTATTTAAATTCTGTACCATGTAAGTGGCGACTCAAGATGGGTGATGTATACCTAATTTTGGGGGCGTCACAGAAGTACCGAAGCCGGGAAATTATCGGTTAAAGGCATTAGATGGGTCGGCAATTAAGAATACTTGGCACGCTGGCAGGCTTAGGAAGTACTTTTAGTAAAAATGATGTCAGTACATTGGAAGTCTGTAAATATTTATGTCATCATCAATAAAAGTTCCCTTTTTTCTCAAACAAATCTTGTCTTCGTTGCGGATCAGTTCAACGGTGTTAGGAGGTTCGGGTGGACTCACTGGCCATTCGATGGCAGCCTTTTCGGCAGGTGGTCCTTATGAGTTTGTCAGGCCCTTCGTGGTAGGCAAACGTCATTAGTGTTAGGAGGTTCAGGTGGACTCACTGGCCATTCGATGGCGACCTTTTCAATAGTGGTCCTTATGAGTTTGTCAGCCCTTCGTGGTAGGCAAACGTCATTAGTGTTAGGAGGTTCGGTGGACTCCTTTGGCCATTCGATGGCAACCTTTTAAATAGGTGGTCCTTATGAGTTTGTCAGGCCCTTCGTGGTAGGCAAACGTCATTGGTGTTAGGAGGTTCGGGAGGACTCGCTGACCATTCGATGGTAGCCTCTTCGGCAGGTGGTCACTTAGACCTTGTCAGGCCCTTCGGGGTAGGCAAGTGTCATCTTTCAGACCTTGTCAGGCCCTTCGTGGTAGGCAAGTGTTGTCTTTTAGACCTTGTCAGGCCCTTCGGGGTAGGCAAGTGTCATCTTTTAGACTTTGTCAGGCCCTTCATGGTAGGCAAATGTCATCTTTTGGTTTTGTTAGGCCTTTCGGGGTAAACAAATTCCTAATGAAGCAGACCTTTCTCACACTTCGGTAACTAATAAGTATCCCTTTACTTTATTGCCTGAATTTTTTCTAAGTGTTGAGTTCGGGAAGCCTCATTCTTTAATTTCATCTTATCTGTTATATGACATGTTTAGTTGTTACTTAACAGTTCGGGTTCAGCCCATGAAGGAGTTTGTGCATCTTTTCAGTTAAATTAATATTGGAGTATTGGCAGAAACTAAATACACCGAAGTCATAAGGAATGAAGCCATTTTTCATTAATGTTCAATCTAATCACAATATTATGTAATTTTTACAAGTCCTATAATTTAAAGAAAGAAAAAACAAAAACAGGAACATCAGCTTCAGGCGCCATCTTCGTCGTCTGAAGAATCGAGTAAGGATGGATCCAAGTTGGCTGCAGACAGCTTCTCCTTGCCACGATTTCGGCAGAGCTCGTAACTCTCGGAATATATCTTCATTATCTCCCCGTTGATTTCGGTCCGAAGTTAAAGATTTTCACATATTTGTTTCATGAAGGTCGTCGGTTAAAGGAGGCCCAAGGTCCCAAGAGCCTTGAGTTCTCGGATTTCTTCTTCGAGTTTGAGCCTTTATTCATATGATTTAGTCTCTTCCGCCTCCGGTTTATGGATGGTCTTGGTGGGGATCTTAGCATCGACCTTTAATTCCTCGATCTTCTCCATCCTTATCTCGCTCCTCCGAACCAAGTCAATGTTAATTTTGACGATCTCCTCGTCTTTGCACTTTGATCGACTCTAGCTCTTCATTCGAGGCCTTCACATCTCCCTCGCTTGAGCTAACTCTTTTGAAGCCCTTCATTTGTATGAAGAATGCATTCACGTTGAGTCTTCTCCTTAGCTTGGCGCGACTTCGTAAGGGCATTCTCCTTCCTCAGGGCCTCTTCCTCAGATTCGACTTCGAGGGACCTCGGACGAAGACGCCCGAACACAGCATTCGCCTATGCATATCCAATATTATTTGATCATTTTTCAGATGTATAAGTATAAAGATAAATTCAGAAATAAAGAAGAGAATCGTTTACCTTCGCCAAGTAGCTCATGCCTTCGTTGAGTAGATCCCCATTCGAACTGTTCCCGAACCGATGATCGTCGGTTTCACGAACAAAGGCGTTGAACAGTTGAAAGGGAAAGTGGGCATTGAATCGGGGCCACATCGTTGGAGAGGCCATGGCGTCCTGATGGAATTCGGTAGTTGGTTGTCTTGGAAGAGAAGGCGGGGGTTCATTGCGAATTGGCGAGGAGTCCACCTGTATGGTTTCGGGAGAGGGGGATCGAGCAGAGTGTGTTCGAGGTTGGCGAAGGTGCGAGAAGATGAACAAAATTGGGTTGTCGATGGATGTTTTCTTTTTCGGGATGGAGTGGGGGGGGACGGACCCGGCTTCGGTTCATCGTCAGCACTTGAATTTTTGTGGGCGTAGTTTGAGGAATGAATGACCAAAGAGGTGGGAACTTCGGAGCTCTTGGCAAAGTGGGGTTATCTTAGTTCTTATTTTCTTTACATCAAGGACCTTAGCTTCGATCGTGCAAAGGAATATCAATGTGCTCCTCCTCACCGGGGTAGGTTCAAGTTGGAGGATTGGGGTCGGTTGAGAAGGTTGTTTGGGGGGTTGCTTCGGAAGTGTTTCCGGATCACTTTCGGGGTTTGTTTCTAGTTGGGTGGATTTGGATCGTTTGGCGGATCTTTTTCTTCGGCGAGGTCTGAGGTTTTCTTCGGGTATGTTGGGTTCGTCGGTTTGAGGTTCATCAGTTTGAAGGGAAGTAGTTGGTGGATCGATGGTAGAGGATCAACCGGGAAGATTCTTGACCGGATGCTCTTCACTCAGATTCGCATTCTCGCCTCGCTAAAAAATCTTCCAGGTCTCTCACTTCCAAAGGAGTCGGTTTGATCAGAGACACTGCAAAAAACCATATATCAGAACATGTATCATTTATATATCTCAAAATGATGTTACAAAGTTATTCGAAACTTACATTTGTGGTCATATAGCCATGCTTGTTTGGTCAAAAGTGTGAAACTCCATTCTTTTGGAGGAATCTTCTTCAAAAAGTCTGCCATCTCCCTCACACACCCTTCGGATATGTCTCCAAAGTCAGCAGAGACCCGATCGAGGTAGTCCACCGAAGAGAAGAGATCGGGTCCGTGACGAAAAACCACTTCTCGTGTACAACCCTTGTCTTTGGAAGGGTATCCATCAGGGGTCTCCTCTCGAATCTGGTGTTGGGGTCGGGGAGACTGCTTGCTCAACATTTTGAAGCCTCATTCTCGAGACCTACCGGCAGAGAAGAGGGTGAAGATGATGTCAACAGAGGGAGCAATCCCTAATTCATGGCAGAAGGCAATGAATGCCAGGATGTGGATGTAGGAGTTGGGCACTAATTGAGCAAAGCCCACTCCTATGAACCCTAAGAGGGTAACGATAAAAACATGGAGAGGTAGGCGAACCCCCTTTTCCAAGAAGGTGACTGGCATGGCGACCCAACCGTCCGGTCGCTGGTACATACGCTCTTCAGGAGCAGGGGCCCTTATGGCGTACATGTCAGGAATCTGATAACGAGTCCTGAGCATACATATTTCAGATTCCATAACGGAAGAAGGGATGTTGGCATGAGGGAACTGTTCCCCGTCCTTAAAGAAGTCAGAGGCTGAGACAGAGGGGATCAGAGAAGGATTTCCCCCCATGGTTGTTGATTGGGGGTTGGAACTCGAACCCTCTTGGTTAGGGTTAGGGTTGGGAGAAACGATACTGACAGGAGTCGCACGAAGGGGGGAGTTTTGGCTAGAGGTTACGGTCACCATTGTTAAGATTTCGTGAAGCAGAGAAAGAAGTTTGCAGAGGAGAAGAAAGCTCAAAGGTTAAAATTTTAAATTAGCAGGTAAAACCGTCAGAATTGGTAAAGTTTACCTTTTATAGTGATAGTTACACGGTAATCGAGGGCGGCACATTTAATTCACTGCAATGATGATGAATGGGAAGAGGTTTCATCCGTTTTTGGGTCTAAATATCTTCACCTGAGTGCGCTTGCGTCTATTGGGCTTCCCACTTCTATTCTTTATATCAATTTGGACCGATTTTGATGGGCTTTGGTGAGTTTCACTTTGGATTTCTTATGACTTATCATAATTTGTTATGTCCCGGGCCTATACTGTTTATAGTCTTTCATTAAACACCCTGTTTAATATAAGACTAGGGGGTAAATGTGAGCCATAATCCTTTTCCTTATTGGGCGGACTTAATGGGCTCTCTCCTTGGATCATGTTACGCTAGTCTGGTTGGTCCGAATGGTTTTGGGCCCCGATTTTGATTATTTCATTGGGTTCTTTTCGGTTGGATCCGGTTATTTGGGTCATTTCCATTATTTGGGCTTAGTCATTAAATTAGCCCATTATACAAATTGTCACTTAATCCAACTTCGACCGTAATCATTATGCCAAGTGATAGTTGATTATTATATTCGCCACCTTTCTCGCATGGCATTAATAAGGATGGGACTCGGATGGCCGTGGTGGCAAACAAAGTAGTAAAGAGTGTGGAAGTGGAAATTTACTTACTTTAATTTGAAATGACCGGAGTGTGGGGAAAAGGTGTCGAGGAGATGATGGGTGGTACGATGGCAAGGACAGGGAGTATGTATGGGGCTAAGATCACATAAGAAGGTAAGTAACACACACATTCATATTATTATTCTATCTCAGACATTAGATAATATTTTCTCTCCATTGTTGACCTTGTGATCGCCGATACTGACTCTCACGCCGGAGCTATCCCTCGATGGTCAGGCCATCAAGCTTTTGGTGTTGACTTGTTGAACTGTGCAGGATATCGGACGCGTCTTGGTGATTGGGACGTGGAGAAAGATCTTGGCGTTAACAAGACCTTTTGATTTTCATGACTTGGGGGACTAGTGTTGAGGGTACCATACTACATTAGACAAATATCATGTGTTCCTTCCAGAGTATTCCAATTTTTTATTTTTTTTGATAAACAATTGGAAGACTGAAATTTTATTAAAACAAAATGTCAGATATAACTAAAGAACCGTTGTTGGGCAGCCTAACAGGGCATGAAAAACAAATTCAGTATAAATAGTTTAACATATGGGTCAGCCCTGAAAGGGGTACGCATTTGATTCTCTCCGTGTGTGTGTATATATATATATATATATATATATATATAGCAATGTTTTTAAAATTTAGCCTAACCATTGTAAATGAAAATAGTGGCAAAACTAATGAAATACTCATTGTAGTTGACACGTTTTAGTGATTACAACATTGAATTTTAATTTTTTAAATAACCCCAGTAAATTAATTATTATTTTGAAATTGGGTCATTCCGTTAAAAAATTAAACAGTGTTAATTTTTTATAGACAAAACTAATGAATTACCCATTATAATTGACACGTTTTACTGATTACACCATTGAACTTTTAATTTTTTAAATTATCCCATTAAATTAATTAATATTTTAAAATTGGGTCATTCTGTTATCTCTGTCTCACGAGTGTTGAATCGTTTCAGTTTTTATCATATGTGGACGTGAAAAATAAAAAATAAAATAATTAAATTTGATTTATTGTCTCTCTTCCTTCCTCTCATCTCTCTATTCTCCCCCTTGTTCGAGATAAAATAGATTTACGTATTTTCTCTCTAAAATCTATAAATTTCCTAGATCCAAATACCCAAAATATTAAATTCAAAGTTCAGCATTAGATATAATAATGGAGTCTGAATCCCCAACAATAACAACAGATGAAGTAAATGGTGTTGCAGTAGGTTTTCTTCCTCTCACCTCCGATTCTCAGTAGCCTTATGTCTACGAACTCCTCTCATTCTATCTCAATCGTTTCCACAAGGTCCACTCCTTCCCCCAATCTCTCTATATATATCTATGTGTATAAAAAATTAATGTCTGCTTAATTTTTTTTAACAGAATAACTTAATTTCAAAATAATAATTAGTTTGTTGGAGTAATTTAAAAAATTAAAAGTTCAATGGTGTAATCAGTAAAACATGTCAACTACAGTGAGTAATTCATTAGTTTTGTCGATAAAAAATTAACGTTCGTTTAATTTTTTTAACGAAATGACTCAATTCCAAAATAATAATTAGTTTACTAGGGTGATTTAAAAAATTAAAAATTCAATGGTGTAATTAAAACGTGTCAGCTACAATAGATAATTCATTAGTTTTGCGGAAAATAGTTGGTCATTTTCCTTATTTGGTTTAGCCAAATAGCTTTGTAAATTTCAAAACCCAATGTTTGTTTGTAAAAAGCAAGTTTGAGATTAGATTATTTATCTCATTTAACACTATTTTGGACTAATTAATCCTTAGACAATGGTATATTAGTCCCTTGATGTGGGATTATTACTCCCATAAAGCCATTTGATAGCTTAAAACAAGGGACTATTAATCTCATATTCATCATGGGATTATATAATACCACATAAATAACTTTAAGAATGACAAAAAATAGTTCATATGACTATTTAAAAGACTATTAATCTTCCATCATAAGATAAAATAATCCTAAATAATACTAAATTAAGAAAAATAATCAAATGTCAAGCTTATTTTTTCAAACATAATATCAACATCAGTGTGTAAATTTGTCCTCACCCCTCTGGGTGCTTTCCTCTCCCATTTTATTCCACCTCTGAAAAGTAGCAAATCTTAGACCTATGTCCAATTTTATCATTGGGAATTGATTCCATAAAACTAAAAATAAATAACATTTGTAAAATAGTGAAAGGGTATGTGAAACATATATATTATCGCTGTTTTTTCTCTTTTGGCGTTACGTTATTGCTTTGGAAACAATCGCAATCTTTTTGAGCATTTTGACTTTGATTTTGCTTTGCTACTCTCTACATCTATTCTACTCCTCAATGGCTCGTACCGCTCATTTAGCGGATCTTGCGCTGCTGATAATAAAACGGTCATATATTATACTAGTCCTTCGGGGACGACAGTGGTTTCGCCATAGGGGTAGCGATCATTTTTTTAATTATAATTCCTAAATAATTTATAAAATTTATTAAAATTATAATTTTTATAAAATTCAGTGATTTGGATATCATTTGTACAGTCCTATTTTTTACATATATCTAAATCTATTATATATACTAAATCACAAAGATACGTATCACAATAAATCGATATACGTCGATTCATAAAATTGACACACGCCCATCCTAATTAACGCTTCTTATCGCCTTTCGATAAAATACACTTAACAATTACTTTGATATATATATTGATCACCTTATTTTGTGGATATTATCAACAACCACGTTATTTTGGATCCATTAATTAGATAACTCTCTTACGCAACAAACCAGATTGGATCAATTTAAACACGATAAGTACCAACTTGCTTTTTTATGAAAAATTAGTTTTAGTTATTTGAAAAGTAAATTTCCTTTAATATTAGACTTTTATTTATTTTACCTACTTTTCATAGTTCCATGCAATTAAAAATTATTTTCATATTTATTTTAAAACTTCAATCTATTAGCTTCCAAAAATTCTTCCAGTTATTTGAACCACGCTAATTGATTCTAAAGATATGAAAGTTTATTTGCTTAACCAATTTATGAAAAACTCAATCAATTTAAAATTCATGTGAATATTTATTTTTATCTTTAAAATAATAATTTTGTAGTAACTGATATTTTTTAAAGTAGTTCAAGAAATCAACTATTACATTATCAAATTAATTTACATGAATTAAAATTGTAATTTTCACTAATTGATTAGTAAAAGAATCTAAACTGGGTTTTTTTTATGGGATACTGGAAGTATAATTAATTTTGTCATAAAACTTGAAATTAGTTTAATTATTTTATTAAAATGGAATGAACAATTTACGTGAGTTCATATGAGGTTGTGCTGACGTGGTAAAATTTTGAATGGAATCTATCTATTATTTATTATCTATTATGTGTTATCTACATAGCACCATTGAATGACATGTGCTTTTCCCACATTGTAACACATATTCTATATAATTAATGTGCATTTCACACTAATTTAATTATATTACAACATAATATTATATTGTTTAAAACATTTAAAATAATTATATCCTAAAATTACTACTTTTCTAATATTATACCATTCATAATTATACCATACATTATATCATACATGTATGGTATAATATTATAATACACGTATATAACAAAATAATTACTCTCTCTAAATCAAGTATGGATATTATCATTACTAATTTAATTATATTACAACATAATATTATACCATTTATAATTATATTATAACATAATATTATCTGATTTAAAACATTTAAAATAATATTAAAATAACAAATAATATCAATCATAATTTACTATGTTTATTTTATAATCTCATAAATCACTATTTTCTCAATCTAGACGGTTTTTATATTATACTAATCTATTATCTATTATCTATTATATATACTAAAATACAGTATATGATATCATAATTTGACACCTGTCATTCCCATAATTCAACACGTGTCCTGTCTAATTAATATTCCTTAATACCCTTAACAAAACTGTCCAACTAACCTAACAAATGAGGATGAAAACAAATCCTAATTTATTCCCCTAAATTTTAGATTTATAATCCCCTAAATCACTACAAATCTAAACTGTTTTGATATTATCTTTTGTAATTTAATTATTATTTAATAAAATCACTACTTTATGTTATTAATTAATTTTTTGGATTTATAATCTTCTAAATCACTACAAATCTAAACAGATAATATCATAATGTCATTCTCTTAATTTTTTAGATTTATAATCCCCTAAATCATTAAAAATCTAAAATGTTTTAATAATATCAACTGTTTTGATATTATCCCTTGAAATTTAATTATTATTTAATAAAATCACTACTTCATCTATTTTTCTGGGTAAAATTTGATCATCGCACAACAATATACCATGTTCTTATTATATTTTAATTTATTAATTGTACGTACACATTTATTATTAAAAAATTAAAAAATCTCGCCGCAACGCGGGGGTTTGTATCTAGTGACATCTAAATCACTGAATTTTAGTTCCAATAAATCTTATAAATTATTTGGGAGTCATAATAATAATATAAAAAAAACAGTCGTTGCCCCTGTTGTTAAAACTCGGTCCCCCTAGCATTTTTTATTATAATAAGATATTTTGGGAGTAGTTAGCATAAAATTAATTTTGATTAATTGATCAATACAGTGTTGACACGCATGTTGGGAGGTGATCTCTTCCTGCGTGTCATCACTTTATTGGTCAATTGACCAACGTTAATTTAATAGTAATCGGATCCGTATATTTTTATGTCTCAATATATAATTTTAGTTTTCTCAGTTCTCACTATTTTCTACCTAATAAATAACACTCTTTTTTTAATACAATGATAATATAAGCAATTAATATTATATTTAATGTTATACAATTATTTTCAATTAATATTGTCAATTGCCTATATATTTTCAGAATAAGTCTTGGCAGACAAGACCAATGGACTGGAAAATTGGACTAGTCCCAAATTTATTTTTTTTTGCTTTTTTTGTGACTCCAAAAAGTTATATAGTATTTAGTCTAACTGAAATTTTTATAGAATACAATATTTTTAGGTGTAATTTGAATACATATACAAAAATCAAGTTATACAATTTGTACATCCCTGTATTTAAATTATACCTAAAATACTATAATCTTTAAAAATTTCAGTTATAATAAATACCATACATTTTTTTTTTTAAAGTCACCAACAAAACAAACCAAAAAAAAAATATCCAATAATCCGGGCGAATAATTCGGTCCTTGTACAAAGACTCATATTTTTAAGACTTGGAGGCGTGAGAAGCGGCGTGATTGGGATAGGCCTATTGCAATGCAACAAGTGTCTTTGAAGTAATAAGAAGGAAAAAGAAGCTTCTTTTGTGATGTGTGTAAATCGTAATGTGCTTAATTCATATGTTAATGGAAAGTTACACTTGACAAGTTTTTGCCAAATCTATTGCACACGATGTGTAATAAAATTTTTGTTACACCATTAAAAAAAAAGTATTTGAATTTTTTAAAAAAGTACAAAAAATTTAAAACAAATAAAGTTTAAAATATAATAAAGAGTGAAATTCATTCTACTATCGTAGAGTAGTCCACAGATAATAGAGTGAATTCATTCTACTATCGTAGAGTAGTCCACGATAATAGAGTGAATTCACAAATCGTGAGAATGATTTCTACGATCGTAGAAATGAAATCATTCTACGATCGTAATCACAGTGTAACTTTTAAAAGACACTGGTTGTGCAAGACTTCCATATTCTCCATATATATATATATATATATATATATATACAAAATAGATTTGATTTTGAAAATTTTAAGTTCATTTCAAGGCCTAATATTAGATGGGAATGTTAAAACTTTAAGATAAATCTAACTGATTTCAAAACATTAAAACAAAGCAGAGAGGTTAAGCTTTATTCGGTCATTGCTTCAAGCCTATACCTTCCTCATTCTCTCCACCTTATACCTCTCCACCCTAACCCACAACTCCTCCGCCATTACCACTTCTATTACCAAAATCTACAACTCCAATTTCAAAATCGATCATCGACGGCTATCTCTCCCCAATTCCAAGTCCCTCTGCTCTGGAATCTGTGAAATTTGGTGATGACGTCTTCAGACTCAAAGAGACTCGGGTTTGGAACTCGATTGGGATTTCTAAGAAAGCCGCCAAACCCTTGGTAATTTAAGGTAAATTTTCATCTTCGTTGGTCCGTATGAACTTTTGATTTGTTCCATTGTTTTGCATTCGATACGGTCTAGAAATCGAGGATTTAGATTCGCTACAACTACAATCATTTGTGAAATTGTCATGAAGAAAAAGAGTAATTTTTTTAACCAAGGGTTGATCAAAGAACCCGTAGGGAAACCCATAAATACTATTTGCTCCCTTACTTTTGTTCTGAGTACTTTTGTTCTGAGTTTCCCCCTAAATTTATTGATTGTTTATTTTAGTAGTGATGACATGATACTGGAATTGTGATGAAGAACTTGGGGATATTCTGTTATTTAATACTGTCAACAAAAGACAGTATTGATTCAAGTGACATTTTAACTGCCATTTTGCTTTCAACATTAATTTGTTGATTAGAGTATTAGAGTATTGCTGTCGTTATACATACGTATCTATATATGTATATATATTTGTGTGTAATTAGCTTAATTGTTGTTTCCATTACAAATCTGAATGCTTAAATAAGCTTTGAGCAAGATTGCCTTAAATAAACATGTCCTCATCTTGGGGGAGTATTGTTCTGCGAGCTCGGTTTCATTTAGTATATAAGCTCATTCTCACGAGAATGCATCTTTTAGCATTAATAATGCATCTTTTTTAAATGTTGGTGATTGTTTTTATATTGCTTTAGAGTTGCAAAGTTATTATTTGAAATTTGTGTCATTTTGTTTTGACTCTCCGTATCTGTCCTTAGCGTGTTTCACTATCCCAACTGTTCAAGTCCTTTTCCTATGCGGCCATCACTTGCAAACCCTCGACTCCATTGTTGGCTAGCATGAGAATAATTGATTGCGAAATAATTGTTAATCAATGTGTTCATCAGACCACATAATTCCTCAAATTTAGATGACAAAAGAATTTGTAATTAATCTGTATACTATCTTAGGGACTTAATAGTGTATACGATTTTCATTCCTTTCGAGTAAAATACATGTTTGATCAGATGGGATAATAATCTTTGAGTTGTATGAAGTTAGAAAAATTATTAATTGTATTCATCAGTATCTAGAAAACTTATTACCATTTAGTTTGTTTCCCACAAAAGAAAAGAATTAGCTTTGGCGAGTATGGTTGTTGAATGCTTCGAGTATTCAGTTCTTGAATGCTTGAGTTGACAATTTTATTTGGTTTTGTTTGGCAACAATATCGTGTGTTGTTGTTCATAATATCGATGCTATAACATATATGTTGTTCATAATATCGACGCTATAACCGCTTTTGATTTGGATGACAAAAAACTTATGGACTCTTCAACTACCGTGACCGTGATTTTGTGCTTGAACTTAGTACACCAATCCTCGTCATGCCACAATCCTCAAACTTGCAGGATTGGATGTATAAATATAGCGTAAATTTTATGGAAGTTTTGTTTAGTCAAGTAAAATGTGCACTTTTCGTTAAGTGCACCATATGGATCCATATATTTTCAAATTTGCATTAAAATAATTTGTGGATGAACACTACATGAATGTTACAGAATGTATATTCTTTTTCTCTATTAGTGGTCTTGATAGTTTAATATTTATGTCTTTATGATGACTATTCTTCTAAATGTAATTAATTCGTTGTTACGCTCATGTTAGGGGACCTTTTCCGAATGTGAAAGTGAACAAATTAGCTTCCACAAAAACATGCACCCTTTACTCCTATTATACTCTCCCATTTTGTAAGCCAAAGACCATAGTGGACAATGCAGAGAATCTTGGGGAGGTTCTTCGTGGTGATCGTATTGAGAACTCCCCTTATGAGGTCAACTATTTTTCTTAGATGATTTCATGATAATTTTGCTATTTACTTTGTTTGGATATGGAGTTTTTCAATGCTTTTCTATTACAGTTCAAAATGCGAGAACCACAGATGTGCAATATTTTGTGTCGTGTAACACTTAATGGAAAAACAGCCACGGAATTGAAGGAAAAGATTGAAGACGAGTACCGAGTGAACATGCGAGACTCCTTTTTGAGAAATTCACTTGAATTTCTACACATTTTAGTCTGCAAAGAGTCTCTTGGTCTGCTAAAAGTCACTAGGTGCATGGTTCCATTAAATGCAAAGACACAATCGCATTACATTTATTATAATGTTTATGTGAAATGGATGTTGCAGTTTTCCTATCAAGAGATAGTTTCATGTGGCAAAAAAATATTTAGAATTTTAACTCTTTCAAATTTACACTAGATATCTTTTTCATGATACCTTTTTTCGCGGTTAGGTCAATTATTTTGAAGTTCTTATTTTATTTTATTTTTTCTTTAATCAGGCAAAGGAGCTCTAAATCAATTTTGGTCACATGAACCTTTTAAGCAAGTGGGTATTATTATGCTATTTCCTTACTACAATGCTTTTACATGTTAATGTATCGTTGGTATTCAAATGGATTACATTTGTATGATTGATTATGCATAAATTAGTTTTACTAATTAATTCATATTCCATCTAAAAGTGCAAATTACATGAAGGAATCAATAACATATAGGTGTGGAGGAGTGCTTTTAATGTGCTTAAAGAAATTTTGAAGGTCGTTAGTACTTGGGATTGTTTCAAATTTAATAAATATAGTTAATCGGCTTAGGTCAATCTTATTGTTCAGTGAATGTAGATGTTGGCTTTAGTTGTTTCCTTAACAAATTTATTTTTGCTTGCCAGTCTCAATTTGTAAATAATGATAAGGTAGATACAATTTGTGGCAAAATTCTTGACTTCTTTACTTTTTGGGTGGGATGTCTATCTTGATTATAAATTTTCTTATTTACAACAAATAATTACGAAATTTTCTAATTTTTATCAAATATACTTTTTTCATATTGTCAACTCACATTTTTTATTTAGATTCATCTTTATGTATTAAATAATTATACGAATATTCGTAATGCCGTAGGCACGAGTTAATCCTAGTATATATATATAAAAGCCCGTTCAAGAGCAGTACTCCTAAATAGCAGTACTTTCTTATAGAGCAGTACTATTTAAAAGCCCCGTGTTTTAAATTCTCTCTCCTCACTCGGTATTATAGAACGACTTAGCTCTCGTTTCCCCTCCAGAAAACACCTGGCTGCAAAATCGAAGCTGCTAAAATCGAACGAGTTCCTTGAAATCGATTGCTGCAAAATCGTTGAGAGAGAAATCGAAGCCCTTGATCCCCTCCAGAAATGCGATTGTTGCAAAATCGAAGCCCCTCAGTTCGATCCCCTTCAAGCCCTAGAATCCTATTCTTCCCTTCTCTCCGTTGCCGCCTTCGCCCGTCGACTTCTCTCTACGTCTGCACTTCTCATTTGATTGAATTTCTGTTTTATGGTGGGTATTTTTTGCTCAACCCATTACTATTTGGGGTATTTGACTACTGGGTTGCCTCCTTCATCTTTTATCCGAGACTCTGAACAAGTACCATCTGTTACTATTCTTCTTTCTTTGTAAATGCTTCGTGTTACATTCAAACCTCTCATCCATGGCAGTCTCAGTGATTTAAAAGTATCTCTTAAAATAAATAATGAAATTATTTACTATTCATAATTTTATCTTTTTGTTACAATATCTTGTTGAACTGTTTGCTTAGATTTTAGAATCCCAAGAACTACTCATTTCAATCCCCAATTTGTTTGGCTTATTGATTAGAGATATGTTAGTTGAGCTCTATGCTATTTACTAGCAATTGATTTAAATAATTTGATTATTATGAACTTGAGCAGACCCTAGAAAATATTCATTGATTTAATATCATCTAATGTTGTTTTAAATTAATTTTACTTGTTTTTAGCTAACAAGAAGTTGTCAAATCTCGGGCATGACGGATTTTAATTAGTGTAGAATTTTTGCTAGTTTGGCTTGGAAGTGTTGTTGCTGCTGTTGCTGTACACTTCTTATTGCAACTACTGCTTGAGTAATAACTGCTGTTGAAGTTGTGGTTTCTGAGTTGTGCTGATGCTGCTGTAATACTTTCAATATAGTGGATGATATTGAACTTTTAGTTCTTGCAATTTCCTCTATATAGGTGTAGCAGGGCTTATTGAAGGCCATATGCAAAATTTGCATTACTAATGGCTTGTACATTCTGAATACTACGCCCTTTGTTGCACAAAAAGAGCCCAGTTAGTAAACTTTGCAAATATTAAGTTTATATTTTTGTACCATGTTTATCCCTATAAATTGTTAATTTTGTAGGGATGACATGATAAATGAAACTTTGATGGCAATTTACAACTATTCTAGGAATCGATTGTTTTAGTTTTTCTTCATCAAAGTGGAGGTGTACAGAGGGTAGTTCATATCCCTTTCATTATAATTTATTCTGCTTGTGATGCTGAGAAACAAAAGCTGGTTCCCAGGTTTTGCTTTATAACTTCTCAGGTATATATTGCTTAGTATTTCTCATGTGCTTACTAATACAGAGCTGTTATTAGAAATTCTTTTTCTCTTCCTTCTACTTACATGCTTAGTGTTGCAGGTTCTTATATTGAGCTGTTTCTTTACTCTTTTACAAGTTGGAGGTTTATGTGCTGCAATTGGCTTTGTAGGGCAGCAGTTAAGTAGTAAGGATGATGAATGTATCTGCAATGGTCTGATAGAGCAAGGTTTGTTGATCTCCATTGCAGCGATACAGCATAACAGATGTAATGGTCAGATAGAGATGTAATGAATTAATTGTAATGAAGCAAAGATATTAGCTCAATATTTGTTTGATGTATTTCTATCTCATTTTGGTACATATTGGCCATTCTGTGTATGTATATACTGATCTAGCATGTGCTCTTGTATTGAAAATTCCCCGAAAATTCCCCGCCTCTCTTGTTGTCTACAAATTTTTAATATAAGGAAGTTTTGTTTGTAATTAATCATTTGTACAGTTGAGTTTTTCTTGTTGTAAATGGATGTGAAATTGCATAAGTTGGTTCTGAGTTGATAACATTTTGTTTCCTGCAAGACATTTGACATAACAGGAAAGTGGTACTGAAATATACTTAATATCACAGGTGCATTACAAGTTTGAAGGATCATATCTCTGAGAACAAACATATTGTACTCAAACATTATACCACTGTCCTCATGCACATCAAGTCATCACACCAACACAATACTAAGAACAAACATATGGTACTCAAACATTACACATGATAAAATTTTGAATCATTGTTACTTATGCATGTACAAAATACCAAACCAAAACTAAGAATCTTCTCGGTCGCCAAACTAGTACTTCAGCTGTAAGACCCCAATTTTTTTTTTTTTTTTTTAATAAAATGGAATTTCCTCTATTTATTATTTTGAAATAGTAAAGGGGTTGATTTGATTAATCTGGTTAGTTATGGGTAAAATGTGCAAATTTTGCAAAATAGACAAGTGGTAATAAAATATTCATTGTTGTCGGGAATATTCTTTTAGTCTGACGACAGTATGAACTTTGTGGGCCCTATAACGGAAAAGCGATTGGATGAAGAAAACGACAAGTATAAGTTATTTATAAATAACGACGTAGTTGTTACCGTTAATACTGTTGGAATACTCGGTGGTAAAAACACAGTAGCACACGGTATTGCACCAATTGTTGATTCTTACGTAAAAAGGCACTACTCAATAATTGTTACAGTAATTACTATTCAATATTTTATTTTATTGATTCAATAATTGCTACGTTGATATTTTATATTATTGTTGTTTCAATAATTGTCATTTCACAGTATTTTCTATTATAAGATCAATAATTCATATTATTTGAATAATATTATTAGATAGCATTATTGGCAATGTCTAGAAAGTTCTGTCTAAGGAGAGGTTTGGCCACCTAATTGTGCGCCAGTAAGGAGAAATCTTTATTGGAAAGCCCTCTTTTTCCTAGGAACGGCCTGGTTGTCAATATTGTGATTCTGTAATATTATTTGTGAATAATTGATTATTGATTTATATGATAAGAAAAATATTCATTTTATGTGGATATAGATGGAGAAAATTTTAAAGTGACAATTGTTGAAAAATTGATATTTTATCTTTTCTGATAAAATAATTCATTTAAATATATTATTATTATATTATAATAATATAATAATGGTGATATTTTTATAATGGATGTGTGATATATGAGTAAATGAGGAGGAAGAGTATTTTTGTTACAATAAATGTTAAAAACATGTTAAACATGTCGGTGGGCCCCATTTCTTAACTGAAATTTGATTATAGCCTGTAAAATCGTCCGTATGTGGATTTCGGTCAATTTCTACTTGGAATTTAGAAAAACTTAAACTTACAAAGTTGTAGAGAATTGAATTTCCTATGGAATTGACATAAGATTCAAATTTTTTTGATAAAAGGGCTATTTTTTTATGAGGTATTGAAGTTCCGGAATAATTAATTTTTGAAGTTTTTAATATTTTTTTCAATAAAAACATTTTTCTTACATTTGGTGGGCCCCACAAGTGTTGTAAACATGTTGAATTCAGAAGTCTAAGTGGGCATAGGAAAATTTTATTATATATTAATATTTTATTAAATTTTCTGCTTTGGTGTTCTAAGCATTTTCCTATAAATATGGTGCTTAGGTTAGAATTGAAAATCACATCAGAAATAAGTTTTCTCTCTCTTTCTCTCTCTATATTATCAAGCGTATTTTTGTGAGTATTTTGATACTTGAGTGTTGATATACGGTGCAAGTTCCCTTCAACACTATATCCAGTATTCCAGTCAGAAGTACTGTCTTTTCGAGGTAAGAGATGTTTTTTTTTTATAAATGATATTATTTCTTTCAATATCATTATGCCGGAATATTGGTAAGATTTTTCTTGTGGAATTCTTGTCTTTAGTGTTGGGGTTACTATTCACGTATACGACACTATTCACGAATACGACACTATTCACAGAAAAATTAAATTTTCGTTTTTTTGTCCAAGATATCTATTATGGATACTAGCTTTGATTGTATCCATGTTTTGATCATTCTTGAATTTTACTCCACTATGTTTATTTATGAAGTATTTTTGAACTTAGACTGTTTAAAGTACGAATCCTTATTATTTGTTCTTTTGTTTCACTGGATTCATTTTCTTTAAAATATTTTTCATCATCCTCAGTCTTAAATGATGATATTACTGAATATCTTTGGCCTGTAGTGCAAAGTTAGTTGATTTTCTTATGAATATCTTTGGCCCATTGTGCAAAGATGTACAGGAGTTGAGATGAACATGACCAACTGATGAATATCTTTGGCCTGTAGTGTAAAGATGAATATTTGATGCAAGATGTTTATTGATTGATGTTACAGGGATAAAATATTGATGAAAAACTTTTAAATTCATAGAAGAAAGTAGATTTCATTCTCTACATAACTCTTCTAATGAATTATTATTTCCGCTGCGAATATTGATTTAAAACTTGTTGTCTATTGTATTTTATCAAATTTTTTTCCCTGTTGAGGACTAACGATAATTTGTTCTATGTTATCTTAGTCATAATATTCTTTACTGGGCTAGTTGAGCTCACCCTTTTTCTTTTTGTTCTATTTTTCTTCTTAGGAGGCGAGAATGTAGCGAGTACTAATCGGGGTATGGAATGAAGGTTCTAGAATGTCGTTTTAGTAGTCCTCACTATTTTGTAAAATAGTGTATCAATAATTGTAATGAAGACTTATTTGACTGTTGATATTGTCTAGAAGACAATATTTGTTTTTTAACTCACAGTTTATGTGTTGTCGTATTTTGCACGACAATTGTATTAATAAAGTTGTAGTTGTTTCTGTACCATGTATTTGGCGACTCAGAATGGGTGTTGTATACCTATTTTTGGGGCGTCATAGTTGGTATCAGAGCTTAGGGATATGATCTCTGGCGAAGATCGGGGAATAGAACTAGGAGGGGAGAGACGAGTAAATCCTTCGCTAGTGTGTCCTACCTAAGCTTAATTGTTGGTTGGTCAAAGTATAGGGTTATTATGTTGCATGTCAATTTCTTTAATTAATCCTTGTTTTGTGGCAATAATTAAGAATGGCAGCTGAGAATGTTAACAGTGGAGTAAATGAGATCGTTGAGACACCTCTAATCACTAACCAGGATAACGTGATGTCTGGCGAAGAAGAAATTAGAGATATCCATGTGGTGAGTGAAGAACTAATAGTGGCACCCGAGCTATTCGCAGAGGTAGCAGCTGAAAGTGAGGAAGAAGAGGAACATGAGGAGAATTTATTAGAAGAATTTTATGATCAAAATTTAGAATTACAAAATCGTATTCATGAGTTAAAAGAGCAGGCTGAAGAACGGCAGGCAGTCGTGGAGCAAAGAGATGCAACAATTCAAATTTGTATTACCCGATGTGCGATGCTTGAACAGAAGCACTCTTTGGCAGAGTATAAGATATTAGAGCTGGAATCTGAGAATGCTATGATCAAAGTTCTGATGAATAAAGAAGCAACCGAAAGAATTAGAATGGAGGATGCGTGGGTAAAAGCCGCACGACGCGTTGATATTGTAGAAAAAGACGTCCGATCCAATAAGGCCAAAAGAGATGAAATGGATTTTGCTTTTTGGACAGCAATTGGGAGAATCCAACGTCGAGTTCGGAACTACCCTGTGCAGAGTGGTCAACCACAATTCGATATGGATCAGAGAATAATGATTCAAATTATGGATCAGGAATGTGACGAAGCAATGAAGGGTGTAATGTACTCTATAGCAAAGTTAAGTCCAGATGGGACGGTGGCACCAGAGGCGGATACGGACAAGTCAAAGTCAGCGGTTCCTGGAAGAGCGTTTTTCGTGACTACCCAAAATGCGAGGAACCCGAACGAAGGTATCACGGATTAGTTAATTATAAATTCTTACGAAGTTTATACCTTATTAGATACTGGTTCTACCCATTCATTTATTTCTCCTGCTTGTGTTCAACGTTTAAACTTGACTCCGGAGAAAATTAAACTTTGACCTATCTGTGGAGACTCTGTTAGGAGAAACTTTCATTACATCCACTGTTTATAAATCTTGTTTGATCCAAGTTGGCACCATCATATTACCTGTTGATCTTATCTCTTTAAAGATACTTGCTTTTGATGTGATTTTAGGGATTGATTGGTTAACTACTCATCATGCCAAAATTGATTGCTTTCGTAAGGTTGTTAGTTTTCATATTCCTAAGCAACCTGTTATTCGAATTCAAGCAACCAAACCATTGAAGTCAAACACTTTCATATCAAGTCATAAAGTCATTCGTTTATTGAAAAACGGATGTTAAGTTTTTTTAGCCCATGTCATGGACTTGAACAAAAATACGTCAGATTTGAATGATATTTCTGTTATTAGTAAATTTTATGACGTATTTCCTGAAGAATTTCCTGGCCTACTCCCAGAGCGTGATATTGAATTTTGTATCATCTTTGAACCCGGTACAAAACCCACTTCTAAAATCTCATATCGAATGGCTCCTATTGAACTTCAAGAGTTAAAAACCTAATTGTAGAAGTTGGTACCTGATCCTCTATCTGGTGACTTTCTTTGTGGAATGCACCGAAGCCAGACTCTCCGTAGGGTACGCCATATTCGTGTGGTGGTAAGCTGATAGGTGCCATTGTGACGTGTTATCCAAGATTGGGATATGAGTCACAGTGGAGAACAACCTAAGTCAGTAATCGAAATACGTAGCTTTCTAGGTTTAATTCGTTATTATCGGAGATTCCTGGAAAGATTTTCTCAAATCTCTACTCCATTAACTTAGCTGACTCGTAGAGATACAAAATTCGAATGGAGCAAGGAATATGGGAAGAGCTTCGAAGAACTCAAGAGGAGACTCATTTCGGCACATGTTCTAATCATACCATCCTGGAAAAGTAAACGTGGTAGCTGATGCGTTGAGTAGAAGATCATATGCGGGAACAAGTGCGATGTTGTCAACACAAAGGCCCATTTTGTGTGATTTACAAAAGATGAAGATAGAATTCAAGACTCCGGGGACCCATGCGATGATGTCAAGTATATGCATAAAACTGACTTTAATCAAAAAAGTTAAAGTTGCTCAAGCCACGTAATCTTGAGTCGATGCGCGTATGAAGAAGAAAGTACAAGAAGGTGTTATTCCAGAAGCAAGAATCGATGAAGAAGGAATACTTTGAGTTCACCTGCACTTTTGTTCCTAACAACTCTGATTTGAAGAACAAGATCATGATGGAGGCACACAATACACCATTTGTAATCCATCCTAGAAGTACCAAAATGTATCGTGATCTTGACATACATTTTAGTGGAACAATATCTTCCCAAATTTTTAAAGAAAATGTCGTGTTTCTATACAATAATTTTTATTTATTTTACCGTTAAGAAACATAACCACATTCAACCATCCAATCTCAATATAACATTTACAACTAAAAGAATAAAACAAATAAAGTCTATTAATATATAATATCATCTAAATATACATAACTATCCAAACCATCGTTATTATGTATCAAAACAAAGACATAACCAACAAAGACATTTAATATATTTTTAGTATCACATCTAACAAATTTTCATCAAAAATAGTGTTACATATAACAAATTTCAAAGAAAGACGTGACATGTCAGGTGTCCTCTATAGGATTATTTGATCCGCTAATATCACCATTATCTCCTTCGTATCGATCCTACAAATTAATTATCAAGTGAACTTGTTAATCCATAAAAACATAATGATAGCCCCAAAAATTTAAGTATAAGTGAAGTGAGAGAGCAACACCGATTGTTGGATCGAGTATTTGGAACTCGATGAATTCTTCATAAATTTCGTAATAATTGATAATAGTTCATCCACTTTCCTTGCAGATCATCTCCTTTTTCCCGCACCTTTTCAACTCAAACTTTCAATTCTTGATTCTCACGTTGACCTCATTATTTGTGTCACGAGAGGCCCCAAGTGTTTGTAGTCGTGGCACCAACTCCACCTTGTCAAGTCTACCATGTCGCTCGGGTCCAAGAACTTGTGCAAGTATATCATTCCGTCTCAGACTATCGCTTTCACCACCGATTCTCGAGTCTTCTTTAACTCAATAATTTTTTCCGTGAAAAATATAAGGCAAATTATACACAACTTAAATATACAAGGCAACTTAAATATACAAGGTAATTCAACATAACTTAAAGAAGAGTAGCAAATAATGGCAAATTAAAAAGCAAAAAATGGCATCGATCCAAGATTCACACATTTGAGGAGGTAGCTAGCCACAACAAAACCAAAGATTGCTGGCACAAATAAGTTGTTAATTAACACTGATCGAAGCAGAGTAATCAAAGAAAAACTGAGAAAATTACCTCAGAGCTGATGCTACCAAAGGGTTCTCTGGAGGCTACCACTATTTACACACAGAGGAATGCTCAAACTCAGATGTGCAAAAAAAGAACTTGATGCATTTTTATTTTTAACAAGTAATGTATATAGCTTCATCTGATAGTATTTTAGTGCCTCATTTTCACCCATAGCTGCCGATATGCCTGCATTGGAGGAAGAAGGTAACGAGGAAAGCAAGATGGAGGAAGTGGACCGAGATCACAAGCATTGAGGATGACTTTGGTTTTCAAGGAGTCAAGTTAATACAAATTGATGGTGGAGGGTCAAAGTTATGCAGTGGAAGTCGCCTTTTTAAGGTCTCTTTTTTTATTATGTTACTACTTTTATTTTCCCGATATCGTTGTTTAAGGTTGCATACCAACTTTGTTATACCAAATTACACCTTCACCGTAAAAACACCAGATGTTGAATGCCACGATGCTTTCTCGGGACTTTTTAAAGCTTCACCAAAAAGTACAAGAAGATGATCAAAGTAGTCTTTAATGAACTTTTAACATATGTTTGTCGTGGTATTTCGAGATGAGAGATGAAGATGGTGGCAAGAGAAAGAAACTCAAGATGTAGATGTGGCGCCACCTGTTGGACCAAAGAAAGTCACCAATTTTAGTAGTCCCTAACCTACCGATAAACCTCATGGAAGTCTTATTTGTACCATCTTTCAACAAAAAATTAAGAATGTCGAGGGTAGACACATCTACAACCGACTAAAATGTAGGAATTTTGAGGGTACACACATCTACAAAGTCTACATCTACAAAATATCCATAACTCTATGCTTAATTTTATAATGTACCCATCAGATCAGTCAATTATTTTGTACCAAGACATAGCAGACTCCACTTTTAATCATATATATCTCGTTAGAACTCGAATATATTTGCAAAAATAATATATATGACTAATTAGCAAAAACCCAATCAAGGAAACAACTATCATAAATGCTTTTGTAATCATATCAAGTCACAACATTAAGGTAACAGAAGACAACTTTAGATTGTGCTTTTAACAAGACAATGATGCACTAAATAACAAATGTAATGTAATGTTCTAATTTAAACAGATGAAGTCGCTTCTAAGCATGTGCTATATACATTATCCGGTCATTTTCACCCATACCGCTTCTAAGCATGTGCTCAATTATTTCATGCTATATTGCTCGGTACTAAATGCCATAGAATTCGAGCTTTATGCAAAATTTTAATCGTTGATGTTCATTTGTGGTCTAACGAGGCATGCTTTGTTCAATGTTGCGCTTAAATACGTAATATCATTTTCCATCGCATCTAAAGTACTTTGATATCACCGCTAATAAGTGTGATTTTCTTTAGATTAGATTCTCGTTGCACTCATTTGGTTGCATTAGTTGGCATTCCCCATAATCGCTTTTATATATTGTGGTTTCTAATAGTGTTTTATAGATTTAATTATTATACTTTACAAAAATATTCTAGATATTTTAGAGGATAATTATGGATAATCATTCTTAGCCTTCTACTAGATTTGATTTTATTTATCCATTGGTTATACTACCTTATAAGAGGATGCCTCATTTGTAAATCATAAAGTAAAGTTGTAATTATTTTTGTGGGATAGTAAATTATGTAAATAGGGGATTTTTTTGTACATTTGATGTTTTGGAATGAAAATGTACCATGTTTTGGAATGTTCTTACCAAAATGTAATTCCCTACTACTAAGTTGAACCGTAAATATACCCCCATGTTTTGGAATGTTCTTACAAAATGTAATTCACTACTACTAAGTGAACTGTATATATATACCCCCATTAGAGTAAGGAGCCAATCTTACATCGATAGAACTAGTAGCATTTAAATGAATTTGTCACTAAACTACTTTTTACACAAGGTAGATAGTCTTTTAAAGAAAGAATTAGAAATTTCTAATTAGAAGTTTTGTACCATTTGTAATCTCGCTTTTTATCATCGCATAGCAACCTCCTTGAATTTTTAGTCGCAAGCCCATGATGAGCTACGCCTTAGGTTCATAAGTGTTTTTTGTTGCTCATCATGAATATATATGACAATTATTTACTGGATTAGATCTCCTCCACAACTCACACACACACATAGGATAAAGAGTTAAAAAAACCCATTGTTTGAGGATTGATAAATACGCACTCACATTCGAGGATGCTCCCGGTAAAATTGAGTTATCACTTCGAGTGTGGGATCAGATATATATATATCGCTCGATCAATCTCTTTTTATTTATTTGGTACTACAAATAAAACAAAAAATAGTTCATAATTAATAATAATACTCTATTTATAAAAGTCTAATACATGATTAACGATAAAAATATTGAAATAACATCAAATATTACCAATTCACGCTTCTTTTTTGAATTGATTTAGTGCCCAATGTATTTGACCTACCAACAATTTTTTCCGATTTTCACAATTTTTGTTGCTATATCCTCGCATTGTATGTATTTATAAATTAATAATAATATATAACAATAAGTAAGAATTGATAATACATAAATTAGAATAAACACAACTCGCTGATTATCAGTTAGCCAATAATCAACCAACGCAAATTCATATGATTAGGATTTACTCGATCATTGTTGATAGTATTCGCCATCGATTTGGCACGGCCACCGTGCACAAAATTATTACTCTTTAAGTTAGACTTCCAATCTCTCCACCTATTGTTCATGATAGTCACCGCTTTTCTTAGCATTGGGGTGATCTGTGGTAATCGTTTCTACAACAAACAAATTTATACATATATTAGTTTGTTTCAATGTGCTTAATGTCAAATTCTATAAAATGGTATGATTAATAACCTGAATTTCATCCCAAGCCCTTGTCATGTTAGCCTCTCATCATATTGGACCATGTTGGAGTACTTATTGGAAAAATTCTCCATCATGAAAGCAAGACACCCGAGAAAAGTGGTTAACTTATTGGCCTCTCCCCAACAGTAATGACCATTTGCATCATAAATTACTTTTTTGGGTGCATCGCTATTTGACCATAATTTTGCTCCCATCGTTGGTCCACGCCTCTTAGGTCGAGAACCTAAAAGAGAGAAAGAATCAAGAACTATGTATTGAACAAAAGATGAATTGAACATATAGAACCTTCAAAGATACAACTCGTGTCTAATTGCTATGTCTCATTTTGTTCGATCAACTACTCATATAATTACTTGTGTCATACATATTTATGTAATGATTCATACTATATATTTATTATGAATTAAAACAAATATATAATATCTTTATTATTCAATATAAAAATCAATAATACGACGAGTCCCCCTTCCTACACATTTCAGAGGATTACCAAAGTTAAAGTCCGTGGAGTCCCACATACATTTATTCCTCGGGGTTCAAAGACTTCCACTTACAAAATTTTTAATCTACAAGTTATATAAGCACATTATTAGCTCACTAGATGAAGGATGAAGTATGAACTAAGTCGGATAGCAAGATTTTAAAACCATTAAGTAAAATATACATAATACAACTTTATATAGATGCTCAAACTATAAAACTTACGAGTCGCCAGAAGGACATTTAATCAAATTAAGGTTCAAAGAAAGCACAACACCAAGTTAATTCTCATGACAATGCAAGTATAAGTGTAGATATATGCATGGTACCTTCAACATTCTCATGAATACTTTCCTCCTCTACATGTGGTTCATCGGCATGGATCTCATTATCATTAATTTCAAGGGCCATTGAAACAGCTTAAAGACGAGATCTAGACGCTATTATTAGAAGCCATTAAAGCAACCCGAGAAACAAAAATATGAATGTGACACTCAGAAGAAAAGTTATTAGTTAAATCTAATGAACAAGAGAGCTTTCACAGGTTATTAGTTAAATCAAACTAAGTCCCCAAAATTAACAAATACATCCAAATGAAATACATCCGAAAATAAGTTGGCTAGCTAATACGTAAATTTGTAGACACCAAGGTGGGGCAAGAGGATAAAGGTAGTCCATTTAATTTCCGATTTAGTCTAATTTGATCTTCAAATCTACTTACATTGAAATGTTGACAAAGAAGTGTGTTTAAAACACTAATAAGATGATGTAGAAAACAAAGTAAAAGCTAATAAGTACAAGGAGCACCAAGATATAATATCAAAACGGATCTATCAAAGTGTAACGGCTTTCTCTTTTGGAGAAAATGGACAAAGTGTAAAAAACAGATCTATCAATTGTGATGTTTATCCTCTTCATTCTTCGTCATCTTCATTTTCCTCACTATCACCCTCCTCTTCATCTTGGGACCCTCATCTTCTCCTCCTTCATCTTCATCTTTCTTCGCCTTCGGCTCCATTCTCATCTTCATTTTCATCAACAATATGTTCAATCATTCGCCTTTTTCAAACGAGATGTATCAATTTGAGATCCTAGTTTTCGCCATTTTCCTGGTCTTTTTCGTCCATTTTCAACTAATTCAAAGATCAACGTCATTCCTAACCCAATTTATGTTTTCAATATCAACTTCAGAATCGGAGTGATGAATTCTTCATTGGTATTGGGTAAATCATCACTATCGTAATCTACTTCAAAGATCTTCACATAAATCTCTCGGCTTTGTTTCAGATAACCACACGCCAATTGTTATCCCTTTGATCATCAACATAAAATATTTGTTGAACCCGAAAGCAGCATTACAAAGGGCTCATCGGTTGAACCAAACTTTTGATGATTTATGTTGAAGCCATAGTCATCGCCATTTTGACCCTCTATCACGTGCTAAACTGCCACATACCACTTACATTTGAATAGAACAACTTTGCCGGATCCATAATAATCTAATTCAACAACATCTTCCAAAATACCAAAGTATTCAACTACATCTTCCTTAGGATTTCGATCTCTAAAGCAGATGAATATCCACGAGTAGTTGCTACCACATATACCCCACTATTCTCTGCTCTCCTCTTACTCTCACAACTTGTCGAATGGAATCGATACCCATTTACCAAATAACATCATCTCCTCCCCGCCTATCAAATTTGGGCCAAATGCAAGAGCTTGAACTTCCTTTCAAGCATCGTTATTCATAGTTGCCATCTACAAAATGGTAGCGATATAAGCAAATTCCATCCATTTATTATTAATAACCATTACAAAATTTTGCATAAAATTACGCTCAAATAATGTAGTACTTACATAATTCTTAAACCATTCAGAAATTCCTTTTCTTAGCATTGTCAATTTCCTCAAGGCGTCGGCTTTTTTGCTTACGCTTTCCACGCCGCAACATATATGAATCTTGCCAAATACTACAAATAAATAAACAAATTAAACAAATTTTTTTGTCATAGCTAGCTAATTCGCTAACATAAGTTATTAATATTTCAACAATAAATGTCATTCCTTATTTACTCACCTTAGATACGACTCAACCTCTCAGACAATTAAATAAGCACATACAAGTGTGCACTCTTGACATCATCGCTACATAGAGTACAAACTTTTGGGACATTAAGAAATCGACCTATGTTTCTAAATACAGAGAGAATCTCTTTTCCTTGTTCATATCCAAATTTCATTTCTTCCAACTCGCTTCCACGCAAAGATTGTTTTGACTCAAATATCTTGAGCAAAATGTAACACATTCTTCAAAGAATATACCCTTCTACAATCAATTCTTCCGGACGACTTCTATCATGCGAATATACCCTTTTAACTTGCCCATGTATCTTCAAAAGCCCACATTTGTCGATATTTAACATTTCCATTATCTTCGCTTCTTCAAATGAGGTGGACACACAAATGTACCATTATATCAAAGAAAAGTGGAGGAAACACCATCTCAAGCTTGCAAAGTATTAACGGAATTTTTTGTTCAACCGCTCATAATCTTCCGATGTGTTATAGTTGGAACATAATTCTCAAGTAGTTACAAAGTTCAATTATTGTTGAAGCGTATATGTTCAGGCAAGTCAGACATCGATTGCTATTGGAAGTAATTGTTGCATTAAAATACGGCGGCAATGTGACTTTTAAGACCTAAGATCTTGCCCCTTCAAATTGATGCAACGTGAAATATTTGAAGCATATCCATCGTGTACCTTAACATTTTTCAACACTTGCAAGAAATCATGTCTTTCTTTCTTAGACATCGAGTAAATTTGCGCAATTTAAAAAGGTACTTTGAATTGCTTGCTTGCACCTGTATCGATGGAGAGCTCTTCTTATACCCATTGTCATCAAGTCCAATCGTGCTTTTTAAATTATCTTTTGACTTTCCTTGCACACTCAACAATGTCCCAATCAAAGCTATCACAAATGTTTTTGGCAATGTGCATTCCATCTAGATTGTGGGCAACAAAAGGTTCCGCCTAATATGGCAATTCAAAGAAAATAGATTTCTTCCTCCAATTATGGTTCGAGTCATGGGAATGGTCTTCGTCTTTAGTGGGTGTCTTTCCAAAAGTGACATTAATAGCATTAACTTGTTCAAGAATATCAAACTCGATGGCACCACCTGAGCTTCACTATGGTCACATTCTCCGTTAAATCTTCGTGTATCAAACCTATAACTATGACCCGACTCCGTAAAAACAACGATGCCCGATATAACATTCCTTACTTTGCAATCTACAAGAACGAGTGTTCATTTGACATGATGGACAAGCTAACTTACCTTTAGTACTCCAACCGCATAAACATAACAAGAGTCGGAAAATCACTAATTGTCCACAACAAAGGTGCCGCACGCATTTGGAACTTTGTACCGTTAGATGCATCATACGCTTCAACCCCATTACTCCATAGTATCTTCAACTCCTCAATTAAAGGTTGCATATACACGCCAATATCATTACATGGAGAGTTTGGACCGTGTATTAACAAAGGCATGATAAAATACTCCCGCTTCATACACATCCATGGTGGTAAGTTATATACAACAATTGTCACCGCCATATACTATACTTGGTGACCCATGGGTAAAGGGACTCATGCCATCAAGTGGACAAATCCGAGTCTTACATTTCGATGTTCTTGAGAGAATGTAGGGTACATTGTATCCAAATGCTTCCAAGTCGCAGAGTCAATTTGGACGACGATTCACTCCATCTTTCCGTCGCTTTTACATGATGCCACATCATGTATTTTGCGCTTCTACTGCATATAAATAGCCTCGTAATCTTTAATTAACGCTAAATAACGAATTGCTTCACGCCTACTTTGCTCCTCTTCGCTTTTTGTATCTATTTGTGTCTTCTCCGACACAACCATCTCTTGGCCCGCTTCCATCTCGATGATTTGCAAACCGTATAAGACTCTAATTTTTCATTCTCCTCCAAAAGAGCATACAATCATTCTCGCATGCATCAATCTTCTCATAACCAAACCCTAAATTTCCAACCATTTTCTTCATTTCATAAAATTATCGTGCAAGTTTGTAAATGATGGAAATGATGACTTGAACTTACGGAGCAATCCATCAAAGGACACATCACCCATTTGCTAACATTTTTATGATTGAAAAGCCATACAACGAATGAAAGGATCTGCCTCATTTTCACATCCAGATATAAAGGTTGATTGGCCTCTCGACATGTACTTTGGTATTTTGAAGCTTCAACCACCTAATCTACACCGTGATCCCTAAATATATCATTTACCATCTCGTGCATACGATGCTCATCTTCTGGATTGTGATGGTTCTTCGTGAACATCATCATTACTCACATCCCCGACAATCACATCTTCCCTCGATGCACCCAATTCGTGTAGCCAAACATAAATCCATCACAAATCAAATGTTCATTTAATAGTAGCTCGAACTGTATCGCCATTTATATTAATTCTTATATGGGCAAGGAATTCTTCCTGCTACTATGCCCACTTTTTTCAAAACCAAAGTCCGTAAATATCTCTATGCCTCGCAAGATATTCTCTGTAATATCTTCGTAATTCCATCCACATCTTATCCATAATATTATGTCCCTAAATCAAATTGAACAACCATCGAATGATATTGCAGATAGAAATCTATCATAATTAATTATGATAATTAATTATCATAATTAAGTACTTGAATGCCAACCAAAACCCCAGTTCACTCAAATAAAACAAAAAGGTCGAGATAATTTAAATATTAATTATCATAATTAACTAATTTCAAATAGCGAGGTAATAATTAAGGGTGACTACACCAAAACATTACATTCAAGGTCTCAATGTTGGACATGGAAGTTCTTTTTAATTATAAGCCTCAAATATTCCTATAAATTAATTGCAGTACGCTTGTCCCCGCCTCGGTTTAACATCCCGTTGGATTCCTTCTAGTCCAATAGAGAGAAATATACTAAAACAAGTACTAAATCACTAGCAAGCTATAGATTTCAAACTAACATTTGGTGTTAGATTTACTTTTATGTAGACCCCATAAAATTGTACCACCACCTGAAAAGACACACTGTTCTCTTCAAAACTTAGGGCTTGTTAAAATAAAGCAAGGTTTTTTAGGCAATTAACATACAACTAAAAACAAGTACAAGATTTTGTTACTCAACCCTTTTCACCCACTTTCATATATCGATATAGAATCGGAATTTAGCCCCTTTATAAAGTTAGTACTTTCTAGTTTTAACGATTCACCCCGCAGCCAAGAATCCTTAGAAACCTTACGAGAAATTTGGTTATCAGATAATTTTTACCAACTACTAGATGACTTTGATATTGTTTGATTTGTTACTTGTATAATTTTTTAGGCCATGCTAGCTATTTGAGTGCTCCTCATACGCTTAAAGTGGGTAGTTCAACTACTACTATTAAATAACAGCTTTACAACAAACAAAGTCACCCTCTTAATGTATAATACCACCAAAATGATGATAATATGCTTCCTTCTGATTTGATCCCATTTGGAGGTTCCACAGAGTTGCCATTCCTCGATATCATTGTAAGCAGATCATAAACACTAAAATTACTACATACCGCAGAGTTAACAAAAGAATTAACAAACGATAAAAAAAAATTAGTCCTCCTTTTCTAACGCCGGTAGAAACATCATATATTAAACATAAAGATCATAAAGATCTCAGATTAGATATAAAGTTGAACTAAATGTACCAAAAGAAATAGACAAATTACAACAAAGATTAAACCCCGTAATTCAAAAAGAAACATTATAATTACTTCCATAGCTACTTCAATCAAGGCTTCAAACATATAGAAAACATCAAAATCATAAATGATATATAGGAGTACAAGGCAAGAATAGCATATTCACAAAATTTAACCTATTTTAGCAAGCAATTAAAGTGACATTCGTATCAAAATCTTTGCCAATTTCCTTTTCCTTTAATCTCCTTACAGATAGATCGACTGCTTTTCTCGCGTCTCTTCAATTTCACTTTACACCAATTTCTCCACATTCCAGTTGAAAATTCTAATAAGCTTTTATCGTAAACAAACCTCAAATCCCACCAAGAAGCCCAATTTTTTCCCCAATTCCGAGCAATTCTTCATTAGAATTCACCACCACCGTCTCAACCCAATTATATTATTTATTCCACACATACCCAAAATTCCTCAACTCCAAGTCGCCCAAATCCCTAATTTATAAAACGGATATCTTTCTCTCTCTATGGCTCTAAATTGATAAAAGGTATGTTTTTCATCGTATGAATGGAAAAAGGAGAGATCTTCGAGATCTCTAACAGATGCATAAAGCAAAGATGTGGTGGATTCGATATCTCGTCACGATCAGATACAGACACCCTCTGCCCTGGGAATGGATCAGACTTATGATGCAGAGGGAGTGAGAACGCTGAAGATCTTGATCGAGTTACTAAGATGTTAATCGAATGATGCAGAGGGAATGAACGCTGATGTCGATTTGGGGGAAAGAATATGAGAGACCTTTAACCCTCGTATATGATACGCCTCCCTTATATGACCCTCGTTAATTAAAATCCTTAAAAAAATTCCTATACCGACGATCTTTTGTGACCCTCGCAATAGACTACCTTCAGGGTCCTATACCGACGGTCAGGAAGTGACCGTCGCTATATATACCCTATAGCGACGGTTCCGTGTCGACCGTCGCTATATCTCGTCGCTATATGTTGAATTTCTAGTAGTGTTGGGTTATTGTTGATAGATTAACCAAGTCTGCTCATTTTTTCGACACGGAGACTTATTCCTTGAACGCGTCTTGCTTTCGTATATGCACGTAAATGAGATTGTGAGATTGCATGGCATACCGGTATCCATAGTTTCGGATCGTGACCCAAGATTTTCACGATTTTGGGTTAGCTTGCAAAAAGCTATGAGCGCGATTTACGATTGGATTTGGCATATCATCCTCAAACGGACGGACAATCAGAGAGGACTATTTAAACTCTTGAAGATCTATTAAGACTCTGTGTCCTAGACTTCAATGGGAGTTGGGATAAATATTTACCTTTGGTGGAATTCTCCTACAACAATAGTTATCAGGCAATTATAGGTGTGGCTCCATTCGAAGCATTATATGGACGTAAGTGTCGCTCTCCAGTATGTTGGGATGAGGTGGATGAAGCAACATTGTTGGGACCAGAGTTGGTACGTATTACTACAGAAAAGATCCAAATGAATCGACAACGTATACAAACGGCACAGGATCGACAAAAGAATTATGCGGATCTTCATCGAAAGAACGTGGAATTTAGTATTAGGGATTATGTATTATTGCGTGTGGCTCCATGGAAGGGAGTTATAAGATTTGGGAAAAGATGAAAGCTCAATCCACGATTTATTGGTCCATTTCAGATTCTTGACCGAGTAGGAAATGTGGCCTATAGACTCGCATTACCTCCAAGTATGTCCCGTGTTCATAATATTTTTCAAATATCTGTGCTTCGTAAATATGTGAAAGACCCGAACCACGTTATTGAGTTAGAACCAGACGAGATAACCGAAGATTTAATGTACGAAGTACCAGTCAAGATCTTGGATAGATAGGAGCATGTCCTACGCACAAAGGTTATACCACAAGTCAAAGTTTTGTGGAGGAACCATGCTATTGAGGAAATGACCTGGGAGTTGGAAACAGAAAGGAAAGCGAGGTATCCTCACCTTTTCGAAACACCAGGTACATATGTCAATTTCGACAAACGAAATTTTATAAGGAGGGGAGGTTGTAAGACCCCAATTTTTTTTTTAATAAAATGGAATTTCCTCTATTTATTATTTTGAAATAGTAAAGGGGTTGATTTGATTAATGTGGTTAGTTATGGGTAAAATGTGCAAATTTTGCAAAATAAGCAAGTGGTTATAAAATATTCATTGTTGTCGGGGAATATTCGGTTGGTCGTGAAATATTCTTCATTGTTGGGGAATATTAAATGCGATTTAGTAGCGACCTTTTTATGGGCCCCATAACGAAAAAGCGATTGGATGAAGAAAACGACAAGTATAAGTTGTTTATAAATAACGACGTAGTTGTTACCGTTAATACTGTTGGAATACTCGGTGGTTTAAACACAGTAGCACACGGTAGTACACCAATTATTGATTATTACGTAAGAAGGCACTACTCAATAATTTTTACAGTAATTACTGTTCAATATTTTATTCTATTGATTCAATAATTACTACGTTGATATTTTATATTATTATTGTTTCAATAATTGTCATTTCATAGTATTTTCCATTATCAGATCAATAATTCATATTATTTGAATAATATTATTAGATAGCATTATTGGCAATATCTAGAAAGTTCTGTCTAAGGAGAGGTTTGGTCACCTAATTGCGCGCCAGTAAGGAGAAATCCTTATTGGAAATCCCCCGCTTTCCTGGGAACGGCCTGGTTGTCAATATTGTGATTCTGTAATATTATTTCTGAATAATTGATTATTGATTTATATGATAAGGAAAATATTCATTTTATTTCCGCTGCGAATATTGATTTAAAATTTGTTGTCTATTGTATTCTATCAGATTTTTTTCCCTGTTGAGGACTAACGATAATTTGTTCTATGTTATCTTATTCATAATATTCTTAAATGGGCTAGTTGAGCTCACCCTTTTCCTTTTTGTACTATTTTTCTTCTTAGGAGGCGAGAATGTAGCGAGTACTAGTCGGGTATGGAATGAAGGTTCTAGAATGTCATTTTAGTAGTCCTCACTATTTTGTAAAATAGTGTATCAATAATTGTAATGAGGACTTATTTGAGTGTTGATATTGTCTAGAAGACAATATTTATTTTTTAACTCACAGTTTATGTGTTGTCGTATTTTGCACAATAATTGTATTAATAAAGTTGTAGTTGTTTATGTACCATGTATTTGGCGACTCAGAATGGGTGTTGTATACCTATTTTGGGGGCTTCACATCTGTGAGACCCCAGATTTTACGAATAAAGATTTAAATTTCTCGATTTTTTTTTGAATATTATGGTGTGAATTTAATATAATGTTATAGTTGTGGGTAATATTTATAAATTTTGCAAAGTATGCAAGTTGTTATATTATATTCGATTGGTCAGAGAATATTCTTTATGTCGGGGAATATTAAATGCGGCAAGACAATCATTGGTGGACCCCTACAACGGAATTATCAGCCGGATTGAGAAAAGGACAAAATATTTTTATGAAAATAACTACGGAAGTTTTACCGTTAAAACATTGAACTACCCTAAGTAGTAAAAGTATAAGTAATGGCGTGGTTGCATAGTAGTACACGGTATTGATTATTGATGCTTACGTGAAAAGTCACTTAGTTATACTCAATTATTTCTCTAAAGAATTGCCGATCATATCTCTCATATTATTGATTTGATTATTGTCACAAGATCATCTCAGATAATATGTTTATATTATTACATCAATAATTGAGACGACAAAGTTATTCTTTTTATTAAATTACAATATTTACAATTTCTAAGTTACACAAGGAGAGGTTTGGTCACCTAATTCATATGATAGGGAGAAATCCTTATTGGAAAGCCCCTCTTTCACGGGAACGACACAGGTTGTTAAATATTGTCAGTTATGATATTAATGATGAATAAGTTCGTGTTAATTAAAGATGAATTTGATAGTTCCATTGTGTTGGAATTATTTGTGTTAGTGGAAATCGACATCTGTTCTGATGATAATTGATGTCTGGGGGTTATATTGATAAATCAGGGAATTTATCGGATAAATGAGCAAGTAATTGCTACTTATTCACATGCTTATATAACTATTTGTTCACATGTGTGTACTATTGAGTCACATTCATTTACTATTAGGGGAGTTGGTGCAAGATTGATAATACTTGCATGACTAAGTTAAAGATGGAGGTACTATATTGTAATTAATTTTTTCACATGTTTAGAACTATTGAGTCACATGATTTTACTATTGATTCACATGATTTACTAATAGGGGAGTTAGTGAAAGATTGATAATACTTACAAGACTAAATAAAAAATGAAGAAAAAGTGGAAGGTATTATATTGTAATATTTCGAGCCCAACAACGTGCAATTATCGAAATTATATTTTCCTATAAATAGAAGCTCATTCTTCCTTCATTTCTCACCAATTCATTAAAGCTTTAGAGCCATTATTATAGAGAGAAATTATAGAGAGAAAGAAGAAGAGAAGTCTGCTCACCTCTCACTATTCCAAAGATCCAGTCTTCTTTTGAGGTAAGGGGTATTTTTTTTCATATTCATAAAGAGAACTTCATTATTCCATTCTTTATTATTACATTGGAATAACTTTTATACTGTGATCTACCCTATACTTGGTGAAATTTTTACATTATTCCATTATTTATTATTCTATTGGAATAACACATACATCACAAGCACCGCATACATGGTGAAATTCATTGTTATTCCATTCTTTATTATTCGTTGGAATATCCTATCGTCTAGCTTTTTACGTCGAACCTAGTTAAAAGTCTTTATTATTCTCGTTGGAATATCACTGCTCAGATGTTTTACGTCGGACTGGTTCCGTCTTTATTATTCATTGAATGAATATCCATGCATGCGTTTTTACTCCGGGACCGGTTCCGTTATTTATTATACATTTGAATAACTGCCATCATGCCAAGTACCGCATGCATGGTGATTTTGTTGTTATTCCATTCTTTATTATTACATTTGGAATATCCTATCGGCAAGTATACGCCTAACTTTGGTTCCGTTATTTATTATTCGTTGGGATAACTCCGCCATGCAATCTGCGCATGCACGATGATTTCTTTTGTTATTCCATTCTTTATTATACTCAATTGGTTAAAGTTTTGACTTCTATACTCGTCATGAAATATCATTTTATTTGGTATTTTCTTTTATGAGTTACTATTCACGAGTTACTATTCACCCAGTTACTATTCACTCTAGTATTATTTACTCAGGTATTCGGGGCACTTTTCATGCCAAAATACTATTCACAGGTTACTATTCACCCAAATTATTCACCTAGATATTATTCACTCGGGTATTTGGAGTACTTTTTATGTCGGGTTACTATTCACGAGGTACTATTCCTAAAGTACTATTCACGATGAAAAATTGATTCTTTTCTATCCAAATTATTTTTGGTGCATGAATATTATTCTTGAATTTTACTCTACAAAGAAGTATCATCTTGACAATTTGGACGTTATTAGTTCCTGGATAATTTAATTCTTAAACTTGTTTTATTGAATTCTTATATCATTGTCATCATCCTCATGTTTATATTTTGTTGAAAGTCATCTGTGGTCTGTAGTGCATAGATGGACTTGATATAATTATGACTAGGGATTATTCGATATAATCATGACCGTAATGTTACAAATGATGTGGAAAAAGTCCTCATTGGCCCGTAGTGCATTGATGGACAGTTTTTGGTATGATTATGGCTATGGATTCTCTTCGGCCAAGGGAGCAAAGATGAATCGTTTTATGGCATGATCAGGATCGTTAATGAAAACACGATTATCTTTGGCCCGTAGTGCATGGATAATTCGTGGTCGTGATACTAAATAATATCCTTGGCCTGTAGTGCAGGGATGATTTGATGATGTGGACTATTTATTAAGCTTAGTCTCAATGATAAAAGTGATGAAAAACTTTTTAAATCATAAAAGATAGTAGATTTTATTCTCTACTTGACTCTTTTAATGGATTATTTGTTCTGCTGCAGTTAAACTTTATGTCTATTGTATTTTATCAGTTTAACATTATTGAAGACTAATGATAATTTATTCTGCATTATCTTAGTCATAATATTTCTTACTGGGCTAGTTGAGCTCACCCTTTCCTTCTTTTGTTCTCTTCGTGAAATGAGAATATATTTGGGACGAGTCGGGGAACAGTAAGCGGTCGAGATGATAGCATTAGTAGTCCTCACTATTACATTAAATAGTGTGACAATAAATATAATGAGGACTGAATTTGAGTTTGTATACTGTCTATGAGGACTCCATTAAGAGTGGATATTGTCTAGAAAACAATATTCTTGTTTAAACTCTTAGTTTATGTTTTGTCATATTTTACACGACAGTTGTATATTTAAGTTTGTATTTGAATTTTGTACCATGTATTTGGCGACTCAAGATGGGTGATGTATACCTGTTTTGGGGGCGTCACAACATCAGCCGATCTTTTATCACTGTCCTCGTAGCCGATCTTACAGCCTCACACTTCATCTCAGCAGCTTTGCCACTGCCTCGGAAATACATATAAACTTGTTGCACACCACATGAATAAGATAATCTCAATTACAAAGATATAGTTTAATAACCCATATGCACCAAGGTAACAGTTACAAATGATAAATAATGCAAATTACTACAGTAGAACAACAATGTAGGATACAGGGCAAAATATTACCATGTTAAACATGAGATACATAATAAATGTGTTATCCATGTCTTAATTCTTAAAAGATGCAATCATACAAAAATAGTAATCTTAGTCTCCATATTTTTGTACACAAAAAATTGTAGTCACCACATGAAGACTACAACAATAGTAAATCATAAAATCCACTGCAAACTATTTTGTTTCAGATTGGATGGACACAATTAATGTCAGAGCAGAAACAGAAAAATTTTAATATTTTGAAAATAAAAACATAACCACTATTTTGGCAAAGAAACACAATGCAACAACATCCTAGAGGGTTTGATTACGGGGAAAAGGGTTGCGAGTTCGGAAAATTGCAAAACACCACCAGCGCCTATCTTTAAACTTCAAACCTGATTTAGAGTACACACAGAGATCTATATCGCATTTCATAATGTACTAAACATTCTAAAATATATACACCCTCCACCCAAAATGAGAGTCCACATTTATGAAAGCCATTCATTTTAAGAAAAGTTGTCAATTTCTATTTAACCTCCCAACTCAATTCAATAATAAAAATAAAAATAACAACATTGATATTGATGAATGTTAGGTTTAACCACTTTCATAAAGGAAAATTTGGAAAATCATGTGTTTTTTTGTTATTTTTTAAAAGGGGTTCTACTTTTGGGATAAAGGGAGTATAATTTAATAAAGGCATGTTAATTTCAGAATCATCTTCACGCTTTTAAGTGTTCGGTTCTAAGTAACTTGTTTACTAAAAGGCTACTTAGTAGGAGTACCCATAGAGACCTTGCTTATTAGTGAAAAATAAAATAAAATTCTGAATAGTAAATAATTTTATTATTTATTTTAAGATATACTTTTAAATCACTAAGACTGCTATGGATGAGAGGTTTGAATGTAACACGAAGCATTTACAAAGAAAGAAGAATAAGTAAGATGGTACTTGTTCGTAGAGTCGGATAAAAAGATGAAGGAGGCAACCCAGAGTCAAATACCCCAAATAGTAATGGGTTGAGCAAAAATACCCACCATAAAAATGAAATTCAATCAAATGAGAAGTGCGGACACGGAGAGAAGTCGACGTCAGGCGAAGGTGGTGGCGGAGAGAAGAGAATAATAGGATTCTAGGGCTTGAAGGGATCGGCGAGGGGCTTCAATTTTGCAAAGAATCGCGTTTTGGAGGGGATCGAGGGCTTCGATTTCTCTCTCAGCGATTTTGCAAAGAATCGATTTCAAGGAACTCGTTCAATTTTAGCGACTTCGATTTTGCGGCAAGGTGTTTTACGGAGGGAAGCGAGAGCTAAGTCGTTCTATAATACCGAGTGAGAGAGAGAATTTAAAACATGGGGCTTTTAAATAGTCTCGCTCTTTAAGAAAGTCTTCGCTATTTAGAGTATTTGCTCTTGAAGCAGGCTTGTATATATATATATATATATATATATATATAGCATGCTTTTGTATCTTTCCTATAATCGGGCAAGCAAATAGTGGTGAATCCTTCTCGTCCTACTTTTTTAAGTCCACGTTCATTATTCAATCTCAAGGCAAGTATCTTACTTGGGACTTGGGAGTAATATAGCAATTTTATTCTTCTTCGAACACTGGTTTAAAAAGACAAATATAGCATGATGATTAAGACTATTAGCACCATTATATTTGATTTTATTTTTTAATACCCTTATAAAATTTCTCTTTTCTCTTTATAAAAAATCTAGCTTCTACATTTTCAGATATGAAGAGGATATCCGATTTACACTAAAGAGACCATTTCTCAAGTTTTTTCTTACGTTCTTCCGTTTAATTATTTTTATTTTCTCCTTTTATAGAGTTTTTGTGACGCCCAAAATAGGTCCACATAACCCATTCTGGGTCGCCAGAAATCCACACCACTGAATCCGAATATAAACTTCCTATTTATAATATTTAAACTGTCGTGCAAAATACGACGACACATAAATTATCAATTTCAATACAAATAAATACATGGGAAATGCTCAAACATAAGAAAATGCTCAATGAAGCTTTCATACATGGGAGGCCATGCATCTAAGTTATAATAAATATCATAGGACTTGGGAATTAACCTTGGTTGACCCAATAGACCCCAAAGAAAAATAAAAAGATTACTATCATGTTCATTCCAATGGTGTGTATCTTCTTTTCATATAATTATCTCCATTGTCTAAAACTGAGGATTATATTCCAACCATACTCCAAGATTATATAGGTAGTGCTCATAGATATAATCAGTAAGTGGATGTGCACAACTATATCTTATGATAACATGAATTTGTATATGGTTAGACATCGTGTATGATAGTGGCAACACACCCTTTAAGCTTTAGTACAATTCTATCATCCTCAATCTAGTGGGGTGCATTTTTACGCTTCCAAAGTCGGATCCTCCTCACCCAATAGTTGTTCGTGTAAGACCCCAGATTTTATGAAATGAAAGTATTCAATTTTCTTATAATTATTATTCTATTTAGTAAATGGTTAAATTGATAAAATGTTAAAGTTAAGGGTGATATGTGAAAATTATATAAAATAAGCAAGTTGTCATAAAATATTTGTTTGGTCGGGGATTATTATTTTTATCAGGGAATATCCGTACGATGACACAATCATTGGTGGACCCCACAATGGAATAACTGTCGGATTTAGAAAATGACATAAAAAACTTTTTTATAAAAATAACGGTAAAAGTTTTGTTGTTAACTATTGAAATACCCGGTGATAAAAGTACAATAATACGTGTGGTTGCACAGTAGCACACTGTATTGTACAGTATCTTTGATTATTAATGCTTACGTGAGAAGTCACTTCGTTTTATTAAATTATTACAACAGTAGTTGATGCATAGTATCTCATATTATTGATTCAATTATTGTCACCTTATCATCTGCACAATATTTTATATTATTAAATCAATAATTGAGATGATAAAGTTATTCATATCATTATTTGAATTATTAAGTTCTGTCGAGAAAATGGGTTTGGTCACCTAATTGTGCGCCAATAAGGAGAAGTCTTTATCAGAAAGCCCCCTCTTTCCTATGAATGATCTGATTGTTAATATTACGAGTTATAATATTAATGATGAAAAAATATTATTAAAAATGTGTTCATTGAAGATAAGTGAATTACAAAAGTTAAAGAGGAATAATGCAAACTTGGAAAACTTTAGGGGTACCAAAGTGTAATAAGTTAACACATCCATGTGAACTTGAATCAACCAATCAGAGAAGAGATGATGCAAGCATGATGTAAGCATGACATCATCCTTAAAGAAACACAAAGATGATGTAAGCATGACATCATCATGATGCAAGTAATGACATCATCATGATGTCACCTGAACTATGGTGCAATTAATGAGGTACTAAACTGTAATTAGTTGAGCCCCTAATGTGCAATTATTGAAACTATATTTTTCTATAAATAGAACCTTATTTCTTCTTTTATTATCACCAATTCACTAAGACTCACAAGAGAAGCTATAGAGAGAGAAACTATAAAGAGAAAGAAGAAGAGTATTTTGACGCCCCCAAATCCGGGTCCCTTCGAACCCCGGATCCGGTCTGCCACGATTCTACTATCGTCAAAATATTTATATCTTTTATTCATAACTTAATGAATATAACTTTACTTATTATAATTTAGAAAATAAATTCTTTCCATTTCCAGGATCTATACAATGACCCCAAACTTTTATAAGTTTCTAATCTTGGTCATTTATTATTCCTGTTTTACATCATATTCGATGTTAAACTTTTTTCAATCTCCTTTAAAAATAAATCTTTTATTGATATCTTAACTTGAGTCAATTATATATCCTTGAATCAAATTATGTTATGATTTAGTTTATTCGAATTACTATATAAATCTTTACATCTCGATTCAAAATTTCTCTATGTATCACATAGTACAACTTAAAATGTATTACACATTATAAACTACTATCATGTACATCTACTAGAACCTAAATATGGTTCAAGAGCATCTAGTTAAATAATAAATCAATCTCCTTCGATACTATTGAACTTTATCAATCAAGTAGCACGTAACCTTTACCGTGAATCCTTAACCTGTAAAAGTGGTTATTTGCAAGGGTGAGCTCGATAGCCCAACAATTCTAACAGTTTTTATGCAGCACATAACATATAATAGCATATTCAGTTCATGCATTCATAATCAATTAATATTTACTACGCATGTTACTTCTCATATAACAGGCATAGAGATTTATTTCACAAGCATATCATCAAAGATCAACTTTCACATTCCATACATATCTCATATGCATTTCATATATATATCAACATTCTCATGGCATAATATAGCTCAACTAACAGTTATCGAATTCATATAACTAATAGGAACTGAAAGACTTGCATGATTCGTAGTTTATCTACTATAACTTAACTGTTTATAGTTATTTGCACTTCGTGTATTCCTACACAATTATATAATCATGGATTCACATCCATTAGTCACATATTTCATACATTTTTAATATAATAATAACGTTACATTGTTTCCTAACTAGGTTTGTAAAACCTACATTTCACTTTCTCATCATACTCTTAGAATAGCTTGGTATGTATAAGTATACCTTAACCACTCGTACTTAACATCAACATTCATATATATCTATCACACACTTGACTCTCTATGTGTTTGACACATTTAAAACTCATAGATTCATGATTCACATAGTTCTTGCATTTTGCAAACCTTAATAAAATTTAACAACTCTGTGTTTTATATAACCATTGCATGCTCATATGCTTAAAACATCATCTATGTCAAGTATTATAGCTTTAGACATTCATTACTCATATGCTTTAAGGTTCAGATTAAAGTTAAAAAATCGGGCATTATCGCTGTGTGGCACAAGTACTTGTTCGCAATTTGGCCAGGATGGCGCAATTGCGTAGATCCCCCGCCGCAGACAAAGTTGAGTATTTATTTTCTAGTTTTATCTAGCTTCTTAGCATGCATGACTGTTAACACATATCTTACCCACATGTTATGAGGTCTTAGCCTAAGTCTGGTGCCTCTTGTATTTACCTTAAGTTATTTTACACTTTATAGCTTTATTGCCATTTATTTCACGGCTAAGTAAGTTCATACAACAAGGGTCTAACTATATGACCACCAACGAGGTTAAACAACTTTTAATATACATGATTATATGTAATTATATGTCTAGTATGGTTTATCACTTAAAATCTTACGTTAAGATATGCGTAATTCATATTACGTCTATCTAGTAGAGTGCACATACCCATCATGCCTAGAGGAATAAAATTCCTATCATGCTAGCACACAAGATCAGAACACAAGTGCTTAATGTTCGTCCATCTTAGTTTCAAAACTTCTAAATTTTATTCTCAAAATTAATGTCATACTAAACTAATCATGCAAGACAACTTCAACTCACATGTCATACTTGTTTGTACATGTTTCTACACACGCTTATAAGGTCAAAATATAACCTCTCCATGTTTATAAAACGTAGTTTGCAAAAGTATCCGAGTTTAAGTTTGAAATTATTTTAAACCAAATCAAAGCAATTTAGCGCATGTGAAATAAATTCAACCTTTATGTCATGTCTATTATCATGAATATTTTTTTATCACTTATAATAACATATTCCATCGTCGGGAGAACTATACTTGTGTATGTGCTCGTTCGACACCCCCCGATTGTCTCAAATACGTAACAGTCACAATGATGACTGTTTTGACATCTTCTAAAGACCTCAAATTGAAACACTTAAAGAACAAAAGTTTTAGGTCTATTCGTTCTTATTCCAGATCATCTTGAATCACCTCAATCAGAGTTCGTATGAAAAAGTTATGCCTAATTTACTATAAGAAGTCAAAGCGGTCCACAATCCATCGATGCCCGGTAGCAATACATACTTTAAATGGCCTTGGGGCGGCCAAGAATGCGCTCTGTGGCACATCGACTTCTCAGACTCTTTTCTTCGCGATTTTACAAACCCATACCCCTTTCGATTTTCATAACATGAGTTATACTCATAAAAATTAGTCCGTTTCGATTCTATGAGTTTGTAACTCATAAAAATATAACATACCAAATACCCAACAATTAACATAAACATTAACTAACCCAAATATTAATCTAAAACTCATGTTCACACTAAATGCTCATGTTTTGACAAATTTAGCGAATTCATTCATTACGAATTCGTTTCTCAACCAAATTTGTTCATTTAACTTCCGTTGTTTTTGCATTTGACTATATTATCAGTATCTAGCAATAATTCATGGATTATAAAAATCCTTAGCCATCAATTTTTTGACTCAAAAGCAAGTTTTTCTTGTTATTTCTAAGGAATTGAAAACTTAGGAATTAAAAGCATATAGGTTAGCATTATTACCTCTTGAATGCTTAGTTTGCTTAATTTCTCCCTTCTGAGATTGCTAGACTCCTCTTTGAACCACAAATTCTTAGACTCAATTTCTCAAGGTTTCACAGATAAAACTCAACAACGTAAAAATGACAAGGTAGTTGCTTTATATAGAGAAATGATGGACTGGGTATTGGGTTTATACTGAGGTTGTAATCCATGGTAAATAAGAAGGAAACAATGGTTAACAAAGAGTTGCTCAACCACCCATCATTAGCCATCTTCCTAGCCATCATCACCTAGCCTTCATAGTCATTGTGTAAGTCTTGGTGGTTACACAATGGAAACTAACGTACGGTTTGTGCAACTGAGTTTGGAACAATGGTTCTAATACTTAGCAATTTGGGTATTAATGCTTAGTTTGGTTTCTTTAATTCGCAAAAATGAAATTTTAATGTACAATTGTTACTAGAATGTGGAAAATTAGGGATTTAAGATATACCCTTATCATATAATCCATATATATTTGGCCTAGTCCAAATAATATTTTAATTGGGCTAAATATCATTCAATTGGGTACTTTCAACCCATTATCTCATTTTAATATCACAACGATTAATAATAATCATTTATTTCCTTTTCAATAATTATTATGTACTCCACTAATTATTATAATATAATTCTTTCATTTTATTTCTTCCAAAAACCTGTTCCAAAACAATTTTTTAAACCACCACATAAGGTATTAACTTAATGCATCAATCTCAACCAATAATTACTTATAACTATATTGGTTCTTTTCTTTTATTAATCATTTATCTTTCAAATATCAACTCTTTTATATATTACAATACTATATAATATATTAAAAATATCAAATATTAATTAACATATTTCGTTCATCCTCTTATGCTAAACACATATTTTAATTCACCATCTTATACAAGTGAACTAACCCTTTTTCATTCAATTTACTATCACGCCACTGCCACACAAGGATTATAATATAATATTCCATAATATCAATTAATTAACCAATATTTATTTTGGGTTAATTAATTAATTCTTATTCAAGTAATGTTTTGCTAACTAAATTCCTTCATGAACACTTAGTCACCATTTATGACCCTTATAAGAGTTATTAGTATACATGTCTTGAAATAAAATTCTCATAAACTTACTTAGAACTTTCTACAGACCGGCGCAGTTGCGTTGGTCATAGGCTTGGAAATGACGCAGTTGCGTCATACCAAGTTTGGAGGCAGACAAGTTCTGCATTAGCAGAAATAAAATCTATGCTCCTAATCACTTTACATATACCTCATAAATGGTAACTCATCTAAAATCAACCTCTTCCTTGATTCCACATCATGGATTACTATTTTCTTTAATAATTTAATTATCAACTTCGAGTTTTAAAACTCCATTTTCCTTAATAGTTTAACCAATATTTCTACTTGTTAGTTAATTCTCATAATTAACTAATTTATGCTTTACTATCTCAATCTATCCATGGATAGCTTAAGCACTAACTAAAACTCATATTACATCATACTAGTTACTAGTATATATATTCAAGAAAGTGGTGATTATCCATCAAAGATATTTAATGTCACCAACTCACTATGATAAAAATAATTCTATAAATTATTTAATGTCGATAGATAAATCTTATCCATCTTCTTATTAATTAATCTCTACAATATATAATAATGATATATAATTATTAAACACAACATCACTTATCACATAGCTCATATTACCCTATGTAACACAATACCACATACCCCGTAACACATTTATATATTCTTGTTCGAACCCATCTCATGCTTTAAGAACTTTATCTACTAAATTCCTATTTTAATATTTTCTGAAAATTCGAGTTTTTACAAGTATTATGCTACTTCACTATTGCAATATTCAGTCTTCTACTAAGGTAAAGGATGTTATTTCTATTTATACAGTACTATTCACGAAATACTATTCATGGGGTACTATTCACGGGATACTATTCATGAAGTATTATTCACGGGGTACTATTCACGAAGTACTATTCACGGGATACTATTCACGAATTACTATTTACGGGGTACTATTCATTACAAAAATTAATTTCTTTTCTGTCCAAATTATTTTTGATACACGAATATCATTCTTGAATTTTACTCCACGTTTAGTTATAATGTTGACGATTTGGATATTCTTGAACTCTTGATAAATTAAATTATAAATTTCTAATATTTATCCTTGATCTCACTTGATTGAATCCTTATATCATTGTCATCATTCTCATGTTACATTGTGGTGAAAGTCATATTTGGCCCGAAGTGCAAAGATGGACTGTTGATTATTGATTTTACAGTATTATATCTTTAACCCGTAGTGCAAAGATGGACAGGTGTATGACATGATCATGAACTATTATATTACAGATAAATAATGTGATAAAAGTCATATTTGGCCCATAGTGCATAGATGGACTGTTGATTGGCATGATCATGACCATTAGTTTTACAGTTGAATGTCTTTGGCCGTAGTGCATTGACAGACAATTGATTGGAATGTTCATGACCATTGGTTTTATAATTGAATATCTTTGGCCCGTAGTACAAAGATAGACAATTGATTGGCATGATCATTGTTATTACATTTGAATGTCTTTAGCCTTTGGGGCAAGGATATTGAGAAAAAGTTCTTTTAAGCCTTTGTGGCAAGGAGAAACTGTTGATTATTGGTTTTATAGTTGAACATCTTTGGCCCGTAGCGTAAAGATGAACTGTTGTGTTAGGAATAAGCATATGAATGATATTCCTATTTCTATATGATTTGATTATGATATAAATGAATGAATATGCTAGTATGCTTGCATCATGAAAAGCTGTAAAGTCCTTTGATAGATAATAGGAACATATGTACAAGGAATTAGAATGAATTGATCAAATGTGTTAGGTTGATCCTACATAAGCAAAACAGCTTTGTAAAGTCCTTAAAAAGAAATGATATACAAGGACTATAAATATAGAAAGATCAAGCATGTTAGGTTGATCTTATAATGTAATAGATAAGCATGTCTGATCGTCGAGCACTGCACCAGAAATCGTAGTCTGCCAGGAGAGTCAAGGAAAGCTCGAGAACTATCAAGGCAGAATTGTAGTCTGCAAGATAGTAGATCTCGGAGCTCGTAGACTGCCAGGAGAGATGAGGAAGGATAGTAGTGTGTCGAGAAGAACTTCCTCAAAGTCGTATTCTGTTGAGGAAGTCAAATTCAGAATTGTAGAGACAACTTGTCTAAGAGCCGACTGAGCATCTACCTAAGCCAAGTCAAGAATCGTAGACCACACTCGGAGTCGCAGAGTCTACTGATCCAATAAGAGGCAAAGATCGTAGTCGAGCCAGATCAGATGAAGACAACAAGCTAAAAGGCAGAAATCGTAGAGTTTCAAGATCTGATCTCGGAGTCGTAGTGTCTGCAGAACTCAAGCCAAATCGTAGAGTGAAGAACTAGGGCTTTAACAAAAGTTCTCACAACGCCAAGACAGAATCGTAGAGTATACATCACCCATCTTGGGTCGTCAGATACAAGGTACAAAATATAAATACAAACTAATAATACAACAGTCGTGTAAAATACGACAAAACATAAATTGAGAGTTTTAATAAGAATATTGTCATCTAGACAATATCCACACTCAAAGGAGTCCTCATTACATTTATTATCACACTATTTAACAGAATAGTGAGGACTACTAATACTATCATCTGGACCGTCACTCTGTTCCCCGACTAGTCTCGGCTACGTTTTCATTTCCTGAAGAGAACAGTGAAAGAAAGGATGAGCTCAACTAGCCCAGTAATAAATATTATGACTAAGATAATGCAAAATAAATTATCATTAATCTTCAACAATGTTAAACTGATAAAATATAACAAACATCAAATTTAACTACAGCGGAACAAGCAATCCATTAAAAGAGTCAAGAAGAGAATAAAATCTACAATCTTTTATGATTTAAAAAGGTTTTTCATCACTTTTATCGCTGAGACTCAGCTTAATAAATAATTCACATCATCCTTGCACTACGGCCAAGGATATTCATTAGTATCACAACCACAAATTATCCATGCACTACGAGCCAAGGATATTCGTGTATTCATTAATGGTTATGATCATGCCAACAACTGTCCATCAATGCACTACGGGCCAATGAGGACTTTTACCACATCATTTGTAACATTACAGTCATGATTATACCGAATAATCCCTGATCATAATCTAATAAAATAAATAACTTTATAAAAGTATTCTGTTTTATATATAAAAAATTTACTATGCAAACACTATGCAGGCACTATGCAAACATTATACATAATAAAATATAATATATTCTAATTATTGTCTAATAAAACAAATAACTTTATAAAAGTATTATGTTTAATATAAAAAGATTTTACTATACGAAAACACTACGCAGCATTATCCAAACACTATGCATAATAAAATATAATATATTTAATTATTGTCTAATAAAACAAATAACTTTATAAAAGTATTACATTTTTATATAAAAAGATTTATTATGCAAAATACTATGCATAATAAAATATATTATATTCTAATTATTGTTTAATAAAATAAATAACTTTATAAAAGTATTACATTTTTATATAAAAAGCTTTTACATTTTATTACATTAATAATACTAATAAAACAAAACTTCATCATCATTATTATAATTCACAATATTAATCGACCAGGTCGTTCCCAGGAAAGAGGAGGATTTCCAATAAGGATTTCTCCCTATTGGCGCACAATTAGGTTACCAAACCTCTCCTTGACAAAACTTCTAGACATCGTTAATATTATTAATTATAATATTAATAACTCTGTCATCTCAATTATTGATTTAATAATATATAAAATATCGATAATAATTGAATCAAATAACGTGAGATACTATGCAACAATTACTGAAGCAATAATTGAACAAAACTAAGTGACTTCTCATGTAAGCATCAATAATCAATACCGTGTGCTACTATGAAACCATGCGCATTACTGTACTTTTACTACCGAGTAGTTCAACAGTTTTAAAGGTAAAGCTTCCGCCGTTATTTTCATAAAAATATTTTTGTCGTTTTCTTAATCCGACAGTAATTCCGTTGTGGGATCCACCAATGATTGTACCGTCATACGGATATTCCCCGACAAAAAGAATATTCCCCGACCAATCGAATATTATATAACAACTTGCATACATTTCAAAATTTATAAATATTACCCACAACTATAACATTATATCAAATTCATTTCATAATATTCAAAAATTTATTTCGAGAAATTTAAATCTTTATTCATAAAATCTGGGGTCTCACAATCTCCCCTCCTTTTGAAATTTCTCAAAATTTACGTACGTACCTGGTATGCCGAACAGATGAGGATACCTTAACTTCATTTCAGATTCTAACTCTTGAGGTATATCCTTTGAGTGTTGAATACGATCCTTCTTATTCAAGATTTTAACATGTATTTCCTCATACATTAAATCTTCCGTTATCTCGTTCGGTTCTAAATCAATAATGTGGTTCGGGTCGTCCACATATTTACGTAACATCGATATGTGAAAAATGTTATGAACACGCGACATACTTGGCGGTAAAACGAGTCTATAGGCCATAGTTCCTACTCGATCGAGGATTTCAAATGGGCCAATAAAATCGAGGGTTGAGATTTTCTCTCTTCATAGATTCTTGCTTCTAGAATAACGCCCTCTTGAACCTTCTTCTTCACATTCATCAGCTCTGAGTATGTAGCTTGAGTGGCTTTAACTTTATCGATTAAAGTCAATTTTACTCGTATATTCGTTATCTTCACGTGGGTCCCTAGAGTCTTTAACTCTATCTTCATCATTTGTAAGTTATATGAAATGGGTTTTTGTGTTAACAACATCGCACTCATAAACGCATACGATCTTCTACCCAACGCATCAGCTACCACGTTCGCTCTTCTACGATGATATTGAATGGTATGATCGTAATCTTCAACAGCTCGAGCCAATGTCTTTGGCGCATGTTACGTTTATTTTGGTTGAAGAAATATTTGAGGGTTTAAGAAATGGTTTTTGTACTGAGGTCAATACAAAATTCGATTTCACGCTCTAGGGGTAGGCTAGGAAGTCTTCAGAGAATACGTCAGAAAATTTATTAATAATAGAAATGTCATTCAAAACTGTGACTCTCATCTAAGACTTGAATAGCACGTCACATTGATACCTATCAAGTTGCCACCGTTATTCACGACGTCCTCTATGGATATTCTAGCTTCGGTGTATTCCAAGACTTGAAAGTCACCAGCGAAAGGTTCAGGGCTCTTTACTTATGGCTTAATATAACAGTGATTAAATTTAGTGGTTTGGTTGCTTGAATTCGCATAATAGGTTAGTTATGAATATGAAAGCTAACAACCTTACGAAAAGCATGATGAGTAGTTAACCAATCGATTCCTAAAATTGCATCAAAGGCAAGTATTTTCAAAGAGATAAGATCAACAGGTAACGTGAAAGTGTCGATTTGAACCAAATAAGACTTATAAACAGTGGAGGTAACGAAGGTTTCTACTAACGAAGTTTCAACCATTAAGTCAAAGTCTAACTTCTCTGGGGTCAAATTTAAACGTTGAGCGCAAGCAAGAGAATTAAAAGAATGGGTAGAACCGGTATCTAATAAGGTATAGACTTCGCAAGAATTTATAATTAACTAACCCCTGCTAACTTCGTTCGGGTTACTCGCTTTTTGAGAAGTCACGAAAAACGCTCTTCTTGAAACCACCGACTTTGTTTTGTCTGTATCCGCCTTTGGTGCCACCATCCCAGCTGGACTTGACTTTGGTGCACGACAAAATCGAGCTAGGTGACCTTCTCTTTCGCAATTGAAATACGCTTTGGATTGCTGCGTACAGTTTGGACGGATGTGTCCCTCTTGTCCGCATTTGAAAATATCTGACCGGTGGTCGTTCTTCTTCCTTTGAAATGGGTCTTTGATCTTCTTTGTCTTTCCATCATTATTGAACCTCCTCTTCTTGAAATTTCCACTTCTATTATCTTGGCCATGATTACCACCGAAGTGGTTACCATTCTTGGCATGATAATTTCCCCCACGATGGTTATCATTGTTCCGATGGCTGTTGCCACTGGTATGATTATTATCATGTTGTTGGTCGTTAACTTTTGGCTGTGCTAACTCATTATCGCGCTCCAATAACTGAGTCCTATTCACAACATCTGAATATAAACAAAGTTTATGAGAAATGATGTATTGATGTATATCGGGTTTCAAACCTCTTAGAAACATTCGCGTCATTCGCTCCTCTTTATTGACCAAATGGGATGCAAACTGGAATAACTCCGTAAACTTAGCCTCGTACTACGATACAGTCATATTGTTTTGCTCCTGCTTGATAAACTCTACCTCCTTCATGTGACGAATACTTTCGGGAAAGTACTTGTCGTTGAACAATTCTTAGAACTTTTCCCAAGTCATCTTCAGTGCGGCAGGTTGAGTACGCTTTACAGATTCCCACCAGTAATCTGCCTTTGTTCGCAACATGAAGGTGACAAAGGGAACCTTTTGCTCCTCGGAGCATCCCAAGACATCAAATATCTTGGAGATCTGCTTTATCCATGTCTCCGCCTTAAGTGCTTTTGGCTTTCCAAAAAACTCCGATGGTCCCAGTTCCTTGAACTGCTTAGCGGTGACCGTCCGAGAGTTGCCAGTGTTTCCACCTACATTTTGGACAGGAGCCGCTCTTGCCTGTTATTGCATGAATTACATAAAGCCTCTGAACATTCCATCGTTCATCATTTGGTCAGTGTTATTATTTGCATGAGGATTGTTGCCTTCTAGATGCACATTATCCTGATTATTGATATGTGGAGACTCAACGGTCTCTTGTGCTCCATTGATGTTCTCAACATTCTCGGATGTCATTTTCAAATACTGCCACAAAACAAGGGTTAATTAGCATATCATATATTATCCCTATACTCTGACCGACCAATTAAATACCAAATAAACTTAGGTAGGTCATACTAGCGAAGGAATTCTCCGTCTCTCCCCTCCTAGTTCTTGTCTCACATCTCAGCCAGGGATCATATCACTAAGCTTTGATACCAACTGTGATGCCCCCAAAATAGGTATACATCACCCATCTTGGGGGTCGCCGAATACAAGGTATGTAATACAAAATACAAACTAATAATACAATGATCACTGTAAAATACGACAAAACATAAATTGAGAGTTTTAATAAGAATATTGTCATCTAGACAATATCCACACTCAAAGGAGTCCTCATTACATTTATTGTCACACTATTTAACAAAATAGTGAGGACTACTAATACTATCATCTGGACCATCACTCTGTTCCCTGGGCCGGTCTCTGCATTACGTTCTCATTTCACAAGAGAAACGGTGAAAGAAAGGGTGAGCTCAACTAGCCCAAGAAGAAATATTACGACTAAGATAATGCAAAATAAATTATCATTAGTCTTCAATAATGTTAAAATGATAAAATATAACAAACATCAAGTTTAACTACAGTGGAACAAGCAATCCATTAAAAGAGTCAAGTAGAGAATAAAATCTACTATCTTTTATGATTTAAAAAGTTTTTCATCACTTTTATCATTTGAGACTCGACTTAATAAATAATTCACATCATCCTCAGACATTACGCCAAGGATATTCATTAATATCACAACCACAAATTATCCATGCACTACGAGCCGAGGATATTCGTGTATTCATCAATGGTCATGATCATGCCAACAATCGTCCATCAATGCACTCACGGGCCAATGAGGACTTTTACCACATCATTTGTAACATTACGGTCATGATTATACCGAATAATCCTCAGTCATAATCATACCAAGTCCATCTATGCACCACTGAATACAGATGACTTTCAACATAATATAAACATGAGAATGATGACAATGATATAAGAATTCAATAAAACAAGTTCAAGAATTAATTTATCCAGGAACCAATAACGTCCAAATTGTCAACATGATACTGCTTTGTGGAGTAAAATTTAAGAATGCTCAGAAGAATATTTCCATGAAAAGATACTGGATAAAGCGCAAATATCAAAGATATTCCACTAATTTCATGGAGTACAAAAGTCAAAACTTTAACCAACTGAGTACAATAAAGAATGGAATAACAAAAGAAATCACCAGGCATGCGATAGACTGCACAGATAGGTTATTCCGATAGAATAATAAAGAAACGGAACGTGTCAAAGCGAATTTAGACCGCAAGCGAGGATATTCAACGAATAATAAAGAATGGAATAACAATAGAAATCACCATGCATGCGATAGAATACATGCAGAAAAGTTATTCAAGCGAGAATAATAATTAATGGAACTAGGTGAGGGGTAGCTCGGCGTATCTGAGTTATTCAATGTAATAATAAAGAATGGAATAATGAAGTTCTCTTTATGAATCTGAAAGAAATAATACCCTCTTACCTTAGAAGAAGCTGGATATTGGAAAAGTGAGGTAGTAGAATACTTTTCTTCTTTCTCTCTATAGTTTCTTTCTCTAGAGTTTCAATTGAATTAAGTAAGAAATAATGAAGGAATGAGCTTCATTTATAGGAGAATGGATGAATAAGTAACTAATTCATGAACGGTCCAGATTGATTTACTTTTAAGCAGACGGTCCATATTGATTTACTATGCATTATTAATAAATTATTCTAATAAAACAAAATCTTTTAAATAAAATATAATATATTCTATTTATAGTCTAATAAAACAAATAACTTTATAAAAGTATTACATTTTATATATAAAAAAATTACTACGCAAACACTATGCAGTATTTATGCATAATAAAATATAATATATTCTAATTATTGTTTAATAAAACAAATAACTTTATAAAAATATTACATTTTATATAAAAAGATTTTACTATGCAAAATACTTATGAACCTTATGCAAATACTATGCATAATAAAATATAATATATTCTAATTATTGTCTAATAAAATAAATAACTTTATAAAAGTATTCTATTTTATATAAAAAATTTACTATGCAAAACATTATATATAATAAAATATATTATATTCTAATTATTGTCTAATAAAATAAATAATTTTATAAAAGTATTACATTTTTATATAAAAAACTTTTACATTTTATTACATTAATAATACTAATATATATATATATATATATATATATATATATATATATATATATATATATAAACTTTCGTGACTTCATAAAAGACACCTCAATATATTTAACAACATTTATCATCATTATTATAATTCACAATATTAATCGACAAAGTTATTTTAGGAAAGAGGTGCTTTCAATAAGATTTCTCCTATCGACCTTGTGATTAGGTGACCAAACCTCTCCTTGGCGGAACTTCAGACATCGTTAATATTGCAAATAATAATATTAATAACTCTGTCATCTTAATTAATGATTTAATAATATATAAAATATGGACAATAATTAAATCAAATAACGTGAGATACTATGTAACAATTACTGAAGCAATAATTGAACAAAACTGAGTGACTTCTCACGTAAGCATCAATAATCAATACCGTGTGCTACTATGCAACAACGCGTATTACTATACTTTTACTACCGAGTAGTTCAACAGTTTTAACGGTAAAACTTCCGCCGTTATTTTCATAAAAATATTTTTGTCATTTTTTTAATCCAACAATAATTCCGTTTTGGGGTCCACCAATGATTGTACCGTCGTACGAATATTCCCCGACAAAAAGAATATTCCCCGACCAATCGAATATTATATAACAACTTGCATACATTTCAAAATTTATAAATATTACCCACAACTATAACATTATATCAAATTTATTCCATAATATTCAAAAAAATATTTCAAGAAATTTAAATCTTTATTCATAAAATCTGGGGTCTCACACCAAAGAACACTCAATGAATGGTTTGCAAGCTAACAGAAGATCTAAGCACCAACCCAATCAGCATCTAGATTGAGTTGTAAAGCCATTCAAGATGAAATCTTCCACAAGTTGATCAGAAGAAGACTGATCCATGTTCTTAAAAGCTATAACAACAAGACCAATCCTAGGCCACAGTCAATCTTGTAGTTTGAAGACCAGGCAAGGAAGCTCAAGAGGCATCAACAGCAAAGAGTCAAGCATCCACCAGTCTGAAAGATAAGATGGCCATATAGTACTTATTCAGAGAAGAAAAAAAGAATTTCTCAATTATGTATTTGGCTTACAAGCAGCTGGATGTGAACCTTGAGGATAAAGGTCGTCAAAGAACTAAGGATGCCAAGACTTTCTTCGCTTACATCTTCAAGACTATGACTGATTGATCGAATGACAACTGGAGCAACAAGCTGTCAAAAATGAATGTAAAAATATGCAAATCAATGCCTAACCTTATTAAATCGAGATAAATAACCGTTAAGAAACTGACAGTAAAAAGGTATGATTCCTCAGTAATATTAATGTAAACATCATGTTGCATCAACTTTTATACTTTAATAGTATTCTATCAAGAGACCATGTTCTGGAAGAGAGAAAGTACACTGAGGTTTAAAACTCAAATGCTAACAAACTTTCTCTCCATCCAAGTTTTAGGTTGAAGATAACCTCTTGAAAGAAGTCTGAAATAGTTATTGAGCATATCATGATTTAATTTATCTTAAGTGGAGTAATCTTTGTTGATGGGTTAGTATGTATGTAAAAACCTATGTTCTAGGTTCTTGGTAACACATAGAGTATGATCAGTTCTACAAAAGTATCTTAAAGATTCGTAGAAACTGATCATCTCCATGAATCAACCAGATACAAATAAGTGATAGAGCTGATTCTCACTCTGTGAACATTTAAAAACTGTGAACATAACCAGGTAAATGATGAAACCATCAAATAAAAAGAGTGTTTTATTAAAGCTGTTAATCTTACACACACTCATTGTCATGCATCATAAAATGTCATATCTAAATTGGATACATGCATGAATATGATTTTTTGTGATCAATGTAATGAAAATTCAAATATATGAGGAACAGGGATTTTGGAAACTAACCTAGCAGGACCCATTTAACCATGGGTACCAAAAATAGAAATTTATCTAACCTGTAGGTACTTGGTCTATCTGACTAGACTAAGGAATACTAAAGCAAATGACTTCAGTCGAGAAGATTCAACGAGTTGGAGGCTTAATACATTTAAAAAATGTTCTAACAAAATCATTCTCTATCAAAGCCTGTTCTTGAAGACTTGCTGAGCTAACATGAATGAGGCTCACATGGTTGCTGATATATATATATATATATGAAAGCAGACCACTCACCCTAAGATATAAAGGGTCTTATATGCTTGCTTATGCAAAGCATATCATCTGAGAAGAGCCCTCGAGGAAGTTCACATCAGAGGATCATTGAACATTGATCGTAAAGAACTTATCACAGAAGCAGAACTCCACAAGTGCAATCGGTCATAGAGCTTAAGGAAGATCTACAAGCCTGCTGAAAACACATGTTCAGTCAGAAGGAGATATGCAAGGCTGCCTTCTGATGCACATGAAGAAGAAGATCTCACACTCCTATGCGAAGATAGTATCAACTATGGGGGAGTAGTGATCTGTTAAGGAAAAGCAACACTGAAAGTATCAGAAATACACCATGTAGCAATGTACCAGTTACAAAGTCCCAAAACATTGTGGCTGATGAACCAAATGAAGATCCATAGTCAGTAGGAACGTCTCAAAACGTACTACTGATAACCTTGTCAACCACCCAACTTAAAATCATGGAGCGCCCATGATCAAACATCTGATCGTAGTGTAAGAGCATGAGGACACCACGATTACAGCCAATGCAAATGTCTAAAGTTGGTAGATGAACTTCCCAGCAAAAAAGATCAAATGAGATATCAATGCTAATTAGGTCTAAATTTTTTCATCTGGAAAGCGCCTCAAGGACAAACCTGGCCCTTAGTTCACTCTAAGAGGTTAGCCCTTCCTTAGCTACCTTAACCCAAAAGGAATGCTTAGACTAGTTCATCTCAAGGACCAGGATAGACAACGATCGTAAAGTAGATTCTGAAGTAAATTCGAAGATCGTAGTGCAAACCTCAATGATCACAGTCTTCACAGAGGATACACTAGCTCATGGGGAGCTCGGAAGAACTAGACACATGATCAATTATTCAGATCGTGTGGAGCAAAGCTACGAATACAATTTAGAAAAGATGTCTTGCAAATTCACCTCAGGATTCCAGTGCCCTAACTCAATTGGGGAGTATCAGTGGTTAAGCCATGCAAAATGAGGATCAACGTTAAAACGCTCACTGAAGCATCTTTCAGGAGAAAATCGTAGAGTATACAACAATCTCATCAAGCTACTCTATGTATTGGAATAGTCAACAGACGAAAAGTCAAATCAGGGGAACGGACATGATGAAGGAGTTATAGACTGTGACCTATCAGCGACTTACAACTGTCCCACTAAGAAACATGGTAGGAACAGTTACAAGGGGGAAATTAAAATAATTAGCAATTTCATTTTAGCAGGTTCCTAAAATTTTGCAAGCCTATCAAATCCATAATCAAGGCAAAACTCAACCAACTCGAAAACAGCCAAACCCTTTCAAACAATTATCAAACCAAGAATCCCTTTCTGACATCTCATAAGAGCCTCACAAAGTCATAAACCCAAAAAATTCAAACTCTTTAAATGGCAGATTGGCGAGTAATCACTGGCATTCAGCTCGGAACAAAGACGTTTGAGAAATCTGAGAAGAAGTTTAGAGATATTCTTAAACTTGTAAAGAAGGCTGGATTCTCAGAATGTCTGGAGGCCAAACACTCGAATATGCTGACCTGGTTAAAGAGTTTCACTCAAACGCAACTATAAACTCTGGAATTCTATTCAACAAGGTCAAGGGTCAGATTCTGAAACTGAATTCTTCCGACATCAATCAATGCTTAGGTCTTCCTGACCTAGATTTGAAAAGCCTGGATGAGATCGACATTGAAAAAGCTAAGAAGATTATGCAGTACAGAAGAAACCCTAGTCTGAAAGACATGAAAAAAAGGAGTTTCCTGAAGAATTTGAGTTCATTGCTGAAATAGTGGGCAAATGTATCCTATGCAAAGACACTGCACATGACATTGTGATTGATCAACAGCTAAATATCATGTCTGCAATAGTTCTGAAGAAACATATCAACTTTGGAGCTATTTTGCTTGACCAAATGTCCAAATGGTTGGATAAGGAAGAGAAGAAAAGGTTAACTGAAAAATCCATTACAAAGGTTTTTCATGGAAGGTTTTTAAGTATCATTTTGAAGAAAAAGCTGAAGAATAAAATTAAGGATGATAAAGGTGAAATCCTTAATGTTCATAAAGTGATGTCCCCACAGTTGTTTAAAAATTGGAAGAAAAATCCCAAGGAAAACAAGAGGCTAATAACATCTGGGGGCAGCAGCAAGGTCTCTGCAAAGAAGAGGAAGGCAAAAGAAATAGAAGATAAGATGTCTGAATCTGACGAATTTATAACTACAGCATCCACTTCGGCAAAGAAGAAATCTAAGAATGTGAAGAATACAGAAGCTCCACCAAGCAGTCTCTCCACTGACAAAAGGAAACAGGGAGAAGGAGAAGAACAAGCATCAACTGCAGAAACCCTAAGAAGAAGAAGTAACAGATTACTTCAAGGGCCATCCAAAAAGAACACAAAGATGATGAAGAAGTCAGTCTCAGTCCCCCCCAAGAAGTCTATCTTCTGAAGAAAAAAATATAGAGTCAGAAGATGAGAAGAGAACTGAGAACCTCAGGGATGAATCCTCAAGAGGCAAGTCCAGTAATGAAAAAGAAGTTGAATCTATGAAAGAAATAGCCAAATCTGATGATGAAGAAGAATGTACAAGTCCTGTGGCTAACCCTCAAAGTAGCCACACTGCTGCTGAAGAAAGTTTGAATGATGAAATAATTGGATCTCCTACTGCTAATGCTCCAACAAGTTCATATAATGGTTCAAAAGATGTTGAGTCCAAGGAAGAAGTACACGTTCATACTATTTTTTAACATCAAGGAAGCTTATATGGGGATATAGAGGCTTTAGACTCTGAAGAAGAAGAAAAGTCTGAAACCACTATAGCTGACCCTCCAATAAGAAGATAAAGCAACAGACTGCTAGCTAAATCTATCTCAAAAAGGACAGGAGAACACTCCACTGCTGTCGTTGATTTGAGTGATGATGAGTTTGAATCCACGAAAGAAGATGTTGAAGAAGAAGATGAAAAGATGGAAAAAGATTATAATTCTACAAACCAGGAATCAAAGGAATACACTGATGAGTCTGATGAAAGAAGTCAGCATGATTCAAGCTCAGGAGGTGAAGAGATGGAGGAATCAGAGGAATTAGTAGACTATTATCCTGTTCTCTCTCCAACAAGAATTCACAGAAGAATAGTGGTGGAAGTCTTTGATGAACCACTAGAGGCACCACCAGCAAGATGGATAAGCTATGGAAATAAACAACTCAGAGTTGTAGGGATGAATGCAGATAAGGTGCTTAATAACTGGAAAAACATGGAGTTAGATTGCACAACAATACTGTACAATCCTGATGATCTTATGATGAGATGGTTCTTCCCTTAGATGCCCTGGTTAAAAGCATATACTGATAAAGATGGAAGTTACTTCAGCTGGTGTTACTCACAATTTCCTAACCTGGAGCTGGTGTCACAAAACTTCCCAAGAGTAAAGAAGTTTGCAACCAAGATGATCAAAGAATAGGCTCACTACGAAGTCTACCGACATGCTGGAAAGCACTACATTCCCTATGATAGTAAAGTGGGTTCAGATGGCAGAAGTGTGACGCCCCCAAAACAGGTATACATCACCCATCTTGGGTCGCCAAATACATGGTACATAATATAAATACAACTCTTTTTATCCAACTGTCGTGTAAAATGCGACAAAACATAGCTAAGAGTTTTAACACGAATATTGTCTTCTAGACAATATCCATACTCAATGGAGTCCTCATTATAATTATTATCACACTATTTCATAGAATAGTGAGGACTACTATAGCCACCATCTGGACCATAAATCCATTCCCCGACTAGTCCCAACTATATTCTCATTTCTTGAAGAGAACAGTGAAAGAAAAGGGTGAGCTCAACTAGCCCTGTAAGAAATATTATGACTAAGATAATGCAGAATAAATTATCCTTAGCCTTCAACAGTATAACAACTAATAGAATACAATAAACAATAAGTTTTAGATCAATAACTGCAGCGGAACAAAAAATCCATTAGAAGAGTCATGCAGAGTATGATATCTACTATCTTCTATAATTTAAAAGTTTATCATCAATTTTATCGCTGAGACTGAGCTTAATAAATAATCCACATCACTGAATTATCCATGCACTACGGGCCAAGGATATTCATTAGTATCACGACCACGAATTATTCATGCACTACGGGCCAAGGATAATTCTTGTTTTCACCAATGGTCATGATCATGCCAAACAACAATTCATCTTTGCACCCTTGGCCGAAGAGAATGCATGGTTATGATCATACCAATATCTGTCCATCAATGCACTACGGGCCAATGAGGACTTTTATCACATCATTTGTAACATTACGGTCATGATTATACCGAATAATCCCTGGTCATAATCATAACAATCAACAGTCCATCTATGCAAGTAAGCCACATATGACTTTCATCACAATATAAGCATGAGGATGATGACAATGATATAAGAATTCAATTAAATGAAAGTAAAGTATAAATTTTTAAAGATTTATAATTTAATTTATTCAGAATTCAATAATGTTCAAATTACCAACATGATACTGCTTTGTGGAGTAAAATTCAAGAATGATATTGTATCAAAAATGAATATTTGGACCGAAAAGAAATTAATTTTTATCATGAATAGTACTCCAGGTGAATAGTACCCTGTAAATAGTACTTCAGGAATAGTACTTTTTGAATAGTATCCCATAAATAGTACTTTGTAAATAGTACTTTGTGAATAGTACTTCGTGAATAGTACTTTATGAATAGTGCTTTGTGAATAGTATTGTATTTATGAATAGTACTGTATTTATGAATAGTGCCCATAAATAGTACTCTATGAATAGTACCGTACGTATGAATAGTGTCGTATAAATGAATAGTACTCCGGCATAAAAAGCTTAAAATTTAATAGGAATGTTCAGAAAAATATCCTTGTGAAATTATACTAGATGAAGCGCAAATTTCAAGGATATTCTACTAATTTCATGAAATATAGAAGCAATACTTCAATAAAATGAGTGTAGAATTAGGGATACGAAACGAAATAATATTACTCACATACTACAGAGTATAGAAGAAAATATTATTCCTTATGAATACTAAACAAAAATAATATCCCTTACGAATACGAAAGAAATAATACCCCTTACCTTAGTAGAAGGCTGGATACTACAATAGTGAATTAGCAGAATACTCTTCTTCTTTCTCTCTATAGCTTCTCTCTCTATAGCTTCTCTATCTATAATTGCTCTTGTGAGTCTTAGTGAATTGGTGAGAATTAAAGAAAAATGAGCTTCTATTTATAGGAAAATATAGTTTCGATAATTGCATATTTTGGGGCTTGAATTATTATAGTATAGTATCTTCATCTTTTCCTCCGTTATTAATTTAGTGCTACAAGTATTTTCAAACTTGCATCACCTCCCCTAATAGTACATCATGTGAATCAATAGTTTCATTCATGTGAATCAATAGTTCTATACATGTGAAAAAAAAATAGTTACAGTATAGTACCTTCATTTATACCTCAATTTTTAATTAGTCATGCAAGTATTATCAATCTTGCACCACCTCCCCTAATAGTACATGCATGTGAATCAATAGTACATACATGTGAATAAATAGTTATATGCATGTGAACTAATATCAATTAATTGCTCATTTATCCGATTAATTACCCACTTGGTCAATTTAACATTCAGAAATCAACTATTATCGAAATAAATGTCGATTTCCACTAACTCTAATAATCCCAACACAATGGAAATATTTTTATCAACAATTTCATTTTTAAAATTTTTGAAGTTTGACTTTTTTTAAAAAGTCAACCCCAACAAATTTTGTGTTTATAGTCTATTTTTACTAATTTCATCGTCCCAGACTCAAATATCACGTTCACATCTCCAAATTTAACTCTGAACTCAAATTCAATTTTTAATAACATTTATCATTAATATTATAACTCACAATATTTAATAACCAGATCATTCCCAGGAAAGAGGGGGCTTTCCAATAAGGATTTCTCCCTATTGGCGCTCAATTAGGTGACGAAACCCCTTTCCTCGACAGAATTTTCTAGACATTGTCAATAATGCAAATAATAATATGAATAACGTTTTCGTCTCAATTATTAATTTAATAATATAAAATATTGTGACAATAATTGAATAAAATTGAGTGACTTCTCACGTAAGCATCAATAATCAAATATATTGTACAATACCATATGCTACTATGCAACCACGCGTATTACTGTACTTTTATCACCGATTATTTTATGACAACTTGCTTACTTTGAATTTTTATCACATATCACCCTTAACTTTAACCTTTTATCAATTTAACCATTTACTAAATAGAATAATAATTATAAGAAAATTGAATACTTTCATTTCATAAAATTCGAGATCTCAAAAGATGGGTACTGCCCAAGTACATGATCGTAGAGTCTCTTCACTCTACCACTGAAGATGATCAAGTTCAGGTTGAGAAGCTTCCCTCTACCCAAGCACAGTTATATGATATTCCTTCATCCTCCAATAGTGATTGGCACTCAATAATTTACCAGATTCTCACTACTTTCGAAAAACTATCCGAGAATGAAAATCGTAGAGTCCAATCTGGTGTTCAACAAGAGGCGGTCCAACCAAATAATCAAACTCCTACGGAGCATGAGTTAGTGAAGTATGCTGATGAGTTGGTTGAGAAGATGTCTATCATCACTAAAGAGGCCAATATGTTGACCGAAACAGGAGGCAATGCAGTTGAAGACAGACTTTAAGCCACTATGACTGATATATCTCTCAAAATCAAAGAGAGAGATCAAATCTATCTGAAGGTTATGATTGATCAAAAGGAAGAAGCTCTACGAGCACAGAAGGCTAATGAAGAACAAATATTATCCCTCTCTAACAAGATTGACAATCTAAATTAGTCTCTCTCCCTACAAATTGAGTTGAGCCAACAAGAACTTACGATTGAGGTTGGTAACTCATCTTACCTGATGGAGCAACTTATGTCCAACATGGAGCAGATTTCACAAGTGATTGATGACAAAAAGGGGGAGAAAAAGAGGCATAGAAAAAGGAACTCAAGGAAGAGCAAGGAGATCAGAAGAAAAGGAGATAAGAAGGCCAAGAGGATGGCAAAGAAGAAGATAGCAGCAGCAGTAGCAGAATCATCATCTTAGGGGGAGTCAAAGGATGATGATCCCATGAATGCAGAGACTGAGGAGGAGCAAAGAAAAGAAATAAAGTCACCATCTCAGGGGGAGAAGGAGCTAAAAGACTAAGCAGAAAAGTAGCTGATCAACAGACATCCTGGAAACACATATGAAGCCAAAAAGGTACATCTCTATCTAGTTAGGTATGTTCTGGATCCAGGATATAAAGTGTCATATATAGTTTGTGTAATTTCATATTATTATCAATGGCATTCATGATTATCTGTTTTAGAAATATAGATGCTCATTGTATATATAAGATTCATTCATATCATGCATATGCACTCATTGTTTTCTCATAATCAAATAGGGGAGATTCTTAGGAATAAGCATGTGAATGATATTCCTATTTCTATATGATTTGATTATGATATAAATGAATATGAAAGTATGCTTGTGTAAGACCCCAACTTTTTTGAATAAAGAATAATTTTTCTTGAAATATATTTTTGAATATTATGGCGTGGATATGATATAATGTTATAGTTGTGGGTAATATTTGGAAAATTTTGCAAAGTTAGCAAGTTGATATAAAATATTCGTTGTGTCAGTGAATATTCGATTGGCCGGGGAATATTCATTTTAACAGGGAATATTCGTATGACGGCACAATCATTGGTGGACCCTACAACGGAAGTATTGTCGTAGTTAGAAAAGCAGCGTAAATATCTTTTATAAAATAACAATGGAAGTTTTATCGATAAAGCTGTTGAACTATCCGTTGGTAAAGAAATGCGAATCTGGCGTGGTTGCATAGTAGCACACGGTATTGATTATTGATGCTTACGTGAGAAGTCACTCGGTTATACTCAATTATTGCTACAGTAATTGTTGCATAGTATCTCACGTTATTTGATTCAATTATTGTCACATTATCATCTGCATAATATTTTATATCATTAAATTAATAATTGAGACAACAAAGTTATTCATATTATTATTTGAAATATTGACAATGTCTAGAAAATTACATCGAGGAGAGGTTTGGTCACCTAATCAATTGGCGATAATAGGAGAAACCTTATTGAAAGCCCCTCTTTCACAGGAGCGATTGAAAGTAATATGCACACAAGCCAATCATGTTTGATGATAAAGCATATACTTTGTAACAATCTTATTCATTTATTAATAAAAAGTATTAATTTATTAAAGGCTTTTAATTATCTACATGATCTTTGTTTTATTATATGTGATAAACCCATAGTTTTAAGCAATACTTTTAGAATAATGATGATGATCATTCTAATGAGATCTAAATTCTTAGAAAGCTTAAAACTAAAATTGTTCCCAATCATTATATTACTAAATTGGGGATTAGTGAATCCAGGATAGATTGAGTACATACGTTGCTTGCTCATTGGATGAGGATGATTGATCTCATGATCATTTGTGTGGAGACACTAAAGCAAGTATGTAGGTGCTTATTAGAGAATAAGTTCTTTGAGCGTGGCTCGCTAAGGAATACCTAATGGAGTTTTATTTGCTTGTCAATAGGAATTCTGTAGTGATAGTAGTACAAGTGATCCTTGGACTTGAGATCATCATAGTATCTTGTGTATGATGAGTTATACTTTGACTTATTCCTTAAGACCCTTGGTATATCAAAGGGTATGCTTGGGTATAATAAGTTGTACATGGAGATAATGTATGATCAATAAAGAATCTACCACTTCTAATAAAAGAATAGAAATGTCTATGTGATTCGATAAATGACAACCCAGTAGTCCTTGGCCAAGGCAGAATGAAATTAGAAAGGAGTTTCTAATTTGCATTATTTGGAGTTGTGCATTTAAGGATCGAAATACATATAATTAAATAAAATAAGACTTGTGATGAATTCCATGTCTTATATTTAATTGGGACATTGTATGGTGGAAGGATTGAATTATACGGTAACTATTTACTCAAAGGTTCTTTAATGATTAGTGTTGAAATCTATATTATCCGGAAAGTCGTTGATCGTTAGGGAGGCTTATCCCTATTGTAGAATAAATATTATTTATTTAAATAAATTAATTGTTTAATTTATTTATTTAAATAAGATTAGAATTATTCTAATTGATTTATTCACAACTAGGTTTAATATGGAGAACCTAAAGGGTCACACCATAAAAAGAATAATAATTATTTAAGAAGTTAATGGCATAATCGTAATAATATGTTAAGTATATTTAATTTAATCTATGGTGATAGAATAAATTAAATAGCTTAATATTTATTATTTAATATTTTAGAAATATTAAATATAAATTAATAAGAGAGTCTTATTAATATTATTACAAATATTATTATTTTAATTTCTAAAAGAGTTTAGAAATTAATTTAATATAAGTACTCTCATTTATTCTAATTGGATTAGAAAGGAAAATTAGTTAAAAGAGTTTAATTAATTATCCCTAATTAGATTAGGGAGCTTAATTAATTAAAAGAATTTAATTAATTAATTAAATAAATCCCAATTCCTTAATTGTTAAGGTGGGTTGCCCACATCTATAAATAAGAGGAGTCTTATTATGGGTGGAAGAGGTTGTTGACTTTTACAACGACATAATTCCAATTTGTTGGAGAGTAGGTCCCTTTTACATAGAGATAGAAAAACTAGGGATTAGCCAACCCCTTCTTCTTGAATCATTATTATTCCTTGGTGGATCACCTCTAGAGGCCAAACATTTGGGTGGCTAACGTTGATCAAAGGAAGGAACAAAACCCGGTGGATTCAAGTTGAACGTAAAGGATTTGGAGGTGAACTTGTACACGAGGAAGCTTCGATCTTGAGGTATGATTTTATTCTTTATCTTTTCGTTTAATTAATAATTATGCATAAAGGGTGATCCGGGTATATGGTTTGTTAAATTTTTTTTAAACTCTGATTTTACACGCTTCCGCTTAATTTGTGCAATTTGATTGCGCACATGAATATTACAAACCTAACAGTGGCATCAGAGCCAAACCTTTATGCGAATTATTAATTGTTTTAATTTATATATTGATATGTGTTTAGAACAATTTAATTGGGCATAATTTTATTGTATAAATTTTTTTTTTTAAAAAAAAAAAAAAAAAAAACCGAAAACTGCTTGATTAGATTTTTTTTATGGGTTCACGTAATAAACTAAAAGTTGGCCAGGAGATTTAATCTTATTTGATAAGTAGCGGATCACGTAAGTACAATGTGTAGTTTAAAAAAAAAAAAAAAAAAAGCGTATACGAAATCAATAAAAAAATTTGGCGAGAACAAATTTTTAAGAACAAGTTTTTTTTTTTAAGGACACATTTTATATATATATATATATATATATATTCTTAATTATTTTATAATTAAAATAAAAGTTTATTTTAATTTTAAAATAAAAGACTTATTTTAATCTTAAAATAAAAATGTTTATTTTAATTTTAAAATTAGAATTTCATGCTAACTAATTAGAGTTGGAATTGGATTCCATGATAACTAATTGGAGTTGAAATTGTATTCCATCTTTCCTTAAATAAAGAAGTTTATTTAGATATGAAATTAGATTTCATATTATTCAAAATAAAAGAGTTTATTTATGAATAGGAAAGAGAATCCTAATTTCCTTAAATAAAGGAGTTTATTTAAATATAAAATAAGATTTCATATTATTCAAAATAAAGGAGTTTATTTGTGAATAGGAAAGATAATCCGTGTTTCCTTTAATAATATTTTTTTTTACATGGAATTGGATTCCATAATTAATTAAAATAAAGGAGTTTATTTTGATTAAAATTTTGATTAAAATAAAATAGTTTATTTTATTCAAAATTGGATAAATTAAAATAAAATAGTTTTATTTTGATTTAAATTTGGATTAAAATAAAGGAGTTTATTTTGATTCAAAATTAGATTTTATACTAACTAAATTTGCCCATTAAATGATATCAATATATATATTGAATGTTTATTATTCATAAGATGAATGTAATTTATTGATGCATATGGTGATGTGTATGATAATAAATGGGATTGATTATGGACTATTGATTAACTCGATTGGATTTTATTTTAGTTGGATGCATGAATGTATGGGTTTTATTAAATGGGAATTCTGCGTACCTCGTCTTCTCTAATTTTTTCTTAATGTAAATTCTATCTCCTCCCATGTACTTTCCCTCGATCACGATCAAGGTTTCTATTTATTTTAAATAGTTTTGTAATAGAAATAGTTAGAATTAATTTTGAAGAATTAGAGATTGAGAACAAGAGAGGCGCTTGAAGACCCGTTTGTAATGGAGCCAGGGTTTAAATGTAATAGTTATATTTAAATATTATTTCTTGCACCCCTAGGGTTTGACCTTTTGGTTCACTTGGTGGCTCTAGTGAACCAAACTAGAATAAAAGTCCATAATCAATCAAGGGGTAGAATATAGTATTCTATATGTGTATGCTTATACTATATATAATATATATTATGCAAACATGCTTCAGATATTAATTAATATGACGCGTATTTTTATATATATATATAATAAATGCGCTAAACAAGATGAGACAAATTAATAACACACCCTCAAATTTTTATATTAAGTCCTAAGCGTTCAAAGATATTTGGAATATCGAACGTCAGCCTTCTAGCATGATAAAATTAATAGAGTATTAAATATTTAATATGAGTTTGTTGTGTCACCACAAGGCAAGTATTAAGTATTTAAGATGTTAATTTATCACATTTGATGCTTATAAAGAAAATTGAACAATATTATTTTGTTGTGTCACCACAAGGATGATATTTTTCTTTTTTGAATATATGGAGTGCTAGGTCGGACTTAACTTGGATAATTTTGATTCGGATGTGCCACCACTTGATCAAAATAATCTAAGAGGCAAAAGAAAAGGAGTTGCATAGTTGATGTAATTGACAAAAGTTGTCTACCTATTTATTTATATATAGTTTGTTGTGTCACCACAAGGCTATATACATTTGAAATGGGATCCTTATTCTCACTAGCAAATCTTTAATTAGATTTTGCCGAACTATATAAGTGAGGGTAATATAGTTTGAAGAAAATAGTGGGAGATACCAATTTAAAACAAGACCTAAATTATTTTGGTAATTAATAAAAGAATGTATGTTAAAATATTGTTAATTACAAATTCATTTACAAAATTTTACAATGTCTAAATTACTATCACTGCGAAGCATATTAGATGCTAAATTAATCAGACCGAATTAAACGGATTGGTTAAGGAATTTGAGAATAGCTCTCATGGCTGAAAAGCTATCTTATGTCCTTAATATGCCTATCCATGCAATGGTTGCAGACAATGCCTCTGAGGAAGACATTGCTACTTTTAGAAAGTGGCAAGATGATACGATTAATTTCAATGCATCATGCTCGCATCCATGAGTGCTTGAGCTTGAGCCACAAGATGAAACTATGGATGCTCCTACTATATTCCTGCACATCAAGTAGTTGATGGTGAGGAAAGTATGACTAATAGATATCAGATATCTAAGGAGCTCTTCCGATCTAGAATGGCCAATGGCACTATAGTACAGACAAAAAGTTCTTAACATGATCAATTTGATTGAACAATTAGGACAACTGGTTTTGTCATGGATGGAGAGTTGAGCCAAGATTTGATCTTGAACTCACTCCCGGACTCCTTTCACAATTGTTGTGAATTTTCATATAAACAAGCTAGATATCGACCTCATTGATTTGCTTAACATATTGAAAAATGTTGAGAGTCACTTTCCAACCAAGAAAGATAAAGTCTTCTTGGTAGGGGCCAAAGGATCTTACGAAAAGAAGAGCGATTCAAAGAAGGTAAATGAAAGGCGTAAACAAAGGATAATAAGAACAAAAAGCGACACGGATAGCAAAGGAGTTTGCTTCCACCGCAATATGCCCGGACCTTTGGAAAGAAAGCTGCGAGAAGCATCTTGCGGAGAGGCTAACCAAAGAAGCTTAGTGAAGTTTCGGTTACAATACAGTTTTTGTTCATGATTGAAATAAATTTTTCTTTAAGTCAAGGTTCTACTTGGGTATTGGATACCGACTTTGGTTATCATAAATATAGATTTATGAAGGGACCAAGCAGAAGTAGAAAGCTAAACAAATATAAGTAATCCTATGTGTGGGAAATGAAGCAAAGGTTGCTACATTAGCCATAGAAACTTATAGTTTAGCAATGCCTACGGGCAAATCTATTAAGTCAATAAGTTGTTATTGTATTCCAGTTCTTGTTAAAAATATTATTTCCATTTTATTGTTGGACAATGAAATCTTTGGTATTATAATTAAGAACAATTGTTGTTCTATTTATAATAATAATGTTTTGTATAGAATGAAATATTACTTAATAGATTTTGTATACTGACTTACATGAAAATAATTTTGCATATTGAACAAATTAGTATAAGAAAAGGAGATGATCATTCAAAGAGTTGAATGTGTGTATTTGCTAAAATACAAGTGTGAATTATTTGAAAGGTTCAAAGAATTCAGAAGTGAAACAAATTGGCAAAGTATTAAGATTCTTTGATTAGATCAAGGAATAAATACTTGTGCAATAAGTTTCTAGATCATCTCAAATGGTTTTTCTCATAATGGACACCTTATGATACGTAATAATTGATTGATGTATCTGAAAGGAAAAATCATACCTTGTTGAACATGGTGCGGTCCAAAATGATTTTACCGACATTCCAGTATCCTTCTAGGGTCATGTCCTAGAAATGGCTGCATATCTACGAAAAGGTAACCTCAAAATCCGGCCCCAAGACTCCATAAAAGTTATGGACAGGGAGGATTCCTAATCTTAAGTATGTTAAGATAAGGGGTTGTCCAACTTATGTGAAAAGGTTTCAAAGGATAAGCTTGGGACAAGATTTGACAAATACAGATTTGTGGGACATCCTAAAGTAAGTTTAGGGTAAATGTTCTATAATCCTACTTAGCAAAAGGTGTTTATTGCGAAACACGCTTCCTTCTAAGATAAAGGTGTTTATCATTGAAGGGGCTAGTGGGAGGATAATAGATCTTGAAGAGTTCAAGAACCACAAAACACTATAAGTCAAATAAGAGGAACCTGTAGATAGACCTATTGTACCACAACCGAATCGTAAATCTGGAATAGTACTGAAGATACCTAGGAGGTATGGATTCATCATGGATGATGATGATGAGGTACACATCATAGAAGATGATGATCTAGAGTTACATACGATGAGGTAAGAGTTCTAGTGTGTACAAAAGGGTCAGTGGGAGCATCAGACATTCCTAGTACTATATGTTGATATACTACGGATAAGGAATGACATACCAATGCTACAATCAGTAAAGATAAAGTTGTCTAAACATTCCTCCATGAATGGTTTGGGAAGAGTATCTTAATTGGGGATAAAATCTATATAGATAGATTCAAGAGGATGCTCGACTTAACCCTAGGAATGTATATTCATTTGATGCTAAAGTCGTTTAGCATGGCAAACTCCAAGAGATGTCTCATGTAGATGAGCTATGGAGTGAATTTCTCTTAATAGTCCCCACAGACTCCTGAAAAGAGAGGTCGCATGAGTGACTATCATGTATGCAATGAAATATACGAGACCTGATGTTGATCAGTCATATTCTAGAGAAGTTCACCATGAGTCAGTGAAAAACATCTTAAAGTGCTTAACCGACACTAAGGATGTGATCATATTCATGGTGGGTCTAAATTAAAACTAGAGGGCTTAACAGACTCAAGTTTTTCAGACAGACCAAGATGACAGAAAAATCCACTTTAAGGTAAAGGGTTATCTTGAATAGTGGTGCAGTGAATTGGAAAGGTTCCAAACAGCAAAGAGTTGTTGGTTTAGTGATAAAAACAAAGTATATAGCTATAAATGAAGCTGCAAGTTGATTGTTTGGATTATAAGTTCATTACAGAATTAGGAATAGTTCCTAAGTCTCATCTTGGATCTAAACATGTGTTGTGGCACTTTCATTTGATTATAAGAATCATTGAAAGATGGAAAATCACTATAGAGATGGTGGACTCTCAAGAACAACATTACATATCCATTAACTAAAGCTTATCCAACAGCAGGATAATCGTCACTTAGAGAAGAAGAGTATGAGATACCATGACGATTGGCTTTAGTGCAAGTGGGAGATTAAAAGTAATATGCACACAAGCCAATCATGTTTGATGATAAAGCATATACTTTGTAACAATCTTATTCATTTATTAATAAAAAGTATTAATTTATTAAAGGCTTTTAATTATCTACATGATCTTTGTTTTATTATATGTGATAAACCCATAGTTTTAAGCAATGCTTTTAGAATAATGATGATGATCATTCTAATGAGATCTAAATTCTTAGAAAGCTTAAAACTAAAATTGTTCCTAATCATTGGATTACTAAATTGGGGATTAGTGAATCCGGATAGATTGGTACATACGTTGCTTGCTCATTAGATGAGGATGATTGATCTCATGATCATTTGTGTGGAGACACTAAAGCAAGTATGTAGGTGCTTATTAGAGAATAAGTTCCATTGAGCGTGGCTCGCTAAGGAATACCTAATGGAGTTTTATTTTGCTGTCAATAGGAATTCTGTAGTGATAGTAGTACAAGTGATCCTTGGACTTGAGATCATCATAGTATCTTGTGTATGATGAGTTATACTTTGACTTATTCCTTAAGACCCTTAGGGTATATCAAAGGGTATGCTTGGGTATAATAAGTTGTACATGGAGATAATGTATGATCAATAAAGAATCTACCACTTCTAATAAAAAAGAGAAATGTCTATGTGATTCGATAAATGACAACTTAGTAGTCCTTGGCAATGAGAATGAAATTAGAAAGGAGTTTCTAATTTGCATTATTTGGAGTCATGCATTTAAGGATCGAAATACATATAATTAAATAAAATAAGACTTGAGTAATTCCATGTCTTATATTTAATTGGGACATTGTATGGTGGAAGGATTGAATTGTACGGTAACTATTTACTCAAAGGTTCTTTAATGATTAGTGTTGAAATTTATATTATCCGGAAAGTCGTTGATCGTTAGGGAGGCTTATCCCTATTGTAGAATAAATATTATTTATTTAAATAAATTAATTGTTTAATTTATTTAAATAAGATTAGAATTGTTCTAATTGATTTATTCATAACCTAGGTTTAATATGGAGAACCTAAAGGGTCACACCATAAAAGAAGAATAATTATTTAAGAAGTTAATGGCATAATCGTAATAATATGTTAAGTATATTTAATTTAATCTATGGTGATAGAATAAATTAAATAGCTTAATATTATTATTTAATATTTTAGAAATATTAAATATAAATTAATAAGAGGAGTCTTATTAATATTATTACAATTATTATTATTTTAATTTCTAAAAGAGTTTAGAAATTAATTTAATATAAGTACTCTCATTTATTCCTAATTGGATTAGGAAGGAAAATTAGTTAAAAGAGTTTAATTAATTATCCCTAATTAGATTAGGGAGCTTAATTAATTAAAAGAATTTAATTAATTAAATAAATCCCAATTCCTTAATTGTTAAGGTGGGTTGCCCACATCTATAAATAAGAGGAGTCTTATTATGGGTAGAAGAGGTTGTTGACTTTTACAACGACATAATTCCAATTTGTTGGAGAGTAGGTCCTTTTCTATAGAGATAGAAAAACTAGGGATTAGCCAACCCCTTCTTCTTGAATCATTATTATTCCTTGGTGGATCACCTCTAGAGGCCAAACATTTGGGTGGCTAACGTTGATCAAATGAAGGAACAAAACCCCGGTGGATTCAAGTTGAACGCGAAAGGATTTGGAGGTGAACTTGTACCTGAGGAAGCTCGATCTTCAAGGGTATGATTTTATTCTTTATCTTTTCGTTTAATTAATAATTATGCATAAAGGGTGATCCGGGTATATGGTTTGTTAAATTTTTTTAAACTCTGATTTTACACGCTTCCGCTTAATTTGTGCAATTTGATTGCGCACATGAATATTACAAACCTAACAACGATCTGGTTGTTAAATATTGTGAGTTATAATATTAATGATGAATAATTGTTGAAGTATTAAGAATGTGTTTATTGAAGATAAGTGAATTACAAAAGTTAGAGGGGAATAATGCAAACTTGGAAAAATTTAGGGGTACTAAAGTGTAATAAGTTAAATCAATCTGGACCGTCGGTGGTGGTTTTAAAAGTAAATCAATCTGGACCGTCGGTGGTGGTTTTAAAAGTAAATCAATCTGAATGAGTCGGTTGTGATTTTAATAGTAATCAATATGGACCGTCCATTCTAATAGTGAATCAATCTGGGATAGATTCGTGAATTAGTTACTATTTAGTCCATTCACCTATAAATAGAAGCTTAATTCTTCTTTCATTCTCACCAATTCACTCAGATTCACAAGAGACGTTATAGAGAGAGAAACTATAGAGAGCAAAAAGAAGAGTATTCTGCAACTTCACTTTTGCAGTATCCAGCTTTCTACTAAGGTAAGAGTATTATTTCTTTCGTATTCATAAGGAATACTATTTTTTGTATTCATCCTTTAGTATGTCAGAATAACGTGTCTACGCGGATTACGTACCATATAACAGGTGAAAATCCATTTGCAATTTTCGTATGTTAATTCTTTTCATATTCCTAAATCTAAACTTACTATGGTAAGTATTGCTTCTATAATCCTTGAAATTAGTGGAATATCCTTGAGTTTTGTGCTTCATCCAGTATCATTTTATTGGAATATTGATATGAACTTTCTTATTAAATATCAATATTTTCACCCGAAGTACTATTCACAGGATACTATTCACCCAGTTACTATTCACTATAATATTATTCACTCGGGTATTCGGGGAACTTTTCATGCCGGGGTACTATTCACGAGTTACTATTCACGGGTTACTATTCACCCAATTATTATTCACTCAAAAATTGTTTACTCGGGTATTTGGGGCACTTTTCATGTCGGGGTACTATTCACGAGGTACTATTCTCGAAGTACTATTCACAGGATACTATTCACGGGGTACTATTAACCGAAAAATTTATTTCTTTTTTGTCCAAATTATTTTTGATACATGGATAATATTCTTGAATTTTACTCCACAAAGCAGTATCATGTTGAAAATTTGGACATTATTGAATTCTGGATAAATTAAATTATAAATCTTTTAAAATTTATCCTTTGCTTTCTTTTAATTGAATTCTTATATTATTGTCATCATCCTCATGCTTATATTGTGATGAAAGTCATCTTTAGCTTACGTGCATAGATGGATTTGTTGATTGGTATGATTATGATTGGGATAATTGGTATATGATCATGACCATTGATGATTACATCGAATATTCTTGGCCCGTAGTGCAAGAATAATTTGTGGACGTGATCTTAATGAATATCCTTGGCCCGTAGTGCGAGGAAAGATTCGATGATGTGATCTATTTATTAAAATTTGAGTCCCAATGATAAAGTTAATGATAAACTTTTAAATCATAGAAGATAGTAGATATCATACTCTACTTGACTCTTCTAATGGATTGCTTGTTCATTATGATTAAACTTGTTGTATATTATATTTTATCAGTTTAACATTGTTGAAGGCTAATGATAACTTATTCTGCATTATCTTAGTCATAATATTTCTTACTGGACTAGTTGAGGTCACCCTTTTACTTCCATTGTTCTCTTCAGGAAATGAGAATGTAGCCGAAACTAGTTGGAGAACGGAGTGATGGCCCGAGATGGTGTTATAGTAGTCCTCACTATTCTATAAAATAGTGTACCAATAAATGTAACGAGGACTCCATTTGAGTTTGGATATTGTCTAGAAGACAATATTCGTGTAAAAACTCGTAGCTCATGTTGTATAATTAAGTTTGTATTTATATTCTGTACCATGTATTTGGCGACCCAAGATGGGTGATGTATACCTATTTTGGGGGCATCACAGTTGGTATCAAAGCTTAGAGATATGATCCCTGACTGAGATGTGAGATAAGAACTAGGAGGGGAGAGACGGGGAATTCCTTCGCTAGTATGACCTACCTAAGTTTATTTGGTATTTAATTGGTCGGTTAGAGTATAGGGATAATATGTGGCATGCCAATTAACCTTTGTTTTATGGCAGTGTTTGAAAATGGCATCTGAAAATGTCGAGATAAGCAATGAAGCACATGAGACTGTTGAGTCACCAACGATCAATATCCAGGATAATGTGCAACAGAAAGACAATAATCCTCAGGTAAACAACAACACCGATCAAATGATGAAAGATGGGATGTTCAAAGGCTTCATATAATTAATGCAATATCAGGCGAGAGTGGCTCCTGTTCAAAATACAAGTGGACACACTGACAACTCACAGATGGTCACCGCTAAACAATTTAAGGAGCTGGGACCATCGGAGTTTTGGGGAGAGCCAAAACCACTTAAAGCGGAGATGTGGATAAAGTAGATCACCAAGATAATTAATGTCTTGGGATGCTCCGAGGAGCAAAAGGTTCCCTTTGCCGCCTTCATGTTGAGAGGTGAAGCAGATTATTGGTGGGAATCAGTAAAGCATACCCAGCCTGCCGCACTCAAAATGTCTTGGGAGAAGTTCTAAGAGCTGTTCAATGACAAGTACTTTCCCGAAAGTATTCGTCACATGAAGGAGGTGGAGTTTATCAAGTTGGAGCAAAATAATATGACCGTGTCGCAATACGAGGCTAAGTTTGCCGAGTTGTCCCGGTTTGCTTCCCATTTGGTTGATAATGAGTAGAGAATGACGCGAATGTTTCTACGAGGGTTGAGACCCGAAATACGTCAATACCTCATTTCTCACAAACTGTGTTTGTATTCAGATGTTGTAAATAGGTCTCAGTTATTGGACCACGATAATGAGTCAACCCAACCAAGAAAGAGCAACCGGCAAGTCGATAATACCAATGGTAGCAGTCATCAAAGCGGTGACAACAAACGTGGGGGGAATTAACATGCCAGAAATGGTAACCACTCCGGTGGTAATCATGGTCAAGATAATAGAAGTGGAAATTTCAAGAAGAGGAGATTCAATAATGATGGAAAGACGTAAGCACCAGCACCTGTTATTAAGGAAGGAGAACGACCATCGGTCGTATGTTACAAATCTTGAGGAGGGAGGGCCATATCGGTCAAAGCATACGCACCGGTCAAAGCATGTTACAATTATGGAAGAGAAGGTCACCTAGCCCGATTTTGTCGTGCACCAAAGTCAAGTCCAACTGGGATGGAGGAATTAAAGGCCTTCCCAGATAAGACAAAACCGGTAGTTCAAGGGAGAGCGTTTGTCGTAACCTCCCAAAAGCAAGGAATCCGAACGAGGTGATCACTGGTAAGCTAATGATAAACTCTAGCGAAGTATATACCTTATTTGATACCGGTTCTAACCATTCTTTTATTTCTCCTACTTGCGTTCAATGTTTAAATTTGACTCCAGAGAAATTAGAATTTGATTTATCTGTTGAAACTCCATTGGGAGAAACCTTCATTACATCCACTGTTTATAAGTCTTGTTTGATTCAAATCGGTAACCGCACATTACCTGTCGATCTTATTTCTTTAAAAATACTTGCATTCGATGTGATTTTAGGAATTGATTGGTTGACTACTCATCATGCTAAAATTGATTATTTTCGTAAGGTTGTTAGCTTTCATATTCCTAACCAACCTATTATGCGAAATCAAGCAACCAAACCATTAAATTTAATCACTGTTATCTCAAGCCATAAAGTTATTCGTTTATTGAAAAACGGATGTTAAACTTTCTTAGCTCATGTCACAAATTTAAACAAAAATACGTCAGTGTTGAATGATATTGCTATTGTTAATAAATTTCCTGACGTATTCCCTAAAGAACTTCCTGGCCTACCCCCAGAGCGTGAAATTAAATTTTGTATCTACCTTGAATCCGATACAAAACCCATTTCTAAAGGCCCATATCGAATGGCTCCTATTGAACTTCAGGAGTTAAAAACCCAATTACAGGAATTGTTAGACATCGGTTTCATTCATCCTAGTACGTCTCCTTGGGGTGCTCCTTTTCTATTCGTGAAGAAGAAAGATGGAAGTATGCGACTTTGTATTGATTATCGGGAGTTGAATCATGTCACCATCAAAAATAGGTACCTATTACCTCGTATTGATGACCTGTTTGACCAGTTGCAAGGCGCCAAATTCTTTTCAAAGATCGATCTTCGTTCCAGATATCATCAATTAAAGATTAAAATCGATGACATCCCAAAGACTGCTTTCAGAACTAGGTACGGGCATTATAAATTCCTAGCCATGTCTTTTGGATTGACTAATGCTCCTGTTGCCTTCATGGATATGATGAACCGAGTATTCAAGGAATATTTGGATCATTTTGTAGTTGTCATTATTGATGACATCCTTATATATTCCAAAAGCCGTGAAGATCATGAACAACACTTGAGGCTGATACTCCAAAAGTTTCGTGAAAATAAGTTATATGCCAAGTTGAAGAAATGCGAGTTCTGGCTTGAGGAAGTAGCATTCCTTGGGCACGTGATATCAAATCACGGAATATCTTTAGACCCGGCAAAGATTGAAGCAATTCAAAGCTGGGAGAAACCTAAGTCGGTGACCGAAGTACGTAGCTTTTTGGGCTTAGCTGGTTATTATCGGAGGTTCGTGGAAGGATTTTCTCAAATCGCTACTCCATTAACTCATCTGACTCGAAAAGATACAAAATTCGGTTAGAGCGAGGAATATGAGAAGAGTTTTCAAGAACTCAAGAGGAGGCTCATTTCAGCACCTGTTTTGACAATACCAGCTGGTTCGGAGGGATTTGTCATATACAGCGATGTTTCAGGCAAAGGTTTAGGATGTGTTCTCATGCAACATAGGAAAGTCATAGCCTATGCCTCACGACAACTCAAAGAATATGAGAGAAATTATCCTACTCATTATCTAGAGTTGGCAGCTGTCGTTTTTGCGCTTAAGATTTGGAGGCATTACCTGTATGGAGAGAAGGTGGAGATTTATACGGATCATAAAAGCCTCAAATATTTCTTCACTCAAAAAGAACTCAACATGCGGCAAAGACGATGGCTTGAGCTGTTGAAAGATTATGATCATACCATTCAATACCATCTAGGAAAAGCGAACGTAGTAGCTGATGCATTGAGTAGAAGATCATATGCGGGTACGAGTGCGATATTGTCAACGCAAAGGCCCATTTTGTATTACTTACAAAGGATGGAGATAGATTTAAAGACTCCAGGGACCCATGTGATGATGGCGAATATACGAGTAGAACCGACTTTAATCGATAAAGTTAAAGCTGCTCAAGCTACAAACCTGGAGCTAATGCGTATGAAGAAGAAAGTACAAGAAGGTGCTATTCTGGAAGCAAGAATCGATTAAGAAGGAATACTTCGAGTCAACTCTAGACTTTGTGTTCCTAACGATTCTGACTTGAAGTATAAAATTATGATGGAGGCGTACAACACACCGTTTGCAATCCATCCTAGGAGTACCAAAATGTATCTTGATCTTCGACATACATTTTGGTGGAGCAATATGAAGAGAGATAACGGGGTTTATCTCAAGGTGTCTAACTTGTCAATGAGTTAAGGCGGAGCATTAAGTTCCAAAAGGTCTATTGCAACCACTTGAAATTCTAGAATGGAAGTGGGAGCACATTACCATGGATTTCGTTACTGGTCTTCCCAAGGTTTCTCAAGGCATAGATGTAATTTGGGTCATTGTTGATAGATTGACCAAGTCTGCTCATTTCTTACCGATACGAGAAACTTTTACACTTGAACGTCTTGCTCGTATGTACATAAACGAGATTGTAAGATTGTATGGTATGCCAGTATCCATAGTTTTTTATCGAGACCCAAGATTCACTTCAAGATTTTGGGTTAATTTGCAAAAAGCTATGGGCACGGATTTACGATTTAGTTCGGCGTATCATCCTCAAACGGACGGACAATCAGAGAGGACTATTCAAACTCTTGAGGATTTATTAAGACTCTGTGTCCTTGACTTCAAAGGAAGTTTGGACAAGTTCTTACCATTGGAGGAGTTTTCCTACAACAACAGTTATCAAACAAGTATTGGCATGGCTCCATTTGAGGCGTTGTATGGAAGAAAGTGTCGTTCTCCAGTATGCTGGGATGAGGTAGGTGAAGCAACGTTGTTGGGACTGGAGTCGGTACGTATGACTACGGAAAAGATTCAAACGATTCGACAACATATAAAAACCTCACAAGATTGACAAAAGAGTTATGCTGATCTTCATCGAAAGGATGTGGAATTCAGTATTGGAGATCATGTGTTGTTACGTGTTGCTCCATGGAAAGGAGTTACGAGATTTGGAAAGAGAGGAAAGCTCAATCCTCGATTCATTAGCCCATTAATAATCCTTGATCGAGTAGGAACTGTGGCCTATAGACTCGCCTTACCGCCAAGTATGTCTCATGTTCATAACATTTTTCACATATCTATGTTATGTAAATATGTGAAAGACCCGAACCACATTATTGAATTAGAACCGGACAAGATAGCGTGAGATTTAATGTATGAAGAGGTAGCTGTTAAAATCTTAGATAAAAAGGATCATATTCTACGTTCAGAGGTTATACCTCAAGTCAAAGTTTTGTGGAGAAACCACGATGTGGAGGAAATGACCTGGGAGTTAGAATCTGAAATGAAATTAAGGTATCCTTACCTCTTCGACATATCAGGTACGTACCTTAATTTCGAGGATGAAATTTCATAAGAAGGGGAGGTTGTAAGACCCCAACTTTTTTGAATAAAGAATAATTTTTCTCAAAATATATTTTTGAATATTATGGTGTGGATATGATATAATGTTATAGTTGTGGGTAATATTTGAAATTTTTTGCAAAGTAAGCAAGTTGATATAAAATATTCGTTGTGTCAGTGAATATTCGATTGGTCGGGAAATATTCGTTTTAACAGGGAATATTAAATGCGACAACACAATCATTGGTGGACCCATAATGGAAGTATTGTCGTAGTTAAAAAGCGGCGAAATATCTTTTATAAAAACAACGGCGGAAGTTTTACCGTTAAACATTGAACTACCCGGTGGTAAAAATACGATGTCGTGTTGTTGCGTAGTAGTATACGGTATTGATTATTGATGCTTACGTGAGAAGTCACTCGGTTATACTCGATTATTACACTGATAATTATTGCATAGTATCTCACGTTATTTGATTCAATTATTGTCACATTATCATCTGCATAATATTTTATATTATAAGTTATTCATATTATTATTTGCAATATTGATAATGTCTAGAAAGTTCTTTCGAGAAGAGGTTTGGTCACCTAATTGCGCGTCAATAGGGAGAAATCCTTATTGGAAAGCCCCCTCTTTCCTAGGAACGATCTGGTTGTTAAATATTGTGAGTTATAATATTAATGATGAATAATTGTTGAAGTATTATAATGTGTTTATTAAAGATAAGTGAATTACAAAAGTTAGAGGGGAATAATGTAAACTTGGAAAACTTTAGGGGTACTAAAGTGTAATAAGTTAAATCAATATGGACCATTGGTGGTGGTTTTAATAGTAAATCAATCTGGACCATTGATGGTGGTTTTAATAGTAAATCAATCTGGACCATTGTTGGTGGTTTTAAAAGTAAATCAATCTGGACCGTCGATGGTGGTTTTAAAAGTAAATCAATCTGGACCGTCGGTGGTGGTTTTAAAAGTAAATCAATCTGAACCGTCGGTTGTGGTTTTAATAGTAATTAATATTGACCGTCCGTTCTAATAGTGAATCAAACTGGACCGTTCGTGAATTAGTTACTATTTAGTCCATTTTTCTATAAATAGAAGCTTAATTCTTCTTTCATTCTCACCAATTCACTCAGATTCACAAGAGACACTATAAAGAGAGAAACTATTTAGAGCAAGAAGAAGAGTATTCTGCTACTTCACTTTTGCAGTATCTAGCTTTCTACTAAGGTAAGGGGTATTATTTCTTTCGTATTCATAAGGAATACTATTTTTCGTATTCATCCTTTAGTATGTCGGAATAACGTGTCTATGCGGATTACGTACCGTATAACAAGTGAAAATCCATTTGCAATTTTCGTATGTTAATTCTTTTCATATTCCTAAATCTAAACTTACTATGGTAAGTATTGCTTCTATAATCCTTGAAATTAGTGGAATATCCTTGAGTTTTGCGCTTCATCCAGTATCATTTTATTGGAATATTGATATGAACTTTCTTATTAAAGATCAATATTTTCACCCGAAGTACTATTCACAAGGTACTATTCATGGGTTACTATTCACCCGGTTACTATTCAATATAATATTATTCACTCGGATATTCGGGGCACTTTTTATGTCGGGATACTATTCACGAGTTATTATTCATGGGTTACTATTCACCCGATTACTATTCACTCAAAAATTATTTACTCGGGTATTTGGGGCACTTTTCATGTCGGGGTACTATTCATGGGGTACTATTCTCGAAGTACTATTAACAGGGTACTATTCACGGGGTACTATTAACCGAAAAATTTATTTCTTTTTTGTCCAAATTATTTTTGATACATGGATAATATTCTTGAATTTTACTCCACAAAGGAGTATTATGTTGAAAATTTGGACATTATTGAATTCTGGATAAATTAAATTATAAATCTTTTAAAATTTATCCTTTGCTTTCTTTTAATTGAATTCTTATATCATTGTCATCATCCTCATGCTTATATTGTGATAAAAGTCATCTTTAGCTTACGTGCATAGATGGACTGTTGATTGGTATGATTATGACCAGGGATAATTCTTGCATGATATGATCATGACCATTGATGATTACACGAATAATTCTTGGCCCGTAGTGCAAGAATAATTTGTGGACGTGATCTTAATGAATATCCTTGGCCCGTAGTCTTTGGGATGATTCGATGATGTGATCTATTTTTAATTTGAGTCCAATGATAAAGTTAATGATAAACTTTTTAAATCATAGAAGATAGTAGATATCATTCTCTACTTGACTCTTCTAATGGATTGCTTTTTCGCTACAGTTAAACTTGTTGTCTATTATATTCTATCAGTTTAACACTGTTGAAGGTTAATGATAACTTATTCTGCATTATCTTAGTCATAATATTTCTTACTGGACTAGTTGAGGTCACCCTTTTACTTCTATTGTTCTCTTCAGGAAATGAGAACGTAGCCGAAACTAGTTGGGGAACGGAGTGATGGCCTGAGATGGTGTTATAGTAGTCCTCACTATTCTATAAAATAGTGTGCCAATAAATATAACGAGGAATCCATTTGAGTTTGGATATTATCTAGAAGAATATATTCGTGTAAAAACTCTCAGCTCATGTTGTATAATTAAGTTTGTATTTGTATTCTGTACCATGTATTTGGCGACTCAAGATGGGTGATGTATACCTATTTTGGGGGCGTCACAGCTTGCATCATGAAAAGCTGTAAAGTCATTTGATAGATAATAGGAACATATGTACAAGGACATAGAATGAATTGATCAAATGTGTTAGGTTGATCCTACATAAGCAAAACAACTTTGTAAAGTCCTTAAAAAGAAATGATGTACAAGGACTATAAATATAGAAAGATCAAGCTTGTTAGGTTGATCTTATAATGTAAAAGATAGGCATGTCTGATCATCGAGCACTGCACCAGAAATCGTAGTCTACCAGGAGAGTCAAGGAAAGCTAGAGAACTATCAAGGCAAAATCGTAATCTGCAGGATAGTAGATCTCGGAGCTCGTAGATTGCCAGGAGAGACGAGAAAGGATCGTAGTGTGTCGAGAAGAACTTCCTCAAAGTCATAGTCTGTTGAGGAAGTCATATTCAAAATCATAGAGACAGCCTGTCTGAGAGCCGACCGAGCATCTGCCTAAGCCAAGTCAAGAATAATAGACCACACTCGGAGTCGTAGAGTCTACTGATCCTATAAGAGGCAGAGATAGTAGTCGAGCCAGATCAGATGAAGACAATAAGCTAAAAGGCAGAAATCGTAGAGTGTCAAGATCTGATCTCGGAGTCGTAGTGTCTGCAGAACCCAAGCCAAATCGTAGAGTGCAAAACTAGGGCTTCAACAAAAGTGCTCACAATGCCAAGACAGAATCGTAGAGTTAACACGATTCTCAACAAATGAGCACTCCTAGAATATCCAAAGGATGAAGCCTCTGGTCAGAGCTGGAAAGTTACACTCCACCTAAAAGAAACCAGAGAGCATTCAACGAATGGTTTGCAAGCTAACAGAAGATCTAAGCACTAACCCAGTCAGCATCCAGATTGAGTTGTAAAGCCATTCAAGGTGAAGTCTTCAACAAGTTGATCAGAAGAAGACTTTAGTAAAAGTGACTTACTAAGGAAGTCAGAAAGTGAAGTATCTGTCAAGTGAATAGATGATAACGATCTTGGGATCAACCAGGATCGTAGTGTTTGCCAAGCAAAGTAGGAACTGATGTAGTTACACAGAGATACTGGCTAAATTCTAAAGAACAAGGCTAAAATGATTAAGCATGGGTCAGTCCATTGATGATAAGTGAATGGGAGATCACAAAGAGAAAGCGAGCTGGGCATGCCACAAATCTGAGGTGTCTTGTTGTTCAGAAGAGACCAGAACAAGGAGTCAAGCTATCAGTTCCTGAGATCAGTCGAAGGTAAACAGAAGTGTTGAAGCACTACACAAATGAAGGAAGATATTCTACATTGAAGATCCAATGAACAATCTTTGGGATCGTAGTGTTGTCTCAATCAGTCAATGAGCAACATTCAATAAGACACACTATGATTAGGTCCAAGAACATATGCATCAGAATCATAGAGTTCGATCATCTGAAGATTGAAGCATTGGCAATGATTCAATCTGAAGACTAATATTTGAACATTTCTAGTTGAGAGCATCGATTCAAAAATACAACTTTTGATGTTCTAATCGAGAAGTCAGAAAGAAGAAATAAAGATGACTACCTGCCTGACATGGAAAAGTGACAACTCTAAGGCGGTAGGTGAGGTAGCAGACTTCTGTGCTAGTAAAGTCATAAAAGAGTTGTCACATCACATCAAGCAGTCTACACCAAATAACTCGAGATCTACGAAGTAATTCAAATAGCTTTCAATGGCTATATTCCAACGGGAAGATTGGGAAGGAGTATATATTAGCTAAAGCTTCAAAGATCAAGTGTTGTTGAGTTGAAGGATCGTTGAGTTATTGGAATGCTATACTGTTGACTCTACGAGTTCCACCAGAACTGAACAGAACAAGTTTTAGTGACAGTGAAACTACGAAAGTGGAAGTGAAACAGACTTGAAGAAGGACCTAAACAGACTAAAGCTTCACTCAACAAGGATGAGAATGCCACTAAAGATGGCAGCTAAGCTGAGAGCTGAGAAGGCAAAAAAGATAGGATTCAGAAAAGTGGCTGAGCACAAAGAAGATCCAGAGAGCCACTCTACTAATCACCATGAACCAAAAGCTGAAACAGAAGAGATGCAGAACCATGTCTGCAGATCATTCAAGAAGGGTTCAGGGAATGCTAAGTGCCAGAAGAAGTCTACCAAAAGCTCAAACACTTACCAAACCCAAATGGTTATGGTGCACAGCTGACAACTGATGAAGATGAGCAGAACAAAATGAAGATCAGCTACACTAGAGAAGATGTGGTCCAGACTCTATGTAGAATGCAAAGAGGACCACGCCAAGCTGCTAAGTACTGAAGATGTTCAAGCCTCAAGACATCTTAACAGTAAGGCACCAACAACAAAAACACCAACAACAACAAGTAGCCAGGGTCTGAGGGGTCCTTGTCCGGAGGGACTAAATGAAGTTCCAAGCCTGCTGGGCTTGAAGAGTTCCTAGGGAACTAGAGGAGTTCCAAGCCTGCTGGGCTTGAATATTTCTTAGTGAACTAAAGTTCCAAGGCTGTTGGCCTTGAAAGAATCTTAGTGATTCAGGGTGTTGTCCTTCCTTAGTGGAATTCTTGTTAGTTAAAGCAGAAGAGTGGATTAGGAGCTTGAGTCTCTGAACCACTTAAAATCCCTTGTGTCTTTTACATTCTGTCATTTACTTTCTATCATTTACTTTATATACCTAACTGTTATAAATGCTAAGTATGTATTAATTGCTTACAACTTAACTAACTCTATAAATAATGTATGTACGTTCATGAATATATCAATGAAGGGGATCTTTTACTTATTCCGCTGTGCTTGAAAAGATTTTTATGTTAGTCATATGTTAATTCATTAACAATACAATATTAACAGGAAAAGTATTTGAAAATAAAAGGATCTATTCAACCCCCCCCCCCCCTTCTAGATCTATTGTGTGTCTACTGGGAACTAACATGTTGATTATTGGTTTTACAGTTGTATGTCTTTGTCCCGTAGTGCAAAGATGGACTGTTAGTTTACATGATAATAAATATGAATTGTGAATTTAACTATAATCTTTGGTGGTTCAGGTGAAGATAGGTGATGAAAGTTCTCTTTGTCTTGGGTACAAAAAGAACTGTTGTTGGATATTACGGGGATAAAATATTAATGATGGACTTTTAATTTGGAGGAGATAATAGACATTATGTTCTACTCGACTCTTCTAATGGGTTGTTTCTGCTGCAGTTGTTGATCTAAAACTTGTTATCTATTGTATTCTATCAGATTTTTTCCTGTTGAGGACTAAGGATAATTTGTTCTATATTATCTTAGTCATAATATTTTTTATTGGGCTATTTGTGCTCACTCTTTTGCTTCACAATTCCTTTTAGGTAATAAGAGTGTAGCTGGGTCGAGCGGGGATAACAAGGGAATAGTGTGATGGTCCGAGACTATGGAAGTTTTCTAATACATTATAAAACAACATATAATTGTATTGAGGACTTAAGATATGTGTGACGTATTTTATACGTCACTTAATAATTGATTTTGGTGAACAACAATAAGGTGAGGAGAACCCGACTTTGAAAGCGTCAAAAGTGCACCTCATTAGAATGAACATGATAGCAATCTTTTCCTTCTTCTTTGGGGTCTTAAAATATTTTTTGTTGTATTTTATATGGCATTGTAATAATTATAGTCTGGATATTGTCTACGAGACAATATTTGTATTAAAACTCACAGCTTATGTGTTGTCGTATTTTGCACGATAGTTCAACAGTTGTATAAATGAAGTTTGTATTTGAATTATGTACTGTGTATCTGGCGACTCAGAATGGGTTGTGTATACCTATTTTGGAGGCGTCACAGTTCACCAAAATTAAATATTAAATGACGTATAAAATATGACACACATTTTAAGTTCTCAATATAATTATATATTATCATTCTATTTTATGATGTATTCAGAAATTCAACAATCACAGACCATCACTATATTTCCCTGTTATCCCCGCTCGACCCAGCTACACTCTTATTACCTGAAAGGAATTATGAAGCAAAAGGGTGAGCACAAATAGCCCAGTAAAGAATATTATGACTAAAGATAATTAAATTATCAATAGTATTCATCAGTAATAAAACAAATATTTAGAACATATGGTAGATGATAAAAGTTTTCAACAATAATTGCAGCAGAATCAAAAATCCATTAGACAAGTTAAGTAGAACATAATGTCTACTATCTCCTTCAAATTAAAAGTCCATCATTAATATTTCATTCCTGTAATACCCATCAATAGTTCTTCATTGTACCCAAAACAAAGAGAACTTTAATCTCTTGTCTTCATCTGAACCACCAAAGATTATAGTTAAATTCACAATTCATGTTTATAATCATGTAAATCAACAGTTTCTCCTTGTCACAAAGGCTTAATAGAACTTTCACTCAATATCCTTGCCCCAAAGGCTAAAGACATTCAAATGTAATAGCAATGATCAAACCAATCAATTTTCTATCTTTATACTATAGGTCAAAGATATTCAACTATAAAATCAATGGTCATGATCATGTCAATCAATTGTCTGTCAGTGCACTACAGCCAAAGACATTCAACTATAAAACCAATGATCATGCTAAACAATAATCTATCTTTGCACTACAGGCCAAAGATATTCATTTGTATCATCAGTGGTCATGATCATGCCAAACACTTGTCCATCTTTACACTATGGGCCAAAGATATCAATCAACAGTTCATCTTTTCACTACGGGCCAAAGAAATACAACTGTAAAACTACTAATCAACAGTCCATCTTTGCACTACGGGACAAAGATATACAATTATAAAACCACTAATCAACAATCCATCTTTGCATTACGGGCCAAAGATATACAACTATAAACTAATAATCAACAGTCCATCTTTGCACTACAGGCCAAAGATAACTTTCAGCACAATATAAGCATGAGAATGATGACAATGATATAAAGAATCATTCAAGTTAGATCAAGGATAAATATTAGAGATTTATAATTCAATTTATCCAAAGTTCAAGAATGTTCAAATTGTCAACATGAAGATCATAACATGGATTCAATTTCAAGAATAAGATTCATAAAAGATAACTTGGACAAAGAAAAGGAAATTCAATTCTGTTGTGAATAGTACTCATGAATAGTATCGTATGAACAGTAATATGAAATAAAATAATATCACTTATATAATATGGAGTATGAAACAAAATGATACCCCTTACGGGTATTGAAAGCAAATAACCTCCTTTAAGAGAAAAATAATATCCTTTACCTTAATAGGAAACTAGTTCTGTTTGGAATAACGGAGATTATGTTGAGAAAATCTTGCACTGTTATCAACACTCAAAATATCCTTATACTCACAAGAAATACGCTCAAAATTATAGAGAAAGAATTTTTTGATTCTGATGTGAGTTTCATTGTTTAACTAAACAACCTATTTATAGGGATAAGGAGGGTACCCAAAAGTTGGCCAAGTTGGTGAGTGAGCATGCTTTGTTTGACAAAATGAATGGATAACATGCTATGTTGGAAAAATGAACAAAACAATTCTCACACATTTAGTTAACTTAAAAAAAAGATAAACAATTCCAAGTTAAATTCTAATCCTTAAGGCTAAGAAAATTCAACAACAAAATATACATGCGGATAATTTAGCAGCATACTTATTTTGAAAAGAAGAATTCAAAAACAAGCTTCTCACTTCCACCCATTTATTCACATGTTTATATATATATTATAATAATTTTACTATTTAAACAATTATAAATTATAAATTTATAATATTATAATATATTATAATAATATATTTGAATGAATATTTTATCAAAGAAGATAATTATTATAAGACCCCAACTTCTTATGAATAAAGATTTAATTTGATTCTAAATGTTATTTATAATAAAGTGTGAATTTGATATAATGTTATAGTTGTGGGTAATATTTATAAATTTTGCAAAGTAAGCAAGTTGTCATAAAATATTCGTTTGGTCGGGGAATATTCGTTTTATCAGGGAATATCCGTACGACGGCACAATCATTGGTGAACCCCACAATGAAATTACTGTCGGATTTAGAAAGCGACATAAATAACCTTTTTATAAAAATAACGGTAAAACTTTTACCGTTAACTGTTGAAATACCCGGTGATAAAAGTACAGTAATACGTGTGGTTGCACAGTAGGACATGGTATTGCACAGTATCTCTGATTATTGATGCTTACGTAAGAAGTAACTCAGTTATACTCAATTATTTCAACAGTAGTTGCTGCATAGTATCTCATATTATTGATTCAATTATTGTCACAGTATCAACTGCACAATATTTTATATTATTAAAGCAATAGTTGAGACGACAAAGTTATTCATATTATTATTTATATTATTGACAATGTCTAGAAAGTTCTGTCGAGGAAAGGGATTTGGTCACCTAATTGCGCACTAATAAGGAGAAGTCCTTATCGAAAAATTTCCTCTTTCATGGGAATGATCTAGTTGTTAATATTGTGAGTTATAATATTAATGATGAATAAATGTTATTAAAAATGTGTTTAGTGAAGCCAAGTGAATTTAGATAAATATAGGGGTTTTTTATGAAGTATTTGTTGTAAATTTAACTTTATATATAATATATATATATATATATATATATATATATATATATATATATATTATATAAGTAATAAAAGCAGAGAAAAATTTTATATAAAACAAAATACTTTTTATATTATATATAAAGTTATTCATTTTATTAGATTATAAATAGAATATATTATATTTTATTTAAAGTTTTTTTTTATTAGAATATTTTATTGTATAGTGCTGCATAGTAAACTAAATTTTTTCAATAGATGAATCATAGCTTCGTGATCTCCCTCGTCGTCCGTGATTATTTTTCTTAAATAGTTCCCTATCATTCTCCTATAAATATGATGCTTAGTTTAGAAATGAAAATCACACCAGAATCAGAAAATTCTTCTTCTATAATATTGAACGTATTTCTTTTGAGTTTAAGGAAGCATTGAGTATAGAAAATAATGCAAGTTTTCTTCAAGAATATCTCCGATATACCAGTCAAAAATACTCTCTTTTTAAGGTAAGGGGTATTAGTTTTTGTTCAATATTCGTAAGAAATAATATTTTCTTCCATACTCTATAGTATGTAAGTAATATTATTTCGTCTCATATTCCTAATTCTATACTTATTTTGATAAGTATTGCTTCTATACTCCTTAAAATTAGTAGAATATCCTTGAAATTTGCGCTTCATCTATTATCGTTTCACAGAAATATTTTTTTGAATATTCTTGTTAAATTTTAATCTTTTCATGTCGAGGTACTATTCACAAAGTACTATTCACGGGATATTATTCACCCGGGGCACTATTGACGACAAAAATTGATTTCTCTTATGTTCAAATTATTTTTGATACATGAGTATTATTCTTGAATATTACTCCACAAAGCAGTTATCATGTTGATAATTTGGATATTCTTGAACTCTAGATTAATTGGATTATAAATCTTTAAAATTTAACCTTGTTCTCACTTAATTGAATTCTTATATCATTGTCATCATCCTCATGCTTATATTGTGATGAAAGTTATCTTTGGCCCGTAATGCATAGATGGACTGTTGATTGGTATAATTATAACCAGGAATTATGTATCGGTATAATCATGACCTTTAATGTTATAAATGATGTGGTAAGAGTCCTCATTGGCCCGTAGTACATTGATGAATAGTTGTTTGGCATGATCATGACTACTGGTGATATTAACGAATATCCTTGGACCATAGTGAATGGATAATTCGATGATGTGGATTATTTATTGAGCTATTTTATCGCGATAAAATATTGATGATGAACTTTTAAATCATAAAAGATAGTAGATATCATGCTCTACTTGACTCTTCTAATGGATTGCTTGTTCCGCTGCAGTTAAACTTGTTGTCTATTGTATTCTATTAGTTTTACACTGTTGAAGGCTAACGATAATTTATTTTGCATTATCTTAGTCATAATATTCTTATTGGGCTAGTTGAGCTCATCATTTGCTTTCATTGTTCTCTTCAGAAAATTAGAACATAGCTGGGACTAGTCGGGGAATGGAGTGATGTTCCGAGATGGTGGCTGTAGTAGTCTTCACTATTCTATAAAATAGTGTGATAATAATTGTAATGAGAACTCCATTTGAGTTTGGATATTATCTGTGAGACAATATTCGTGTTAAAACTCTCAGCTTATGTTTAGTCGTATTCTGTAGAGACGTGGATTAAGCAATTAAAGGAGCTGGGACCACTGGAGTTTTTGGAAAAGCCAGAGCCACTTAAGGCAGAGACGTGGATTAAGCAGATCACCAAGATATTCGATGTCTTGGGATGCTCCGACGAGTAAAAAGTTCCCTTTGCCACCATCATGTTGCGAGGAGAGGCAGATTACTAGTGGGAATTTATAAAACGTACTCAACCTACCGCACTGAAGATGTCTTGGGAGAAGTTCCAATAATTATTCAACGACAAGTACTTTCCTGAGAGTATTCGTCACATGAAGGAGGTAGAATTATCAAGCTGGAACAAAACAATATGACCATGTCGCAATAAGAGGCTAAGTTTGTGGAGTTATCCCGGTTTGCATCCCATTTGGTTGATAATGAGAAGCGAATAATGCGAATATTTCTGCGGGGTTTGAAACCCAAAATATGTCAATATCTCATTTCTCACAAACTTTGCTTGTATTTAGATGTTGTGAATAGGGCTCAGTTATTGGAGCGCGATAATGAGTCAGCCAAACCAAAAGAAGCAGCCAAAAGAATGATAATACCAGTGGTAGCAGTCATCGAAGCGGTGACAATAAACGTGGAGGAAATCATCATGCCAGAAATGGTAACCACTTCAGTGGTAATCCTGGCCAAGATAATAGAAGTGGAAATTTCAAAGAGATGAGATTCAACAATGATGGAAAGACAGCAGCACCAGCACCCGTTTTCAAGGAAGGAGAACGACCACCGGTCGTATGCTACAAATGCGGATAGGAAGGACACATCATTCCAAACAGTACGCAGTAACCCAATGTGTGTTACAATTGCGGAAAGGAAGGTCATTTAGCTCGATTTTGTCATGCAGCGAAGTCAAGTCCAGCTGGGACGGTGACACCAAAGGCTGTCCCAAACAAGTCAAAGCAGGTAGTTCAAGGGAGAGCGTTTGTCGTGACCTCTCAAAAAGTGAGGAACTCGAACGAAGTTATCACGGGTAAGCTAATCATAAACTCTTACGAAGTCTATACCTTATTTAATACCAGTTCTACCCATTCTTTTATTTCATCTACTCACGCTCAACGTTTAAATTTAAATCCGGAGAAATTAGACTTTGACTTATCTGTTGAAACTCCATTGGGAGAAACCTTCATTACATCCACTTTTTATAAATCTTGTTTGATTCAAATCGGCACCCTCACATTACCTGTTGATCTCATCCCTTTGAAAATACTTGCATTTGATGTGATTTTAGGGATTGGTTGGTTAACTACTTATCATGCTAAAATTGATTATTTTCATAAGGTTGTTAGCTTTCATATTCCTAACCAATCTATTATGCGAATTCAAACAACCAAACCACTAAAGTCAATCACTGTCATATCAAGCCATAATTCCATTCGTTTATTGAAAAATAGATGTCAAGCTTTCTTAGCTCATGTCACGGATTTAAACAAAAATATGTCAGATTTGAATGATATTTCTATCGTTAATAAATTTCCTGAAGTATTCCCTGAAGAACTTTCTAGCCTACCCCCAGAGCGTGAAATCGAATTTTTTATCGACCTTGAACCCAGTACAAAATTCATTTCCAAAACCCCATATCGAATGGCTCATATTGAACTTCAGGAGTTAAAAACCCAACTGGAGAAATTGTTAGTCATCGATTTCATTCGTGCTAGTACGTCTCCTTGGGGTGCTCTTATTCTATTCGTAAAGAAGAAAGATGGAGTATGCAAGTTTAAACGTCTTGCTCTTATATACATAAATGAGATTGTAAGACTGCATGGTATGCCAGTATCCATAGTTTCTGATCGAGACCCAAGATATTGGGTCTCGATCAGAAAGATCTTGGGTCTCGATCAGAAACTATGGATACTGGCATACCATGCATTCTTACAATCTCATTTATGTATCGATCAGAAAGATCTTGGGTCTCGATCAGAAACTATGGATACTGTCATACCATGTATTCTTACAATCTCATTTATGTATATACGAGCAAGACGTTCAAACTTGCATACTGCATCTTTCTTCTTTACGAATAGAATAGGAGCACCCCAAGGAGACGTAATAGGACAAATGAAACTGATGTCTAACAATTCCTACAGTTGGGTTTTTAACTCCTAAAGTTTAATAGGAGCCATTCGATATGGGGATTTAGAAATGGGTTTTGTACCGGGTTCAAGGTCGATAAAAAATTCGATTTCACGCTCTGGGGGTAGGCCAAGAAGTTCTTTAGGGATTACGTCAAGAAATTTATTAACAATAGAAATATCATTTAAATCTGACGTAATTTTGTTTAAATCCGTGGCATGGGCTAAGAAAGCTTGACATTCGTTTTTCAATAAATGAATAGCTTTATAGCTTGATATGACAGTGATTGACTTTAGTGGTTTGGTTGCTTGAATTCACATAATACGTTGGTTAGGAATATAAAAGCTAACAACCTTACGAAAATAATCAATTTTAGCATGATGAATAGTTAACCAATCAATCCCAAAAATCACATCAAATGCAAGTATTTTCAAATAGATAAGATCGACATGTAACATGAGAGTGCCGATTTGAATTAAAACAAGATTTATAAACAATAGATATAATGAAGGTTTCTCCCAACGGAGTTTCAACATATAAGTCAAAGTCTAATTTCTCTGGAGTTAAATTTAAACGGTGAGAGCAAGTAGGAGAAATAAAAGAATTGGTAGAACCGGTATCAAATAAGGTATAGACTTAACAAGAGTTTATGATTAGTTTACCCGTGATAACTTTGTTCGGGTTCTTTACTTTTTGGGAGGCCACAAAAAACGCTCTCTCTTGAACTACCGACTTTGAATTGTCTAGGACGGCCTTTAGTGTCACCGTCCCAGCTGGACATGACTTCACTACACGATAAAATCGGACTAGGTGACCTTTTTTGCAATTATAACACGCTTTGGGTTACTGCGTGCAGTTTGGACTGATGTGTCCCTCCCCTCTGTATTTGTAGCATATGATCGGTGATCGTTCTCCTTCCTTGAAAATGAGTGCTGGTGTTGTTGTCTTTCCATCATTGTTGAACCTTTTTCTTCTTAAAATTTCCACTTGACTTATTTCTTCTATTATCTTAGCCAGGGCTACCATCAAAGTGGTTACCATTTCTGGCATGTTGATTTCCTCCACGTTTGTTGTCACCGTTTCAATGACTGCTACCACTGGTATTATCGTTTGTGAGAAATGAGGTATTGATGTATTTCAGGTTTCAAACCTCGTAGAAACATCCGCATCATTCTCTCCTCATTATCAACCAAATGGGATACAAACCAGGATAACTTCGCAAACTTAGGCTCGTATTGGGACACTGTCATATTGTTTTGCTCCAGCTTGATGAATTCTACCTCCTTCATGTGACGAATACTTTCGGGAAAGTACTTGTCGTTGAACAGTTCTTGAAACTTCTCCCAAGACATCTTCAGTGTGGCAGGCTAATTACGTTTTACAGATTCCCACAAATAATCTGCCTTTCCTCGCAACATGAAGGTCGCAAAGGAAACCTTTTGCTCCTCGGACCATCCCAAGACATCAAATATCTTGGTGATCTGCTTTATCCACGTCTCTACCTTAAGTGGTTCTGGCTTTCCTAAAAACTCTGGTTGTCTCAACTCCTTGAATTGCTTAGCGGTGACCATCCGAGAGTTTCCAGTGTTTCCACCTGCATTTTGAACAGGAGTCTCTCTTGCCTGATGTTGCATGAATTGCAAAAATCTCCTATGTAAAATCCCAAATTTTACGAATAAAGATTTAATTTTCTTTAAATATTTTTTCCAAAATTTTGGTGTGGATTTGAGATAATGTTATAGTTGTGGGTAATATTTATAAATTTTGAAAAGTATGCAAGTTGTTGTATAATATTCGATTGGTCGGGGAATATTCTTTTTGTTGGGAAATATCCGTACAACGGTACAATCATTGGTGGACCCCACAACAAAATTATTGTCGGATTGAGAAAATGACAAAAATATTTTTATGAAAATAACGGTGGAAGTTATACCTTTAAAACTGTTGAACTACTCGGTAGTAAAAGTACAGTAATACGCGTGGTTGCATAGTAGCACGTGGTATTGATTATTGATGTTTACGTGAGAAGTCACTCAGTTTTGTTCAATTATTGCTACGAGAATTGATGCATCAGATCTCACGTTATTTGATTGATTATTATCGATATTTTATATATTATTAAATCAATAATTGAGATGACAAGTTATTAATATTATTATTTGCAATATTAACGATGTCTAGAAGTTCTGTCAAGGAGAGGTTTGGTCACCTAATTGCGCGCCAATATGGAGAAATCCTTATTGGAAAGCCCCCTCTTTTTTGGGAATGACCTGGTCGATTAATAGTGTGAATTATAATAATGATGATGAATTTTGTTTCATTATTATTATAAATATAATAAAACAGAAATTTTTTTATATAAAACAGAATACTTTTTATAAAGTTTTGTTTTATTTGATTATAAATAGAATATAATATATTTAATTATGCATAGTGTTTGCATAGTACTGTGATAGTGTTTTTATAGTAAAATCTTTTATATAAAAATGAATACTTTTATAAAGTTATTTGTTTTATTAGATTATAAATAGAATATATTATATTTTATTATGCATAGTGTTTTGCATAGTTACTGCGTAGTGTTTGCGTAGTAAAATCTTTTTATACAAAATGTAATACTTTTATAAAGTTATTTGTTTTATTAGATTATAAATAGAATATATTATATTTTATTATGCATAGTATTTTGATAGTGTTCGCATAGTGTTTGCATAGTAAAATCTTTTTATATAAAATGTAATACTTTTATAAAGTTATTTGTTTTATTAGATTTTAAATAAAATATATATATATAGAATATATTATATTTTATTACATAGTATCCTTTCCATTCTCCTATAAATAGGATGCTTAGTTAGAATTGAAAACACACCAGAAATTCAGAGAATTCTTCTTCTATAATCTTGAGCGTATTTCTTTAGAGTTTTAAGAAGTTTTGGCGTAGAAAACAAAGATAATTTTTCTTCAAGAATATCTTCGCCTTACCAAATGGAATACTCTTCTTTCTAAGGTAAGGGTATTATTCTTTCGTATTCATGAAGAGAGTTATTTTCTTTCAATACTCGTAAGGGTTGTTATTCCATTCTTTATTATTATGTTGGAATAACTTTCGCATACATGTAAGTACCGCATACATGGCGTAAATTCTTCTCGTTATTCTATTCTTTATTATTACATTGGAATAACACATGCATCTTGATCTATCATGCACAGTGAATTCTGTTGTTATTCCATTCTTTATTATTACATTTGGAATAACTCATGCATGCGGTCTATCGCATGCACAGTGAATTCTGTTGTTATTCCATTCTTTATTATTCGCATTGGAACATCACATGCATGCGGATTACATACGACACCGATTCCATTCTTTATTATTCTATTGAAACATCCCATGCTGTGCGCGATTTACGCATGACTGGTTTCATTCTTTATTACTCTGTTGGAATAACTCGTCATGTGGATTACCGCATGCATGGTGAATGATCCTTTATATTCATTCCTTATTAACTTGTGGAAATGATCATCTACGTGGATTATCGCATTTATGGCGAAAATCCATTTACGCTTCATATATTCTATTATACTCGGTTGGTTAAAGTTTTTGCTTCTATACTCTATGAAGTTAGTAGAATATCCTCGGATATTTACGCTTCATCCGGTATCTTTTCATGGAAATATTCTTCCGAGCATTCTTGAATTTTACTCCACAAGCGAAAGATCATGTTGATAAATTTAGGCGTTATTGGTTCTGGATAAATTAATTTATAAATCTTTAAAATTTATTCTTGAACTTGTTTTATTGAATTGTCATAATCCTCATGCTTATATTATGTTGAAAGTCATCTGTGGCCTATAGTGCATAGATGGAATTGAGATGATTATGACCAGGGATTATTTGGTATAATCATGACCATAATGTTACATAATTTAATTTTAAAGATTTATAATTTAATTTATCCAGAATTCAAGAATATCCAAATTGTCAACATGGAGAAAAAATCAAGAATAATATTGTATCAAAAATAATTTGGACATAAAAGAAATTAATTTTTTGTCATGAATAGTACTTCGGGTGAATAGTACCTAAGTGAATAGTACCCTTGAATAGTAGTTCAGGAATAGTACCCCGTGAATAGTACCCCCGCATGAAAAGATTAAAAATTAACAAGAGTGTTCAAAATAATATATCCGTGAAAAGATACTAGATGAAACGCAAATTTTAAGGATATTCTACTAATTTCAAGGAGTATAGAAGTAATACTTAACAAAATGAGTGTAGAATTCGAAATCTGAAACGAAATAATATTACTTACAAACTACATAGTATGGAAGAAAATATTATTTCATACGAATATTGAGCAAAAATAATATCCCTTACCTTAAAAGGAGAGTATTTCTTACTGGTAGGGCGATGATATTCTTGAAGAAAACTTGCACTGTTTTCTACACTCAAAACTTCCTTAAACTCTAAAAAAATATGTTTAATATGATAGAAGAAGAATTCTCTAATTCTGGTGTGATTTTTAATTCCAAACTAAGCATCCTATTTATAGGAGAATGAAAGGATACTACTATTTAGAAAATAATTACGGACGCACAGTGACAAGTATTCGCGGGCGCAACGAATTCTTTTGAAATAATTTTAATTTTACTATGCAATATTATGCAAATACTATGCAAGTACTATGCATAATAAAATATAATATATTCTATTTTACATAAAAATCAAACTTATATATATATATAATAAAACAAACTGAGATAACTTTCTATTGACGATTTTGAAAAATGAGTAAGTGGGGTTCCATACAATAAGCCAAATTTATAATAAATACTTCATAAAAATTCCCTCTATTTATCACAAACCACTTGGCTTCAATAAACACATTTTTTTTGAACAACAATTATTTATCATTAATATTATAACTTACAATATTAACAACCAGATCATTCCCAAGAAAGAGGGGGCTTTCCGATAAGGATTTCTCCTTATTAGCGCGTAATTAGGTGACCAAACCCCTTTCCTCAACAGAATTTTCTAGACATTGTCAATAATGCAAATAATAATATGAATAACTTTGTCGTCTTAATTATTGATTTAATAATATAAAATATTGTGACAATAATTGAATCAACAACGTGAGATACTATGCAACAATTACTGTGGAAATAATTGAAATAAACTGAGTGACTTCTCACGTAAGCATCAATAATCAAAGATACTGTACAATATCGTGCTCTTATGCAACCACGCCAGACATCGTACTTTTATCACCGGGTATTTCAACAGTTAACGGTAAAACTTTCGCCGTTATTTTTATAAAAAGATATTTCTGTCGTTTTTCAACTCCGACGGTAATTTTATTATGGGGTCCACCAGTAATTGTGTCGTCGTATGAATATTCCCTGATAAAAAGAATATTTCCCGACCAATCGAATATTTTATGACAACTTGCTTACTTTGTAAAATTTTTAAATATTATCCACAACTATAACATTATATCAAATCCGCACCTTAATATTCAAGAATAATATTTGGAGAAAATTAAATTTTTATTCATAAAAGTTGGGATCTTACAATCATCATTTAAGATAAGCCCCTAAAATTCATCATCGTCGACAGCCAAAAAAAGGAGCAAAAGAATTTTAAAAAACCTTAAATATCAAATCTCAAATCAAAAAAGAAGAAGAAAAAATGAGGAAACCTTAAAATCTCAAATTTAAAACCTCTTCTAACCTGATAGCCAATCATGCCTTAATTCTATTATCCTTTAAGATAAGCCCCTGCCCTGCATACATTAACATCACCTTTCTCCTGTCCAGATCTCATACTCACCCCAATCAAACGCACATCATTCAAGCAAAATCTTTGAAGTTGAATTCAGAACCCACTGAACTCTTGTAAGTTGGTCAGATCCGAACGAAGAAAGTGAAGTTGGGGAGAGATCGTGACCGACAACGATGAGAAGAGATAATGATGGTGAGGAGATTAATTTTGGCCATTGAATTGTGTTGAAGAACTAAGGATTTCAGTTGTTCAAAGGCTGTGAATAGATGAGATTCTTCTTCTTCTTCTTCATAATAGCCCTGTTTAATCATCTTAGTAAAAATCGAAATCTGAAGTGAAATGAGAGAGGATAGATCGAAATCTGAAATGAAGTGAGGTAGGATGGGTTAACTTTATTTTGTTTATTGTTTTGTTTAATTATTATTTTACTTAATAGTTATATTACTATTTTGCCTTTATTACTTACATAAAATGATAAAAGTAAATTTGAAAAATGACTTATTTTTAACACAAGCACTAACATGACATGTATTCAAGTCACGTCAGTAATTTTTGACGTGACAAACCTTATTGAATGGAAGTAAAAAAATTTAATAATTTAATTATCTAATTGATATAATTAAAAGATAGATCACTGAATGAAATATGGTCTATAATTTAGACTAAATAATTTATATTTAAGCCAATTATAAACATAAAAATGTCAAAAAAAAATAATGTAAAAATATCAATTTCGCTTGCATGGAGTTTACTGTGGATACCCAAATACAAAAAGGACCCTACCCGCCGTTTCATGTAGATCAGAATATATAATAGGCATACACATGATATACATACATTTCTCTGTCTCTACTAACCAACCTATTACTGGTCTACATTCTGCAGCTATTCACCTCACCCACAGTGTCGTTTCTCTCGTGCCAGTCCATTTCTTTCCTAAAATACATACAATATATAATTATACATATAGAGATAGAGAGATAATGTTTGTGTATAACAATGAAATTGTTTTTCTTCTCCCAAAAAGCATACTATTTTCTCCCTTTCTCTCTCTACCCTGCTCTTTTACAGTACCACTGACAGACTGAGACTCTCTCGTCTCATTTTATTGTCTCAGGTTTTGTTTCTTCATAGTTTGCAGATTGAATCTGTAGTGGGATTGTTGTAAATATGGAGAAGAAACAAGGATTCTTTTCGGCGTTGAAGGAAGAGGTGGTGAGGGGCTTATCGCCGGCGAGGTCTCGGGGGAGGAGGAGCCGCAGCGGGTCGCCGAGTTTGGGTTTGTTTAGGCGGAGCAAGGGCTACCTAGTGGCGCCGCCGGAGCAATTTGTTGCGAGATCGGGGGGTTTTAGGTCGGCGGAGGCGCTGTCGCCTTTGAGGGAAGGCCCAGGTGCCAATGAGGAGATGGACGGTGGTGATTCGAAGGTGGAGAAGTTGGGCCACTGGATGAAGGGTCAGCTGAGTCGCGAACCATCCGATCTGAGGTTGCTGCTGGGGGTTTTGGGTGCGCCGTTGGCTCCGGTGCACGTTAGCAGTAATGACCCTTTTCCCCATCTCAGTATCAAAGACACTCCCATTGTAATTTTTCATCCCCTTCTTATTTGTTTCTATTCTCCCTTATTTCTTGTTAAATTTTTATAAAATAAAACTATTGTAGTTAACTGGTTTTCTGTTCATTACTTGTTTCTTTGGTTATTTATAAATTCATTTGTAATTGCGAAATGGATTATTATGGTATCTTAGAATCTAGACTTGATGGTTTGGATTTTGGTTGTTTGAGCATATTATTGATAGAACTACTGTGTATTATACTTTTGGCTGATTATGTTAGTTTTGTACTTTAGTGGTCATTTGATAATAAATTATGTCCATTAGCTACTGAAGTGTTTCAATCAGAACAAATGTTCTCCCTTTTATTATATCTTTTTTATTTGGGTATTATATGAAATAAATAAGAACTTTCATGTTTGCAACTCCTTCCTAACATTATATGCAATCTACTGAATCTGTAATATTTTTGTGCTTTGAAAATCTATGATATGTGTATGTATGTAGCAATTTATGGCTCTGTACAAGACTTTCTAACTATTTGAGGTTTTGGGAGGGGGCTGAGATGTTAATTTTTTTATTATTATTTTTCATATGATGTCATCTGCTGTCTTGAGAAAAAATCTACCAAGATTGGGTCTGTTTAAATATTTTAGTAGTTGGACTGTCAGTTTGTCTACTATTAAATTTAGATGGGGAACAAATAAAGAACTAACTCCACATGGTGACTTTTTTTTTTTTTAACTTTGGGGGGGAAGGAGGTTGTTAAGCAGTTTAAGAAATTAACATTATGATTAGAAAGTTAGTTGACTTGAATGATCATTGTTTGTAGGAAACTTCATCTGCTCAATACATATTGCAACAATTCATAGCAGCGTCAGGAGGCCAGAAACTTCAAAACTCTATTCAGAATGCTTATGCAATGGGGAAGGTGCGAATGCTAGCCTTTGATATGGAGACTGCTACAAAGGTGATAAAGAGCAGAAACTCCTCAAAAACAGCGGAGTCCGGTGGCTTTGTGCTATGGCAGATGAATCCAGACATGTGGTACGTGGAGCTTGCGCTTGGTGGTAGCAAGGTTCATGCTGGTTGCAATGGAAAGCTTGTGTGGAGGCACACACCATGGCTTGGTTCACATGTTGCAAAAGGGCCTGTTAGACCATTGCGTCGTGCTCTTCAGGTGAAATTGTCTGTGCTCATACCTCAGTCATGTCTCATTTGTTTGTTTCTTTATTCACTTATCCATTTGGAAATTGAAGATCTAACATATCATCTGCTTGTAGGGTCTTGACCCGAGAACCACTGCAAGCATGTTTACCAAAGCAAGATGCATTGGAGAGAAGAAAATCAATGGAGAGGATTGTTTCATTCTCAAGCTTTGTGCTGATCCTCATACATTGAAATCCAGGAGTGAAGGGCCAGCAGAGATCATAAGGCATGTCTTGTTTGGCTATTTCTGCCAGAAAAAAGGGTTGCTCGTGCACTTGGAAGACTCTCATTTGACTCGTATCCAAACCAATGGAAGTGACGCTGTTTACTGGGAGACCACAATCAATTCATTTCTTGATGACTATAGGCCTGTTGAGGGGATTATGATTGCTCACTCAGGGCGATCAATGGTAACCCTTTTCAGGTTTGGAGAAACAGCAATGAGTCACACTAAGACGAGGATGGAAGAAGCATGGACAATTGAAGAAGTGGCGTTCAATGTCCCAGGCTTGTCAGTAGACTGTTTCATTCCTCCTGCTGAACTAAGATATGGATCTATGAATGAAGCATGTGAGCTTCCCCAGGAGGAGAGGGTAAAGACTGCTGTGGCTGCTGCAGCAACAACAGCTTATCGTGCCAAAGTTGCATCACTGGGGAAATCAGACAATACCCACACCAATAATAGATTTTATTTTGAAGATGGATATGTGAGAAAGTGACTCAGTTTGGTTGCAAATCTTTGGACCATGGGTCTAGATCTTAGTTTAGTATAATTGGACTGACAAACTTGAAGTGAAGTGGTGAGGTAGGATCTCAGTTGATTGAGGCTTTTTTGAAATTGATATCAAGTCTCCTAGAATCTGTAAATAGTCACAGGGTGTGTGGGAAGTCTGGGGAATCTGTTAACACTCAGTTTAAGAGTTGCATAATGGATCCAGGCTTTTCCTACTGCATATGGAAGTAAAGGAGGTTTGTTAACTTAATTTACTTTCACGCATGAATTTAATGTAACTGTTAAACTGTGACTTGAAACTCCCTCGTGTAAAATCTCTTCTGCAAAGTCTTTCGGCTGTGAACATAAATGTCTTTTATGGTTTTGTAAAATTCTCATGGGAAGCAAAAGCTTTTAGATTATGCCTCGCTTGACAATTGTTGGGTATGAGTATTAGTGTGTATTAAAATAGTTCAAAGATGTGGTGAAAAAACTCAGTTCTATCTTTGCCTGCTGTTTTTTAATTCAGAACCTTTATAATTAGTTATTCAGTATGGTTACTGGTTGTGGATTATGACTATGAACATTGCTGGGAAAGCTGTGTACAAATCATGATATTCAGCAAAGATATTGTACACATCAATATGCTTTGTTTCCATTTATTCTCTTCCATATAATCATTCAAACTTCTGCTAAAAGGTAACTGGTTGTTTCATAGTTTACTATGCGGACCAGTTCTGTCCTTCAAATTGTTGATTATGTTCTTTTTGCTGGCAATGTGTTTGTTTTCTGTCTCTTTTTCCAATGTCCGTGCTAATCATCACTGCCTCGTAATTTGCCAGTGAGGCTGCAAAATGAAGTTCAATTTCCGCATTTAGAGGAAGGGAAGTAATAAATGCACTACTCACTCCGCTATAGAACAAAATTTGCTCAATTTCACCTTGCAGAGATTTCTAGGCGGTGAAATTTGTAGTTGTGCATTTAATCATCTCCCTCGAAGAAAATGTAGCAAATTTCACAAATTCTCACGGGTTGACATAAGGTTGTAAACGAGCCGAACAGTTCGGGCTCGATTTGAAAAAATACGAACGAGACTTAGATTCATTAATAATATGATTCGAACGAATGTGAAGACACCCCAAATCAATAATTTTTATTATTTTGTTGCTGTGGATAAACTATTATTCATCCTGAAAATGTTCACTCTGCTGAGCAGCCTGAGCTTGTTCTTGCAACTTTCTTGCTCTACCGTTTAATATCCTAGATTCGCGCATTCTGTATAAGGTATATGTTTATCATCATACTTGTAGTTTGAAACTATTTGTAGCTGTTTCCAGTGGGATTCATCAGAAAAGATGACCTGTGATTCATAATAACATGTTCACTAGCACATCTTAAAACTGGCACAAGTTTGTACTAGTAGCAACTTCCTTCTTGGCTGGACCTCTGTGTTCTTGTTCAAATTTGGGTTCTGTCAAATTTAACACCCAAGTCGGGAAAACTTTGTTACATATTCAGCTTCTTCACTGAAAATGTTGTAACAAAATATACTTTGACATGTCATCTATTGACAAAGCAAGAAACAAAACCAGGCTGCTTGTATATGATCAATGTACAAGACAATTAGAAACCTGAATGAGAAATAACTCCAGTGCTGCCAGTAGTTTTTGAGAATTGGCTAAGATCCAAAAATGAAAATAAAAAGGTTGAGGTCAGACCACGAGAACTCGAGAGTTTTTTTTTTTTTTTTTTTTTTAAAAAAAAAAACAAATGGGTAGTGGGTAACATTATCTGATTTATTTCCGCAAGGAGTAGGTCTAAAAAATATTCTGCACTGTTAGACTGTTGTGTACAATATATGATCAGAGACTTGATTCCATCGAGTAATAAACGTGTATGAATTTACTGACGGTGTTTGATGTCTATGGTTTGATCAGTTGAGGAGAATTTTCTAGGTGCTGAATTTGTAAAAAGTTTTGTGAGGTGTCTGTTACATCTCTGGTGCCTGCGAGCAATTGTTCAGCACAAGCAATGTGGGACTCTTAAACACGTAAGTCTTCTCCTCTTCACATGTACTCGTGTTTGTAGAAGTCACTCCCCAATTATGACAATGAAGATAAATTCTGATGAAATGCTACTAGATTTTGACATGGACATTTAAATTCTAGGATATGCTGCTCTCTTATTTCACAATTAAAAGCTGCATTATATGGTAATGCAAAACCATCAGCAACGATAAACAGAGTTTTCCCTCCTTTCTAAGCTTATTTTAATTTTTTAGGCATAGCTAACCAGTTTTATGCCCTGATCTTCTGACACTATTGCATAAGTCTGTGAGTGGTTACATAATAAAAGGCTCGAGTTCTGATAACGTATTCTGAAGTTATTTACTCACTTCGTTCTAAAATCAAAGATGCATTTTCCAAAATTAGAGATACATTTTTATTTTAGGACTATAAAGTGGTATGATATACCTATCATGTTTTTTTACTATCATATCTATCATCACACAACCACTACTAAATTCTTAACTAATATTCTGTTTGGTTTCTTAACTCGTTCTTATGTTTGGTTACTTAAAAAGGGAGGGAATGAGCATTCCAATAGAATGCCTAATCAAATGTTTAAAGGAATGCTTTATTCCATCAGGAGGATGAGTAAGGATTATCCATTCCATTTCGATCGACAAACTTACAAAAAAAACTCAATCAATCAAAATCATGTAGCTTCTCGTTCTGACATATGACCATTCCAAATTCCCATTCTGATTCCAATATTGTAACCAAACAGAGTACAAGAGTACAACTGAGAACATAAAATATCCTTAGAATTTTGTTTTGACATATATATTTCTAATTTTGGAATGGAGGGAGTATTAGGTGGACTCTTATTGGATAGAATATATTGATGCAGCCAACTCCTAAAACAAATGCCAGGAAAGCAGAACAGATACTCCCCCTCCCGTTCCACAAAAAGAGTCCCATTTAAAAAAATTTCAAAATATGAAGGATATATCTGTATTCCGTATTTATCCCTAAAATTGGCGGGTGTTGGTTAGTAGTAGTGGATAATGATGAAATTGTGATAGTGAGGTTGAGGCCATTGTGTCATTTTATTCTGCAATCAATTGAAATGGTACTCTTTTTGCGATACAAAATAATAAATAGCAAATGATACGAAATATGTTTCTGAAATGATCTTTGAATTGGCTAGTGGTTTTGAGTAAAACTAAACTCTCTCGTTACCCAATTTTTATCCAAACTGCTTTAAACTTCTTGTATTTGATCTTGGTGGACTGTATGTAGTTTTTTCAATGACTTGCAAAATAGATGGATATGTTGATGCTCTCCAGTACTATTGTGCACAATATCTTCACTGCACTAGAATTTCTAAGAGAGAAGTGCGTATTGGGCATCTTGCTAGTTGTGCAATTGTCAATATGGAAAAGCAAATAGTCTAACACCAGAAGCAGCTTTTATTAAACTATCTGCATGCTACAATTCTCATGGTCCTAACATTCTTTTACCTGAAATAATACTTTCTGCTATAGTGCTATTCCTTTGTAGCATGTGATTGAACCCTGGTTTTAAGCATGAAATATTGGCAAAATAATAATGTCTTGTTAGTAACTAAAACGAATATTTGTCAAATGAAAGAAAACTTTCAAGGCTTCTAAGCTTGGAATAATACAGAAAGCAACTTTCACTCTTCAGTTTCACCTAGGATAGTGTGAGTAGATCATGAACTAGGTATCCCCTCATCATGATCTTAGGAATTAACGTAGTTATTTTCCACGCCTATTGTACAAGAAGTAATAAACTAGATTAAGATACGACAAAAACCAGATGTCTTTACAAGAACTAAATCATCATGATTATTGTAAACAGGAAAGGTACATTGGTTTTGGGTAGTAGAAGAATGTTTAGGCGAATAACCATTCGCTAACGAAGATTAATAACTGTAAAATCTACTTTTCATGATTCTATATTATAGCAGCCGCATATTCTTGAGACCTTCCCCATATGTACTAACCCCTGTTTTTAATCTTTTTATTGTTTATATTCTTAGATTTGCTAGTTGTGGGATTCATATTTATTTGAAGAATTCATTCAAATGCTCTAAAGTGAAAAGGGACCACAATTTCACTTCTGGTTTGAAGGGACAATCTCCCATTTTCAAGCTGTGGTCCTCACCCCCTTTTGCAGCTCCCATCTGAATGCTCATTGCATATACACTTTCTTAATCCTTAAAAATGTCAGACAATTAAGGTTGTTTACTAGTACATGACCTGGCTTATTAATTAACTAGTTGCAAGTTGCAACTAAGACTATTGATTGATTCACAACAGAGGCTACATTAGATTATTTGCTAATCTATATATGTTCTTATGGGTAATAAAGGAGTAGAATTCTATATGTTTTTTTTTATTTTCCAATGGAATGATATATTTTACTGATGTTATTTGGTAGATAAGTTTATCTCGGAGTAATGATAAAATCATTGGCTAAAGAACCTGTTAAGAAAATTTAAAGATGCTAAGCAACATAATTAATTAGTTAATTACAAAATATCTATAGATTTTTAAACACGCTCGCACACATGCAGCTAAGAAAAAGTAGATGGAGAAATTTAGTTCTGCTATAGGAACAAGGAATTACTTTACTGTTTCCTCGTTCATGTATTTGCTGTAATTGAAGTAGATTTGCAATCTTTCATATGCAATCATTTTTCAGATAAGACAAATTAGGCTTGTGCATCAGAATAATAAGAAGCATAAAAGAACATTTAGAAAAAGATGATTTTTTTTATTTATTTTTTTACCAAAGATTGCCCAACAGAACTCTGATCCGCTAAAAGAAAGAGTAACCCACTCACAATAGAAAACTGTATTTTAAAATTTATGCATTGATAGAATCTTCTCGTGCTAGTCAAGTCACCATTCCACTATCCTCCCATTCTTTTTACCTACATTCATCTTCACATGTAAAAGTCTAAAACCCTGATCCCATATATAATCATTTTCAAAAACCCTCGACTTGTTTTCTTTTCTTCCTAATCCATGGATTCTCAAACAAGAATGGATGATATTTCTACCAGCACAGCCACCACCACGATGATCGAGCAACCTTGTACTAATCCGCGTTGTTTCTTTTGCATCATGAAGGAGCCAATCTCATCGATCAGGAGATTAGGAATCGAAAAATGCTTCAAAGAAATACAACTGATTGGTGATGAAGAACATGTTCTAGTGCTAAGTGCTCTATGGAACATTGCCATGACACATCCTAATGATCCAGAGTTTCCGTCTCTTGGCATCTTCAAGTGCATGGCTAGTTTACTCTCTAGAGGCATAAATGATAGAGTTTGGCTTCTAAAAGGCCAAAATATATACATTCCATATTATGCAGCTCATGTCATTGGTTCCTATACCATGAACAAGGTTGAGTTTGCAGAAAAAGCGGTGGAATCAGGTGTGATACCTCCATTGTTAGAGCTTATGAGGGGAAAAATGAGTTGGGTTGAGCAAAGGGTAGCGGTTAGAGCACTTGGACATCTCGCAAGCTATGAAAGAACATTTGAATTTGTGGCCAAACATGAAGAAGAGGTGGTTAAGTTAGCGATGAATTTAGCTTCCACTTGTCTAGAACTAGTGTTTGATATGTTTGTGGGAGTGAAGGATGAGAGTATGAGGTTGAAATATCACGGTGACTTGCTTACACGTGGTGTTGGAGGGGTAGAAATGCAGAACCGGAAGGCTGAGGAATGGGCTAGCCAAATGCAGTGCTGGTCTTTACATCTTCTAAACTGCTTTGCTATCAAAGAGAGGTCTATAAATCTCGTTTGTAGACGAGATTTCTTGAAGGACTTGTGTGAAATGTGGGGTGGCTTGGTGAATCACACATCACCTGCTGGGGTTGGACTTATTAGAATTTTGTGTTACACTAAAATTGGAAGAACGAGAATTGCTGAATCTAATGAGGTCATCGATAGTCTCTGTAATCTCTCGAGATCTTCAGATGATTGGCAATACATGGGCATTGATTGTTTACTTTTACTTCTCAAAGATACTGATACAAGGTACAAAGTTATTGAAATTGCCACCTTGTATCTGATTGATTTAGCTGAGCTTAGAACTATTGGAGAAAGATCAAATTTAGGCAAAACCATCACAAGAACACTTCTTCAAGATTTTAAGAGAAACAAGTCCAAGATCAAAAATGATGAAGTTCAGAGAGCACTAGAAGAAATATGGGTTTTGAAGGTAGAGAAGAGGAGAAAAGAAAATTCCATGTCTGATGAAAAAGAGGAAGAGAAAAGAGTTTTGGTAAGCTTGATAAAACAACAAGGAAACCATAGCTTTTTGTTAGGAGAGATTGAAGAAGCAGTTATGAAGTACACAGAGGCTTTGGAGTTGTGCCCATTAAGACTTAGAAAAGAAAGAACTGTTCTTTATAGTAATAGAGCTCAATGTCATTTGTTGCTTAGTAACACAGATTCTGCCATTAGTGACACAACTAGAGCTCTTTGCCTTTCGAATCCTCCAAACTCTCACCCGAAAAGCCTTTGGAGAAGATCACAGGCTTATGACATGAAAGGGCAGGCTAAAGAGAGCTTAATGGACTGCCTCATGTTCATAAATAGCTGCTACATCAAATCAGATAATTCCACAAAGGATGTGAAAATTCCATACTACGCGGTGCGTATGATCAGCAAGCAGATGGATTCAACATGGCTTTTTGCAGCTGCAAGGTCCAAAACATTGAACAATTATGTCACTGGAGTACATAAATCGTGTCGCTGTGATTCTGAAAGTGGCTATGAAGATTACATACATGATGAAGTGATGGGAAAGACTTTTGAGAACAAGGTTTCCATGTCAGGTAAGTTTCATTATTTGTAATCCATTACATATAGCTCCATTATTATATGTATATAATCTAATGGTGCACAAGTTGGTGACTTTGTCTTAGTATTATTACATCATTATATAGAAGAATGATCTATAGCCAGCGTTAGATGACATCTAACTTCCGGGACAAAGAGTCATATTAACTCCAGGAACTGTAGTGCAAAACACCTTTTGGGTATTACCCTCGAAAGTTAGATGTAATCTAACACTGGCTACGTACGGATCAGACTCCTATACAATATATAAATACAAGTTGGTGACTTCGCATAGTATTACATAGTTATATATATATATATCATGTGAATTACTTTTGGCTTCCAACTTTTTCAGGTCTGTCCACCATCCTAGAAGAACCTTTTATGAAAAATGGTGGGAGTACTAGTAGGAGAAAGCTGGAAATTAGAGGTAGAAGAAGAAAATCCGCCTCGGCGTGGTCAACTTAAGGTCAAATGCATGTAACAGATACTATGCAGATTGTGTTTTACAGATCTAGATGTGAGTACTGGCCAAAAACAAATATTAGATGTTACATTTAATTATGATCAACATTAATTATGCAGTTGGAAATATTGATCTATGTACTATATGATATGATATCACAACATTAATCCCACTTTATGATTTTATTAAGTTTACTAATTTGGATTAGAAAGATGATAACATGGTATATATTAATATTCAATTTTTTTATAAAAAAAATTGCCCCATCTTTGTATTATTTCATTCAACAACATTGTTGAGGCTTAACCTTTTTTTTTATTATTTTTTTAATTTAGCTGAAATCTTAACCTTGTGAGTAGTTGTTTTACCATTAATCTTTTCAAAAGAAAAAAAAATAAAAAAATTGCATTGTGCATGCAGATGATCAGAGAATTGTGGAAAGGAAAACTATATATAAATATAATTTAGAAGAATATCTTTTTAAAAAAAAAAAAGAAAACTCACTAGACTTTCTGTTATTCCTTTACTCATTTTTGGTACTAATAATTATTGAAAATATTGAATGAGTTTAATTCATGGAGGAGTTGAAGTTGACAGATGAGAGGATGATGATCATGCAATACAAAATTATTTCTTTAATGTTCAAATCAAACATTCTGGAATGCCATTATCTTCTTTTAGGGGTCGTTTGGTTCCAATCTTAATTTATACAGGAACGAGGGTTTTGGAGACAAAAGGTGGTGGTGGTGATATCATAAAACTATCACTAGTACGTACGTACCGTACGTAATTCAACCAAAACATTGACCTTACTACGCTTTGATTGGCTTATATGGTCTTATCAAATTCTCAAACCAAACGATCCCTTATTGAAGAATAGTTCTACACGGACAGCTTTTTTAGACAGAAAAATTGGATATTTTTCATTTTATTTTATTTTTTCTCAAAAAATGTATAGTATTTATTTTAAAATAAATTTTTATAAAATATAATATTTTAGTATAATTTGATAATATGAAGAGACAAGACTAAACAACCAAGTGATCTCTTTTCCTTATTGAATAAAGGAGCTAGGGTTTTGGTTTAAACATGTTAAAGATGAAGAGGCAGCGACAAATGATATTAAAATATTTTGAAATTGAGGTCATAATCCTTAGGTTAGGCAGATTTGCACCATTTTTTTAAAAAAAATAAAATAAAATAAAAACAGGTCTTGGTGTCTTCTTTTAGGTAGGTTAAAATATTGTTGTTTTCCTTTTTCTTTTTTTTTAAAGGTGGGTTAAATTATGCTTTGGCTTTCGGTCCAAGAAAAAGAAGTTCATTAATCCTTAGCTTAGACAAACCCTATCATGTTGCTTATTTTCTTTTTTGCTGAACCTACCATGTTGCTTGGAGGAATATAATAATAATAATATACAACCATCAATATCTCTGAAGAAGAAATTAACAACTTCTTATTTTATATTCTTGGTCTGGGTTTTCTTTTTCTATTTATTATATTTCATTTTATGTAGAACTAGAATATAAGAATGTATGAGAATATGGGGTATTATGAGGGGTATAATTGTCCGGGAATTTTATTAACCCAATCCGCTAGAAATACTAGTGGATGGCGATTTCATCTATTGAATTTGGGTCGTTAATAATTGTTATGGATTGTATAGATGATATTTGTTTATTTTTTATCAATAACAAATAAATAGATGCCATGAATCATCGATATATATATATATATATATATATATATATATATATATATATATGTTGGTTGAACTAATCGAAAATGAAAAATAAAACAAAAGATAAAAGAAATATTTATATATTTAACTCGAAGTTAAACATTCTTATACTATTTTATGACATAGTCAATCACATGATATCTACTCAATTAATGTTATACATCATTTGACACATTTAATTTGAGACCCTAACAATATCAACCATCAGAAAATATATAGGGTGTAGTTTTTTTATTTTTTAAAAGTCAAAAGATTTTATATTTAAAATATAACCTGCATAACTACGTACATTAAACATGGACTAGAGTGTGTATTTAATAAAGACTTTTAAAGAGTTTTTTAAGTAACAGATCTTTGTGAAGTTTGTGGATTTTAACTACTTTTAAAACCTTTTTTCAAGTAACAAATTTTTGTAGAGTTTATGTATTTAATTAAGATTTTTTATGGGGGAGAAGAAATATAAAATGATATTAAAATATTTGTTATCTTCATTTATACCATTGATTCTATTTGGAATCCTTAACTTTACTCTCTCTTTTTAACTCCTCCTCATTTTTCTCTCTCATCACTTGCTATAAATAAGTATTTGCTATTTTGCTCCTTTCTAGGTTTTTATTTTAAGAGGACTGAGGTAGAAAAAGAGAAAGTGACACACACACACACACACACACACACACACACACACACACACACACACACACATATATATATATATATATATATTGTTTTCTTTTCTCTTCTTGGTTTGATCTCCTCTTTCTCCTTTGTTCATCTTCTCCATTTCTCAAATATTTGGAAGTCTTTAGAGATGAGATCTGTGACGCCCCCAAAATTAGGTATACATCACCCATCTTGGGTAGTCGGATATCGTAGATGTAATTTAAATACAACTTATTAATATAACTGTCGTGATACAATACGATATAAACTCATGAGTTTGAATACAAAATATTGTCTACTAGATATTATATAAACTCAAAATGAGTCCTCATTACAATTATTATCACACTATTTCATGAATAGTGAGGACTACTAATGCTATCCTCCGGACCATTACTCCGTTCCCAGGCTTCGTCAAATTTATGTTCTCATTTCAAGAGAACGGTGAAAGAAAGGGTGAGCTCAACTAGCCCAAAGAAGAAATATTATGACTAAGATAATGCGAGAATAAATTATCAATAGCCTTCAACAAAGTGTTAAACCGATAAAATATAATAAACATCAAGTTTAAGCTGCAATGAACAAGCAATCCATTAAAAGAGTCAAGTAGAAAATAAAATCTACTATCTTTTATGATTTAAAAGGTTTTCATCATCTGTTATATTTGAGACTCAAACTTTAATAAATAATCCACATCATCGAATCACCCCCCACACTACGGCCGAGGATATTCTTTAGTATCACGACCACAATTATTCATGCACTACGGCCAAGAATAGTTGTGTATTCATTAATGGTCATGATCATGCCAACAATATCCATCAATGCACTACTACTACCATCGAGGATTTTTATCACATCATTTGTAACATTACTACCATGATTACACCGAATAGTCTCGGTCATAATCATACCAAGTCCATCTACGCACTACGTGCCATGATGATGACTTTCAACATAATATAAACATGAGGATGATGACAATGATATAAGAATTCAATAAAACAAGTTCAAGAATTATTTTATCCAGAATTATTAACGTCCAAATTATCAACATGACATTGTTTTGTAGAGTAAAATTCAAGAATGATCAAGAATATTTTCATGAAAAAATCTTTGGATGAAAAACGCAAATATCGAGGATATTCCACTAATTTCATGAGAGTATAAGTCAAAGTTTTAACCAACTGGGTATAATAAAGAATGGAATAACAAAAGAAATCACCGTGCATGCGATATCGCGCATGCAGATGAGTTATTCCAACAGAATAATAAATAACGGAACCAGGTCCGGCGTAAAACGCACAAACAGGATGTTCCAACAGAATAATAATAAAGACGGAACCAGGTCCGGTGTAAAACACACAGACAGGATGTTCCAACAGAATAATAATAAAAGGCGGAACCGTGTAAGGTGTAAAACACATGCAACAGGATGTTCCAATGTAATAATAGAAGAATGTCACCAAGTATATAGGTAAAAGCGCGTGATACAAAGTTATTCCAATGTAATAATAAGCAATGGAATAACAACAGTTCTCTTCATGAATAAGAAAGAATAACACCCCCTTACTTTTGGTAGGAGATTGAATCTTCGCAATAGTGTAGTAACAAAATACTCTTCTTCTTTCTCTCTTATCTCTCTATACTTTCTCTCTAAAGCTTGAATGAATAAGTGTGAAAAATAATGAAGCACTAGGCCTCTATTTATAGAAGATTTCTAGCTTAGCACCTACCATGTGAAAAGGCAAGTGGCTCGACGATTTGGTGATGTGAAAAGAAAAGTGGTTCGACGCTTTGTAATGTGAAAACGACAAGTGGTTCGACGCTGTAATGTGAAACGACAAGTGGTTCGGCGCTTTGAATGTGAAAACGGCAAGTGGTTTGACGTCTGGTAAAGGTAATTACTATCGACGAAGGTAATTACTATTCACAAGGGTAATTACTATCGTGAAGGTAATTACTATTGACGAAGGTAAATACTATTGACGAAGGTAAATACTATTGACGAAGGTAATTACTATTCACAAAGGTAATTACTATTGACGAAGAGACTCTTAGATGATGACATATGTCCCCCCAATAAAATAATCAAACTTACCACAAACGTCTCATAACAGACTCTTTATATACATCAAGGATTGAATAGATATTACCACAAATCATTTTATTTTTAATCAACACATTTTAATCTTTCAACAATTATTAATCATTTATAACTTGTCGTCTCAATTAATAATATAACATATTATATGAGATGATCTTGTGACAATAATTGAATCAATAATATAAGAGATATGATGCAAAGAATTATTCGTAGCAATAATTGAGCATATTTGAGTGACTTCTCACGTAAGCATCAATAATCAATACAAGTGTATTCTACTATGCAACCCACGCGCATTTCTCGTATTTTTACCACCGGGTAGTTCAACAGGTTTTAACGGTAACACCTCCGTAGTTATTTTTATAAAATATTTTTGTCGTATTCTCAATCAAACAATAATTACATTATGGGGTCCACCAATGATTGAGTAGTTATACGAATATTCCCTAACAAAAGAATATTCCCCACCAAACGAATATTTTATAACAACTTGCATACTTTGCAAAATTTATAAATATTACCCACAACTATAACATTATATCAAATTTATTCCATAATATTCAAAAATAATATTTATAGAAAATTCATCTTTATTTATAATATTTGGGGTCTTACAACCTCCCCTTCTTATGAAATTTCATCCTCGAAATTAGGTGCGTACGCACGGTATGTCGAAGAGGTAAGGATACCTTGATTTCATTTCAGATTCTAACTCCCAAGTCATTTCCTCAACATCGTGGTTCCTCCACAAAACTTTGACTTGAGGTATAATCTTGGAGCGTAGAATATGTTCCTTCTTATCCAAAATTTGAACATGAACCTCTTTATACGTCAAATCTTCCGCTATTTCGTCCGGTTCTAACTCAATAATATGGTTCGGGTCTTTCACATATTTACGTAACATGGATATGTGAAAAATGTTATGAACACGAGACATATTTGGCGGTAGAGCGAGTCTATATGCCACAGTTCCTACTCGATCGAGGATTAAAAATGGACCGATGAATCGAGGATTAAGTTTTCCTCTCTTTCCAAATCTTGTAACTCCTTTCCATGGAGCAACTCTTAACAACACATGATCTCCTATATCGAATTCTACGTCCTTTCGATGAAGATCAGCATAACTCTTTTGTCGATTTTGTGAGGTTTTTATACGTTGTCGGATCGTTTGAATCTTTTTCGTAGTCATACGTACCAACTCTGGTCCCAACAACGTTGCTTCACCCACCTCATCCCAAAGATACCGGAGAGCGACACTTTCTTCCATACAACGCTTGAATGGAGCCATGCCAATACTTGCTTGATAACTGTTGTTGTAGGAAAACTCCACCAATGGTAAGAACTTGTCCCAACTTCCCTTGAAATCAAGGACACAGAGTCTTAATAGATCTTCAAGAGTTTGAATAGTCCTCTCCGACCGTCCGTCTCCTTAAGGATGATATCTTAGAGAGCTAAATCGTGAAGTCTGTGCCCATAGCTTTTTTGCAAACTAACCCAAAATCGTGAAGTGAATCTTGGGTCTCGATCGAAACTATGGATACCAAAGATACCATGCGATCTTACAATCTCGTTTATGTACATACGAGTAAGACGTTCAAGTGTATAAGTTTCTCGATGTCGGTAAGAAATGAGCGGGACTTGGTCAATCTATCAACAATGACCCAAATCGCATCAATGCCTTGAGAAACCTTAGGAAGGCAGAACGAAATCCACGTGTAATGTGCTCCCACTTCCATTCTAGAATTTCAAGTGGTTGCAATGGACCTTTTGGTACTTGATGCTCCACTTTAACTCATTGACAAGTATGACACCTTGAGATAAAGCAAATAGCTATATCTCTCTCTTCATATTGCTCCACCAAAATGTATAGCCGAATATCATGATACATTTTGGTACTCCTAGAGATGGATTGCAAATGGTGTGTTGTGCGCCTCCATCATGATATTATACTTTAAATCGTTAGGAACACAAAGTCCGGAGTTGACTCAAGTATTCCTTCTTCATCGATTCTTGCTTAGATATAGCACCTTCTTGCACTTTCTTCCTCCTCATACGCATCGGCTCGTGTCTCAGAAGCTTGAGCAACTTTAACTTTATCGATTAAAGTCGGTTCTACTCGTATACTCGCTATCATCACATGCGTCCCTAAAGTCTTTAACTCTATCTCCATCCTTTGCAAGTCACACAAAATGGGCCTTTGTGTTGACAATAACGCACTCTCGATTCTTGCATACGATCTTACGCTTTCAATCGTCGCCTACCACGTTCGCTTTTCCAGGATGGTATTGGATGGTATGATCATAATCTTTCAACAGTTCAAGCCAACGTCGTTGTCGCATGTTGAGTTCCTTTTGAGTGAAGAAATATTTGAGGCTTTTATGATCCGTAAAGATCTCCACTTTCTCCCCATACAAGTAATGCCTCCAAATTTTAAGTGCAAGAAGACAACAATTGCTAACTCTAGATCATGAGTAGGATAATTCCTCTCATATTCTTTGAGTTGTCATGAGGCATAGGCTATAACTTTTCCATGTTGCATGAGAACACATCCCAACCCTTTTGCTCAAGCATCATGTAGATGACAAATCCTCCGAGCCGGATGGTATTGTCAAAACAGTCTTTGAAATAAGTCTCCTCTTGAGTTCTTGAAAACTCCTCTCACATTCTTCGCTCCAACCGAACTTTGTATCTTTCCGAAGTCATTTGAGTCGATGGAGTAGCGATTCGAGAAAATCCTTCCACGAATCTCCGATAATAACCACTAAACCGAGAAAGCTACGTGATTTCGATCATCGATTTAAGTTGTTCCCGACTTTGAATAGCTTCAATCTTTCTTTGGGTCATCAGATATTCCATGACTTGATACCACGTGCCCAAGGAATGCTACTTCTTCAAGCCAGAACTCACATTTCTTCAACTTGGCATAAAGCTTATATTCACGAAGCTTTTGGAGTGTCAGCCTCAAGTGTTGCTCATGATCTTCACGGCTTTTGGAATAAATAAGGATATCATCAATAAAGACGACCACAAAGTGATCTAAATATTCCTTGAATACTCGGTTCATCATATCCATGAAGGCAAATAGGAGCATTAGTCAATCAAAGGACATGACTAGGAATTCATAATGCCCGTCATCGAGTTTAAAGCCGTCTTTGGAATGTCGTGGTTCTAATCTTCAATTGGTGATATCGGAACGAAGATCAATCTTTGAAAAGAATTTGGCTCTTGTAATCGGGTCAAACAGGTCATCAATACGTGGCAATGGATACCTATTTTTGATGGTGACATGATTCAACTCTCGATAATCAATACAAAGTCGATACTCCCATCTTTCTTCTTCATGAATAGAAACAGAGCACCCCAAGGAGAAGTACTAGGATGAATAAAGCCAATGTCTAACAATTCCTGCGCATTGGGTCTTTAACTCTCGAAGTTCAATAGAGCCATTCGATATGGGGCTTTGGAAATAGGTTTTGACCGGGTTCAAGGTCGATACAAAATTCAATTTCACGCTCCGGGGTAGGCCAGAAGTTCTTCGGGAATACGTCGGAAATTTATTAACAATAGAAATATCGTTCAAAACCGACGTATTTTTGTTTAAATCGTGACATGAGCTAAGAAAGCTTGACATCCGCTTTTTCAATAAACGAATAGCTTTATGGCTTGAGATGACCATGATTGATTTTAATGGTTTGGTCGTTTGAATTCGCATAATAGGTTGATTAGGAATATGAAAGCTAACAACCTCATTTAAAACAATCAATTTTTTTGCATGATAAGTAGTTAACCAATCAATCCCCTAGAATCACGTCAAATGCAAGTATTTTTAATGAAATAAGATCGACAGTAATGTGAGGGTACCGATTTGAACCAAACAAGACTTATAAACGATGGATGAAATGAAGGTTTCTCCCAACGGAGTTTCCACAGATAAGTCAAAGTCTAATTTCTCCTGAGTCAAATTTAATCGATGAGCGCAAAGTAGGAGAAATAAAAGAATGGGTAGAACCCCGGTATCAAATAAAGTATAGACTTCATTAGAGTTTATGATAAGCTTACCCGTGATGACCTCATTCGGATTCTTTGCTCTTTGGGAGGTCACAACAAACGCTTCTCCCTCACTCACCGGTTTTGATTTTTTCTCGGGACTGACTTTGGTGCCTCCATCCTAGTGAATTTGTCTTGATAGAACGACAAAATCGAGCTAAGTGACCTTCTCTTTCACAATTATAACATGCTTTGGACGGCATGGCGCAGATTTTGATCGATGTGTCCTCTCCTCCGCATTTGAAGCATATGATAGGTGGTCTTTCTCCTTCCTTAACAACGGTCTTTGGTCGACGACGTCTTTCCATCATTGTTGAATCTCCTTTTCTTGAAATGTCCATTCTTATTGTTTTGGCCCCGATTACTACCAAGTGGTTACCATATCCGCCCTGTTGATTTCCTCCACGCTTGTTGTCACCGCTTCGATGACTACTCATTTGGTATTATAATTTTGCTTAAATTTGCTCTCTTTTAGTTGCGTTGACTCATTATCGCGCTCCACTAATCGAGCCATGTTTACAACATCCGAATACAAACACGGTTTATGAGAAATAAGATGTTGACGTATCTCCGCTTCAAACCTCTTAAAAACATTCACGCCATTCTCTCTTCATTATCCACAAGTGGGGACGAAACCGTGATAACTCCGCAAATTTTGCCTCGTATTGCGACACGGCCATATTGTTTTGTTCCAACTTGATAAACTCCACCTCCTTCATGTGGCGTAATACTTTCAGGAAAGTATTTGTCGTTGAACGACTCTGGAACTTCTCCCAAGATATCTTGAGACAAATGAGTTGAGTACGCTTTTACCGATTCCCACCAAAGAATCGCCTCTCCGCATAACATAAAGGTGGAAAAGGAACCTTGCTTCTCTGAGCATCCCAAGACATTAAATATCTTGGTAATCTGCTTTATCCATGCTTCCGCCGAAGTGGTTTGGCTTTCCTTAAACTCCGGTGGTCCCAGCTCCTTGAATTGTTTAGCGGTGATCGCCGAGAGTTTTCCGTGTTTCCACCCCACGTTTTTGACCGGAGTCGCTTCTCTTTCATTGTTGCATAAATTCGTAAAGCCTCTGAACATTTGATCATTCATCATTTGGTCAGTGTTGTTGTTTGCATGAGGATTGTCGCCTTCCTGATGCACATTATCCTGATTATTGATATGTGGTGAATCAACGATCGCCTGCACTCCATTGCTATTCTCAACATTCTCAGATGTCATTTTCAGATACTGCCACAAAACAAAAGGTTAATTGACATGTAACAAATTATCCCTATCTTCTGACCAACCAATAAAATAGCACATAAACTTAGGTAAGTCATACTAGCGAAGGTATTCCCCGTCTCTCCCCTCCTAGTACTATTCTCACATCTTAGCCAGGGATCATATCTCAAGCTCGATACTAACTCGTGACGCCCCAAAATTAGGTATACATCACCCATCTTGGGTAGTCGGATACATGGTATGTAATTTAAATACAACTTCTTAATATAATCGTAGGTATAATACGATTATAAAGCGTGAGTTTGAATACAAATATTATCTACTAGATATTATACAAACTCAAAAGGAGTCCTCATTACAATTATTATCACACTATTTCACGTAATAGTGAGGACTACTAATGCTATCCTCCGGACCATTACTCCGTTCCCCGACTCGTCTCAAATTATGTTCTCATTTCAAGAAACAGGTGAAAGAAAGGTGAGCTCAACTAGCCCAAGAAGAAATATTATGACTAAGATAATGCGTAATAAATTATCAATAGCCTTCAACAGTTGTTAAACCGATAAAATATAATAAACATCAAGTTTAATCTGCGGTGGAACAAGCAATCCATTAAAAGAGTCAAGTAGAAAATAAAATCTACTATCTTTTATGATTTAAAAGGTTTTTCATCATCTGTTATAAATGAGACTCAAACTTTAATAAATAATCCACATCATCGAATCACCCCCGCACTACTACGCCGAGGATATTCTTTAGTATCACGACCACAATTATTCATGCACTCACGGGCCAAGAATAGTTGTGTATTCATTAATGGTCATGATCATGCCAACAATCATCCATCAATGCACTACGATTAATCGAGGATTTTTATCACATCATTTGTAACATTACTACCATGATTACACCGAATAGTCTCTCGTCATAATCATACCAAGTCCATCTATGCACTATGTGCCACATATGACTTTCAACATAATATAAACATGAGGATGATGACAATGATATAAGAATTCAATAAAACAAGTTCAAGAATTATTTTATCCAGAATTATTAACGCCCAAATTATCAACATGATCTTTGTTTTGTAGAGTAAAATTCAAGAATGATCGGAAGAATATTTCCATAAAAGATATCTTTGGATGAAACGTAAATATCAAGGATATTCCACTAATTTCATGGAGTATAGAAGTCAAAGTTTTAACCAACCGGGTATAATAAAGAATGGAATAACAAAAGAAATCACCATGCATGCGATAACGCCGCATGCATGCATGTGTTATTCCAATGTAATAATAAATAACGAACCAGTCCGACGTAAAATGCATGCATGTGATGTTCCAATGTAATAATAATAAAGATGGAACAGTCCTGTAAAACACACACATACATGATGTTCCAATGTATAATAATAAAGAGCGGAACCAGTCCCAAAAAAACACATGCATGGATGTTCCAATGAGAATAATAGAAGAATGTCACCAAGTATAGGGTAAATCACAGATACAAAAGTTATTCCAACGAGTAATAATAAGCAATGGAATAACAAAGCTTCTCTTCATGAATAAGAAAGAATAACACCCTTACTTTTGGTAGGAGATTGAATAACGCAGTAGTGTAGTAACAAAATACTCTTCTTCTTCTCTCTTATTCTCTCTATACTTTCTCTCTAAAGCTTGAATGAATTAAGTGAAAATAATGAAGCACTAGGCCTCTATTTATAGAAGATTTCTAGCTAAGCACCTACCATGTGAAAAGGCAAAGTGGCTCGAATCGGTGATGTGAAAAGAAAAGTGGTTCATTTGTAATGTGAAACGACAAGTGGTTCGGACGCTGTAATGTGAAACGACAAGTGGTTTCGGCCTTTGTAATGTGAAACGGCAAGTGGTTTGACGTCTGGTAAAGGTAATTACTATTATTGTGAAGGTAATTACTATTCACAAGGGTAATTACTATCGACGAAGGTAATTACTTATATGATGAAGGTAAATACTATCGACGAAGGTAAATACTATTGTGACGAAGGTAATTACTATTCACAAAGGTAATTACTATTGACGAAGAGACTCTTAGATGATGACATATGGGTCCTCCCATAAAATAATCAAACTTACCACAAACGCGTCTCATAACATACTCTTTTATATACATTAAGGATTGAATAAATATTACCACAAATCATTTTATTTTTAATCAACACATTTTTAATCTTTCAACAATTATTAATCATTTATAACATGTCGTCTCAATTAATAATATAACATATTATCTGATGATATCTGTGACAATAATTGAATCAATAATATAAGAGATATGATGTAGCAATTCATGTAGAAATAATAATTGAGCATAAATTTGAGTGACTTCTCACGTAAGTATCAATAATCAATACCTAGTGCTACTTACGCAACCACGCCAGACATCGTATTACTTTTACCACCAGAGTAGTTCAACAGGTTTTAACAGTAACACCTCACCTCATAGTTATTTTATAAAAAATTTTTGTGCGTTTTCTCAATCCGATCAAATAATAATTACATTGTGGGGTCCACTAATGATTGAAGTAGTTGCACGAATATTCCCTAACAAAAAGAATATTCCCACCAAACGAATATTTTATAACAACTTGCATACTTTGCAAAATTTATAAATATTACCCACAACTATAACATTATATCAAATTTATTCCATAATATTCAAAAATAATATTTATAGAAAATTCATCTTTATTTATAATAGCTGGGGTCTTACAAGATCAGACTTTGGACATGAGTATCTCTTTTTCTAAAATCTGTCAAACTCTACCGTTTGATAAAATTCTGAAAAATTCATGATTTTTTGAATACCAAAATATACTTTTGTAGATTTTGTAAAAGTTTCAATTCAATACCATCTAACTTTTAAAAACATTACAAAAATAGTAATTGAATACCAGTAAATTTTTATAAACTCTTTAAATGTTTTGATTGAATATAATTAAAATTTTAAAGTCTTTAAACATCTTAATTGAATATACGTTTACTGTAAGACCCCAACTTATTATAAATGAAATTGAATTTCTTCTATTTATTATTTTGAAATAGTAAGGGTTGCTTTGATTAATGTGGTTAGTTATAGGTAAAATGCGCAAATATTTTAAATAAGCAAGTGGTTATAAAATATTCATTGTTGTCGGAAAATATTCGTTTGGTCGTGGAATATTCTTACTGTCGGGGAATATTCGTACGACGGCGCAGCCTTGTGTGGGCCCCATAACGGAAAGCGATCGGATGAAGAAAACGACAAATATAAGTTGTTTATAAATAACGGCGTAGTTGTTACCGTTAATACTGTTGAAATACTCGGTGGTTAAAACACAGTAGCACACAATATTGCACCAATTATTGATTCTTACGTAAGAATGCACTATTCAATAATTGTTACAGTAATTATTGTTCAATATTTTATTTTATTGATTCAATAATTGCTACATTGATATTTTATATTATTGTTGTTTCAATAATTGTCACTGCACAGTATTTTCCTTTATCGAATCAATAATTCATATTATTTGAATAATATTATTAGATAGCATTATTGACAATGTCTAGAAAGTTCTCGCTTCCAAGGAGAGGTTTGGTCACCTAATTACGCTATTTAGTAAGGAGAAATCCTTATCGAAAGCCCTCTTCCAGGAGCTACGGTTGTCGATATTGTGATTCGGTAATATTATTTGTGAATAATTAATTATTGATTTATATGATAAGAAAAATATTCATTTTATGTGGATATAGATGGAGAAAATTTTAAAGTGACAATTGTTGAAAAATTGATATTTTATCTTTTCTGATAAAATAATTCATTTAAATATATTATTATATTTTAATAATATAATAATGGTGATATTTTTACAATGAATGTGGGATATATGAATATATGAGGAGGAAGAGTATTTTTATTGTAAAAGTTGTTTAAAACATGTTAAACATGTCTGTGGGCTCATTTCTTGACTGAAATTGGATTATAGCCTGTTAAACATGTTTGTGGATTTCGGTCAACTTCTGTTTGGAATTTGAAAAAACTTTCTTCTGCAAAGTTGTAGAGAATTAAATTTCCAATGGAATGGACATAAGATTTGAATTTTTTTGATAAAAGGGCTATTTATTATGAATTATTAAAGTTCCAAAGTTCTGGAATAATTAATTTTTGAAAGTTTTAATTATTTTTATTAATAAAAACATTTTTTACATTTTGTGGGCCTCATTAAACATGTGCAAAGTGCTAAAATTAGGTGATTCAAAATGGGCGTAAGAAAATTTAATTATATATTAATATTTTATTTAATTTTCTGCTTTGGTGTTCTAAGTAATTTCCTATAAATAGGGTGTTTAGGTTAGAATTGAAAATCACACCAGAAACCAAAGTTTTCTCTCTCTATATTATTGAGCGTATTCTTGTGAGTATTTTGATACTTTGAGTGTTGTTATACGGTCAAGAGTTTTCAAAGACTATATCCAATTATTCCAAATGTAATCTTGTCTTTTCGAGGTAAGAGATATTTTTTTTAAAATGATATTATTTCTTCTAATATCATTATGCCGTAATATTGGTAAGATTTTTCTTGTGAAATTCTTATCTTTTAGTGTCAAGAAGTTCTTATTCACGTATATAACACTATTCACGATACCAAGACTATTCACTGATCACAAGACTATTCATAAAAATTAAATTTTCATTTTTGTCAAAATATCTATTATGGATACTAGCTTTGATTGTATCCATGTTTTGATCATTCTTGAATTTTACTTCCTATGAGTATTTATGAAGTATTTTGAACTCAGATTATTTAAAGTACGAATCCTTAATATTTGTTCTTTTATTTCACTTTGGATTCGTTGTCTTTAAAATATTTTTCATCATCCCCAAATCCTAAATGATGATATTCTTGAATATCTTTGGCCCGTAGAAGCAAAAGATTAATGATTTTTCGATGAATATCTTTCGTCTCAGTAGTGCAAAGATGAGCGGTGTTGAGATGAACATGATTAATCGATGAATATCTTTGACCAGTAGTGCAAAGATGAATATTTGATTCAAGATGAATATTGATTGATGTTCTGAGGATAAAATATTGATGATGGACTTTTAAATTCATAGATAATAGTAGATTTCACTCTCACGTAACTCATCTATGAATTATTATTTCATTGTGAATATTGATCCAAACTTGTTATCTATTGTATTTTATCGATTTTTTCTGTTGAAGACTAACGATAATTTGTTCTATATTATCTTAGTCATAATATTCTTTACTGGGCTAGTTGAGCTCACACTTTTCTTTTTTGTTCCATTTTTCTTCTCAGGAGGCGAGAATTTAGCGAGTTCTAGTCGGGGTGTAGAATGATGGTTCTAGAAAGTTGTTTTAGTAGTCCTCACCATTTTTGCAAAATAATATATCAATAATTGTAATGAAGACTTATTTGAATGTGGATATTGTCTAGAAGATAATATTTGTATTTAAATTCACAGTTTATATGTTGTATTAATAAAGTTGTAGTTGTTTATGTACCATATTTTTGACGACTCAAAATGGGTGATGTATACCTATTTTGGGGGCGTCGCATTTACAATAATAATTTTTTTTTGAAAAAAATTAATTATATTTTTACATCATTTTATTGTTGTTTAAGTAAAACTACGTTATTAATTGGCAGGACTTTAGTACGTGTCCAGTCTCTCAATTCCTCTAATTAAATGCTCTTTTTTTGGATACAATTTAATTAATTAATTTATTTATTTATATCCTACTGTCCGTCAGTACAATAATCAAGTACTCAATTGACCACTGACCAGGGTGTTTTAGAAGTTGTCCACCCATAACTCAGACAAAGCCCAAAGCCCATAAATAATTGATTGATTTCAGTTCACATTCAGTTTAGACTAAAATGGGTCCTTAACACTAATATATAACAATTAAAAAATAGGATGAATTACATATTCTATTACCTTTTTAAAAATAATTACAACAATAGTGCACTCATAAAATCTTTACACAACTAATACACTTTCATATTTATTTACAATGTTAGTGCAATTAGGATTCCTTAATTTAGGAAATTAGTATTCAATTAGAATTCCTTAATTTAGGGATTAATTATACTCATGGCTTCTTCTCTCTCTCCTCATCTATAACAACTGCAGTTAGTCATCACCCTTCTTCTTCATTCAACGTATTATTTCTATATAAATATATATTATTTCACTTTGATTCAACTACGGTTCTGAATTTTATTCTTAGTTTATCAGTTGAGGAACAAAATTCCTCGAGAGGCGAGCTCTTAAGGTAATACCCATACTGAAGTTGATTTTAATGAATTTTCTCGCAGAACAAAAAAGAAAGACAACTACCAAGTCTTCTTATGATCCGTCTGATGTTGTTGGGACATCTTCTGAAGAAGGATATAATGGAGGATCAAAGAAGAGTCACCTGTTTGGGAGGTATTCTCCTAGTTCAATTGATAGTGATGGTGGTAGGAAATGGGGTTCCGCACAAGAGTCAAAATGAAGGTGGGTATGAAGATTCAGGCGGTGGTGGCGGTGGATATGAACACTTGATGATGGTAACCAAACCTTTATACCAAGGAAACCAAACTGTCATATCAAAGTAACCAATCAACCTCCACACTTTAAATTTTTTCTTAGTACAGTTGGTTACCAAATCTTCGTACCAAGGTAACAAGACCTTCATACCAAAGTAACTAATTCACATCCACACCTGCAGTTTTTTCATAGTGCAGTTGGTAGCCAAACCTTCAGACCAAGGTAACCAATTTAATTTTATTAAGTTACCAATTTCGTTTGAATGTGATGCAGTTGGTAGCAAACCATTCATACAAAGGTAACCATTTTATTATTTATGAGTAACAAAATAGTTATAAAAAAAATTCAGAACATTAAAAGTTACATCTATTTATTTTTAATTTTTTTGTAGGGCGAATCTTCTTCTTATTCTCATTGGCTTTTTGGACAATGGAGATTCGCGGCGGTGTAGCGGCGGACTATTATTTCAAAGTGTATGTGAGAGAGATGAAGATTTGAATTTGAATTATTATTTTGAATTTGAACTTGTTTTTGTTGTTAGATCCAAATATTTGAATTTGAATTATTAATTATGGCAGTTATTTGTCCTTGATTTTAGGTTTCCTTATTAATGTGAATTGTACTATTTTTGTAATATGTACAATCTTTTTGTAATTATTTGGTTGATGCACTTTTCTTGTAATTACTTTCTATTTGTTGTATACTTATGTAAAGAACCCTAAAAAATAATTATAAAAATAAAACACACACAACATAATTACAAAAATAAAACAACACAATATTACCTTGCTAAAATTACGTCATTAACTCCCTACACGCCGCCATCGACTTTCATATTTTCAACCTCGACGTAGATCCTAAATTCACGCTAATGAAGAAAAAGGCAACTTGGAGATCAGAAAAAATAAAGCAACGACAGATCGATCGGAGAAGACGACATGGAACTCTGAGATCGGATAATAGAGGAGTAGATCAACAGCAATTTCAAGATCAACAGCAACTTCAAGATCAACAACAACTTCAAGATCTACAACAACTTCAAGATCAACAACAACTTCAAGATCAGAAATCAACCTCTGTAACAACTTTGAGTTTAAAGTTTATATGCATATTGTTACCTCGTGGGTACTATATACTCGTATATTGGTTACCTTTCTTAATTTTTTCGCTTTTTAATTGGTAACAAAGTCAGTATACTGACTGTTTTGATTTCAAAATGCATGTAAAAATATATTTTATATTCTGGTTACTAAGTACATATAAATTGGTTACTATTTATTATTGATTTGGTTACTGTATAATTTTTATTTAGTTACCCCGTGGTTACTATATACTCGTATAATGGTTACCTTTCTTAAATTTTTCGCTCTTTAATTGGTAACAAAGTCAGTATACTGACTGTTTTGATTTTAAAATGCATGTAAAAATATGTTTTATATTCTGGTTACTAAGTACATAGAAATTGGTTACTGTTTATTATTGATTTGGTTACTGTATAATGTTTATTTGGTTGATGTATATTTTAAATGTTTATTTGGTTATCCCGTGGTTACTATATACTCGTATATTGGTTACATTTCTTAAGTTTTTCGCTCTTTAATTGGTAACAAAGTCAGTATACTGACAGTTTTGATTTCAAAATGCATGTAAAAATATGTTTTATATTCTGGTTACTTACATATAAATTGGTTACTGTTTATTATTGATTTGGTTGTTGTATAATTTTAGAGGGGTATTGACTATAATAACATTCATCTTCTACAACCCACAACTAATAACCAGAACAAAAGCCCTAACTAAATACCAAACAAAAAATCAAAGCATAAAAATCAAAACAGATCGAGAGGAAAGTCATTCTCAAAATGGATTGCAATTGATTTTGCAGGAAAAAACAGTACAAAAACAGAGCAATGTTTTCAAATTGACTCAAAAATTACTTGGGTAATGAAGCCCAGTGGGTAATCAGCTTAATTTGAAGGGTTTTGCATGCTTTTAGGAAGATTTTCATCACATTTCTTGGGTTGCAAATTTATTTAGATCCCAAACCTATTTAGTGCCTATTTGGCTCTTTACATATGGTAAGTAAAATCACTTCTCAAAACTTGGGTTAGTAATTATCTTAATAGGTAAAATCATCTTTACCTATTAACACAATTAATTATTTACATAATGAATCTTATTATTACTAACACAATTAAAAAAAAAAACCATATCTTTAATCATTATAAAAAGGAGAAATGAGGGACAACATTTTGCTGAGGTTCTGGCATTACACAAGATGGTTATGATTAGGATTTAGGGTTATAATTAAAGTTAGGGTTTAATTTAAGGTTTTAAATTTCTTAAATATTATTTAATTAATACTTATAGTGATTTACCTATTTTACCTTTGAAAAATGGAGTAATTGGTGATCAGTCACTTTTGACCGGTTGAAAGTTTTGGAAGGTGTTATTTGTTTTAAAAAGTGATCTACAAGGTGCAAATATACACGTTTTAAAGGTTAAAGTGCAAACCTCACCTGACACGTTTTAAATTGTTTTTGAAATTTAAATTTTTTTAAAATTTAACAGTTTAAAAATTTGTTTTAGAAAGTTGACATCACCAAACAAATTTATTTTAAAATTTGTTACAAAATTTATTTTAACTTATTTTTTAAAATTTATTAAAAACAGTTTACAATTTGTTTTAAAATTTAAACTGTTTTTGAAATTAAAAATTTAACAGTTTAAAATTTTATTTTAGAAAGTTGACATCACCAAACAAATTTATTTTAAAATTTGTTACAACATTTATTTTAACTTATTTTTTAAAATTTATTAAAAACAGTTTAAAATTTTGTTTTAAAATTTAAAATGTTTTTGAAATTTAAATTTTTTTAAAATTTAACAGTTTAAAATTTTGTTTTAGAAAGTTGACATCACCAAACAAATTTTTAAACCGTTTTTAATAAATTTATTTAAAAAATAAGTTAAAATAAATGTTGTAACAAATTTTAAAATAAATTTTTTAAAACTGTTACAAAATTTTGAACTGTTACAAAAAAAAATTTAACTTGTAAAATAAAATTTGTTTTTGAAAAATTCTGTTTTTGTAAAAAATCTATTTTTGTATAAACTGCTTTTGAAATTTTAAAATTCTGTTTTTAAAATAGAATTCTGTTTTTAAAATTCTATTTTGTAAAATTTATTTTAAAATTCTGTTTGGAACAGAATAATTTATAAAAATTTGTTTTAAAAAAATTCTGTTTTAAAAAAATTCTATTTTTGTAAAACTGTTTTAAAATTTTAAAATTCTAAAAACAGAATTTACTCAAAATTCTATTTTTGTTTTTGAATTGTATGGTTATTGTATGGTAACTATTTTAAAATTCTGTTTTTAAAAATTCTTATATTTAAAATTATTTTATTTTATTTAAAATTAATTATTTTTACCAATTTTTAAGATTAAAAGACAATTTGTACCCCAAACTTGTGTTATGCTTTAAATAAATGGTCACTTTCGAATGGAATTAAGTGAAGAAAGTGTGCGTTTTGTTATGTATAATTAAATTTGGAGTGTTTTATTAACCTTTTTAAGTCAAAAGGTAAAACATAAATAGAAAATAAAGTTTAGAGTTCAAATTATCTTTTAGTCTAAGAAAATGAAATACTATATATAATAAGAGTTGGCTCCCAATTTACCCTCTTCAGATAGCCCTAGTTCTCAATTGGGTCCTTCCAGGAATCGAAAACCTTCCTGCCAGCTTCTTTATTCCTCCTCTGTAAGTATATAATTCACCCCTTCTTTCAATTCCCCTTTTTCTCTCAGTCTATATATATAATTTCTATATGCAGATGTGAATACTTGTTTACAATTACATATATGTTAATGGCAGTGAAATAAAGAACTTCTTTCAGAAATGGTGCTCACAAACTTCAACGGGACTGGTATTGGATTCGGTATACTCGTATATTTCGATCATTTACTACGCTCTTTTTTTTCATATTTATATCCACTGTCTTTTGAACCTGATGATTTTGGGTTTGTGGTTTGATCTTAGGTTTTGGAGTTGGTTGTGGTTTCGGAATCGGATGGGGTTTTGGAGGTTTGTTTATCTTATAATCTTACTTGAACATTTTGTAATTTTTGCTTTGCTGACAAATATGATACTTGGGTAATTAGATATTGGTGATTGATTGATGTTTTGGTTTCAATGGTTTTTTTTAATGTGAGAATTTGAATGCGTGATACTTTGTCACATTTTGACACTTGCTTTCGTGTTTTTATTCTACTACTGTTCTGCTGAAACTTAAGTGAACAAACAGTGAAATGATCTTGAATTGTGATTTTTCCTACTCTATAAGGATAAAAACATCAAACTGCGGGAAGATTAGGTGGGGATTACTTAGTGTCATCTCTATTTACTGCACCAGATCTTGTGTGGATCCTTCATATACAGACAATGATGTTGATCTTAATGTGATCGCTTGGAATTAATACGGAGTCCATAGCTGGATGTCATATGGGTATTCCTAGTTTGAGAGACTAATTCAACATAAACCTAAATATTGGTGCTACGTTTATGAGGAAAGGTTATACCCATCTCCAGGTCGAAGGCAACTTAGTGACACTCGTCAGACTGCGGAAGTACACTGAAGAAGACTAGTGATGATAATACAAAATGAGGATTTGTTTGATGTCATATAAGTGTGGATAGCTCAAAATTCAAATGAATGGTTGGAAAATTCTTGCAACAAGTGCTGCAATTTCTGTTACTAATAAACATTCTTATTTCCTTGGTTGCTGTATAGAGAATCTGGGGTTAAATCTGAGGATCCCATTTAAGTTTCAAGAATTAACCTTCCCAGTAAATATAAGATTAGAGCATGTATTAGTAGCCACAAGTGATGGAACTGCCAAATGTGTCCTTATTAATTTCTGTGTGAACTACTTAGTTTGAATGTATATAGCCTGTACATGATGAAATTAATAGTACCGCTGTATCGCACCTACCTAGATGGATTAATGATGAAGGATGGGGCAGAGTTTCGTTAAAAAGTTATGCAAAAATGGGGTCTGTATACCAGAGCTGATCAAAGAGTCCAGAAGTCCAAGGACCAAAAGGGACCACAGAAGAAACCCCTCCTCAAGTTGTGAGAGGTAATTATAGTTGTGGGTACCTCCCAGGTCATGTGCTCGACAGATCCAGTCATGTGCAGGTTCCACTTAATCCCATATGTCTAGTAGGTCCCACTGATCAAATTACCACCCTCGTGAAGCCTGAGTTACCCTACCCTTACATTCCACCAATGCAAGTCCCTCTCACAGGTCCAATATGGAGGAGGTCTCCCTAAGCCTTCTACAAGGAGCCCAAGGAGGCAGCCTTCTGACTTATCTTCTACTTTGTTGTGCACGCTTATGTCCAATAATCTTCTGAATAATCATCAAGAGGCTGGCCTGAGCTAAGTGGGGAGGATACTAGCCAGACCTGGCCAAGGCCATGGGTAGGCCTCCCCCAGACTTGGCCAATTTTCTTGTTTACACTTTCTTGGGCATCCAAAGATTTCTTAGAACATGCTCGTGTATGTGTTATGGAGCATGGTGTAGTTTGATTCTTTTGTCATATTTGCAGTTACTACTGGTCATATTGGTATTTATTTTTGCCTTCTTCGCTGTTTTCTATTTGAAACTTTTACCTGTACTTTTATCATTTATTTGGAAAATGATGGTAAATAACTTCTGTAATGTAAAACCTTGGATTAAAATTGTCAAATTAGCTAAATCTCTACAAATTCATCAATTAAAATCAAATTTGTTGAACTAGATTCTCTTGTTATCTAGAATTATCTAACTTCTTTAAGCTTAGAAATTAGAATTTTCATTTCCAATATGTTGTTGTCCAGTTTTCGCACAGTTGTTTTAGTATGATTCGTGCTTTTGTTAAGAATCTTTAGATCCATGTAGGCATTTTCTAATTTTTTTTTTGTTAATTTGATACAGGCATGCCTTTGAATATCATAGGTCTTGGTGCAGGTATAGACTAGAACTGCCTTTACTTGAAGCAATTTATACATGTACCTTACCTCAAATCATTTCGCTGAGTTATATATTGGCACTTTAATGAAGGTGGAGGGTGTGGAGTTGGGCTAGGCCTTGGATGGGGATTTGGCACAGGATTTGGTAGTCAATACCGATCTTCTAGGCTCACGTTCCAGGGCATGGAGTTCAACAGAAAGAGTGACAGTCAAGAGAGAGAATCCGATAGATCAAACAGCACCACAAAAGCACGCACTTCTCAATAGTTATGTTCTGGACTCGACTCTTTTTATTAGTAGTGAACTTCCATATTTAACATGATAAAAGATGCAATTTTGTTGTATCTGTTCAAGAGTGAAAAGAGGTTAAATGTATGGCTTTTGGTACTGGATTTGTTAAACTGGGTGTAGAAACCTTCTGACTGCATCTTTGTACCAGAATCAATATCTGAGATCATGCACGGTCACAAGGAGGCCAGTGACTGCAAGTAATATGGGAAACCTTTGAAATCGAAATTAGTCCATAAACTCCACCTTTTATGGCCTAGTTGTTGATCTTGTAATCCATAAACTCCACCTTTTATGGCCTAGTTGTTGATCTTGTAATTCATTATACATGCTTTTAACATCTGTTCTTCTAAATTTAAGGGTTTAACTTATAAGGAAATTGTAAAGACTAAAAACTACAAATTCAAATTTGTCAACCTAAACATAAAGAACATGCGACTGGCTTGTAGGAGATTACATGTGTGACGACCCCCCAGTTCAAATCTGTGAAATAATAAGTCATACTATCCTCGTCTTCCCGTGTAGAGTCCTCCAAACTAGCATTCTTCCATTGAACTCCAACTTGTACGCAACTTCCCCCATCCTGTACCCAACATTTAATGGCCCATAAAATTGGGAGATAACTTGAGCTTCTTCCTTATAAGTTATAACCACTAAACTTTGTTTATAAGGTTGAAGTTTGAGATAAACATAATCTCCCACATCAAAAATTATCTCTGTCCTCCTTGATCAGCCTTAGATTTCATTCTTTGTTGAGCTCTTTCTAAGTTTTGTTTTAATACTATCAGCTGTTCATTTCTCTCTTCAATAAATTCTGCTACTGCAGCTATTTTAGTATCTTGGTGAGGGAGAATTAACAGTGGTAGAGGTCTTCCATAAACAGCCTCGTACCAAGAGCTGAATGATAAGTAGTATAGAATTGAATCACCATTCTGCCATTGTCAACCAAGTACTCCATTTCAGCCATTCCTCTCAAATATTGCTCAACACACTGGTTCATCCTTTCGGTGCACCCATCACTTCGAGGACGGTTGGCTAAGCCAATAGTCTAAGTAAATGTTGCCAAGATTCACTAAGGAACAATTGATTGATCTCGATCACAAACAATTGTAGCTGGCAATCCATGTAACTTAAAGATGTTTTCAAAGAAAGAAAGAGATACCTGCTTGGCTGAGAAAGGGTATGACAAGGCAACGAAATGGCTATATCTACCAAGTCTATCACTCACCACTCAAATAACTTCAAATCCCCGAGAGTTGGGCAATCCAGTAATGAAGTCCATAGAGATGTTCTTCCAAAAGATTTCTGGAATGGGAAGAGGCTGCAAAAGGAAAGATGCTCCGCTTTAATTCTTTGACAAGTATCACATTCAGCTACCCAAGTCTTGATATCATGTTGTAATCCTACCCAAGAAAAATATTGTTGCGCTCTTCTTATAGTTGCACCAACACTAGAATGGCCTCCCACTCCCTTACAATGCAGCTCCTCAAAGATATGCCTTCGAAGGTCACCATTAATACCAATCACCCATTTTTTCTTTATGCTTTAATATTCCACTGACCAATTCATATTCTATTTTTTTTTTATTCTAATTTTTGTACACCCTATTTGGTCAATGCCAAAGTTCGAATCTAGGACCTCCTGCTTTGTAGGAGGCATAGTCCACCAACTGAGCTACCTTTCTTCATGCATTCTAGATAAACTATCAGCAACTATATTCTTCTTTCCCTTCTTGTACGAAATGGTATAATCATACCCCATAAGTTTAATCAACCATTTCTGTTGCAAGAGAGAAGTAACCTTTTGTTCTATGAAATACTTCAAGTTTTGGTGATCAGTTTTAAGATGGAAATGATGACTAGTTGAGTAATTAATGAGACCACTTTTTAACGGCACTAACCATTGCCCTTAATTCTTTCTTATAAGTGGACATAGTTTGAGCTCTAGAACCCAAAGATTTGTTGAAATAAGCTATTGGTTTGCCTTCTTGCATCAATTAATGAAGCCCCAACGCCACTATTAGAAGCATCAGTCTCCACCACAAACTCTTTATTTTAGTCAGGTAAGGCTAGAACAGGAGTGCTAGTCATTACTTCTTTAAGAGCTATAAAAGCCTTTCATCTTTATGCAATAAGATTGTCAGTGGCACTGCATCACACTTCTCAATTTTGCTTTGATCAACTGCCACTCCATTGCCATTAATAATATGACCCAAATAATCAATCTCATGCAAGGCAAATGCACATTTAGACCTTTTAGCATGCAAGTGGTGCAATCTTAGGATTTCAAGTATTGTTTTAAGATGATACAAGTGAGAATCTAGATCAATCGAAAAACACAATAATGCATTTCCTAAGATGAGGTCCAAAAATTTGATTCATAATGCTTTGAAAAGTGGCAGGAGCATTAGTGAGACCAAAGGTCATGACAGTGAATTCAAAATGACCAAAATGTGTCCTAAAAGCTGCTTTAGGTATATCAATAGGAGACGTCCTAATTTGATGATAACTATCCTCAAGTCCAGTTTAGAAAATACCTTGGAATGGACTAACTCATCAAGTAATTCATCAATAAGCGGAATAGGAAAATTGCTCTTGATAGTTAATGAATTGATCAGTTTTCTATAATCTACACAAAACCTCCAAGTAATAGGAGATGCAAAAGGGGAATTACTGGGTCTTATGACCCCAAATGATAGCATTTTAGCCACTAATTTCTCAATTTCATTCTTTTGATCATATGAGTATATATAGGGCATGATGGAGAAAGGTGTTGAATTAGGTGTGATGATCTAAGAACCTTTTTGGTGGAAGGGAAGTAGGCTCAGCAAAGACATCATCATCTTGCATTAATAGGGATGCATGCTAACTTAGAGTCATGTGCATTTTGTTGTGGCTAGCTTCTCTTTTGAAAAAATTACTTGAGCACTAGAATCAAAAGAAGGTTTTGAAGGATGCAAGATAACTGAATATAGTTATGCCATCATGCCATGTTGTTGATCTCTAAAAGATTTGGCCATTGCTTCCTCGGTCATCATCTTAAGACATATCCCATTACCTTGAGATTGACACCATCTTTAGCTGCTGAAAATCAAAGACTATATGCCTAAATTGTTGCAACCATTGAACTCCTAACACAACATCGCATCCCCCTAAAGGAAGATCGAATTCTCATTTCAGTACTTTCAAACTCGATCGTCTCCATTGATCATTCTGTACATTTTGCAGCACTTGCTAACTGACTTCCATCTGCTACTGAAACCACCGCGGCCTTAGCTAGTAGGCTCTTGTGCACAGCCTAGTTGCAACATGTGGATCAATGAAAATTGTGGATGCTACCCCCATTGATGAGTATAGTGAAAAATTGTCTCTTCACTCATCCTACCACGTACCCTTATGGTATTATTTTTGATTTCCCATGAGTGCATTAACAGAGATCTCCATTTCTGTCTTGTCCCCTTCCAACAACTCATTGTATTCCTCTAGGTCTTGATAAAATATTAGTTGCCCATTAATTATACTCTATGCATTTCTTCATCTCCTACCAACATAAAATTTTGAGGATTAATTCTTGCATGTATGCCCTAAACTATATATACTTGTCGTCATCATAGAAATAACACAATCATTTAGGCTTTCTTTCGGTCTTGGACCTACATTAACTTAGAAGTTGCAGTGTTAGTTCCATTTGACCTATTAGGAATGAAAATGGTAGAATATATTTAGTGTAGTTGGATATCGATTTGGGTTCCATAATCCTTCTGCTTCCACCTAGTCATTGAACTCCTCTCATATTTCTTAAGTAGGCTCTTCTAACAATTTCAACATTTTTTGATTGGATACCTCAATCAACCAACGTAGGAAATTGAGTTAAAACCAATTAATCCTCTTAACTCTTCAAATTTGTCTACGTAATTTAATTATATACCATGCCATGCTGCTTGAAATTAAATCATCCAAAATCATGTCCTCTACGTACCAAAGCAAACCTCACAATCAAGTATGTAATCATTCCTCTTCCCACAACCACAATATATGATCGATTTGTACGTACCAATTCTTAGTAGTACCATGCATATGCATTGTACCCAATTATTAGCTAGGTATGCACGTACTGGCCTTCTCTAATCATCCTTGAAATATCATCATTACACGTACAATTTGTCTTACCTTTCCTTTTCTTCTAATGGACTGATATTTCTCCATTGAAAACTGCATAGATCGTCCTGTAATAACACTTGAGATCTTCAAGTTTCTTCCATAACTTGTTGCCATAATTTTAATTTGCAGAAGAACAGAACAGAACAGAATTGAAATGTATAGGAAGTATATTGGCTTGAAATTTTTTGAAAGCATGATGGCAGAAAAATGCTTCCAACTTGTAACAATCTAAATTTATGACTTGTTTTATAAAATTGAATTTAATTGACGAAGAACTAATAAGTAGTGAGAATAAGGAGAAGATTTAAAATTAAGTTTCATAATTTTTTTAGTTGTTTTTTAATAAAAAGCAAAAAAAAAAATCCAAATTTTGTTATGGTCGAAGAGACCGAAGCTGATCCGGACTATATATATATATATTTTAATTCAACTCCATATTTTAATGTGGAACGGCCGGCCGTGTTACAATCTCACCTCTCCTGTTAACTTCTCAATGTCCTCGTCAAGATCCACCAGTCCAAGTTCACTGTCAAATCCAAATTGCTACGAGTTACCGCACATGTTATGATGCAATGGTCCAATATGAAGAAGGAACTCAATTCATTTCCAATCACTAGCATTCCCCCTTTCCCCATTTAATCAAACTCGACAGGTTCTACTTGTATTACAACAATATTCATTTGTACTTGAATTAAAAAAATAAATAATGAAAGATGTAAGAACCTTAAAATATAATACTTTGAAAAACGCGTACTCAACCTTGTTATGCAACCCACAAAGGATGAAACCTGCAAACTTAAACAGAATTAATTCTAGAAGGAGTTTGGTCAGGCCTTATTTCCAATAATCTATACCTAAGTTATCGCCAACATCACAGCAGACAATAATTTTAGCATTATCAACCAAACAAATAAAAAGAATTGGGGTAGGAGGCTTTTTGGAGAGTTTGCAAATGGGATTTTTAGTCTTTTATGTTGGACAGAGGGAATACTAATCTCAAATGGTCCCAACTGTCATTCATGAGGCTGATTAATGCCCGATATTTGACTTGATCCCCTTCACAAAACAAAATATGAATGCTGCCAAAATAACAAGGAAAAATTACATACTGTACACAATCTGCAAGTGGTACAATCCTAGCTCTCTACTTTCTTTCGGTAAGATGAAGGGGGTGGGGCAAGAGGGAGATGTAACCCTGGCTCACCATCACTATTACCTTCCAGTTCCATCACTTTCACTTAATATACAATGATACAACAGAATTAGCTGATCACCAGCAAATCAAAATTGAAAATCATGAAGGAGAAGAGGGGATTGTTGAAGGTGTCGCTACAGCTTCTGTATGCCAATTTTCTGAGCATCAACATACAGTTATGAATACTAATTCTCCACAGAAATGGAAGAAAAAACCACACCAGCCACTATGGGGGACTTTTCACCCCCCATAATGCTGTGTCTACTGCAAAACGCTGAAAAGAATCCTCTGCTGCTCTTTAGATGGTGTGCATAGCAACTAAGACTGCAGAGAAAACCAAAGTGTAAACCCCCAAAAACAGAAACACATAAACATGTGAATCTTAAACTTTTCACACCAAGTATGTCTTCCTAAAAATACTGTAACTGATGCTTCCAAGCTCAGGTGACTGAATAAGAAATAGATAATTGCAAACATTTTAAAATTGTCATATTTGCATTTTTTTACTGGTATAATATCTTTTCCATTTCTTCAAAATGTTAATAGTTCTATCCAGACAATGGTGTCACCAGTTACTTCATTTACACAAATGGAGCCATGTACCAGGGTTTTATTCCTTTCAGCTACTTGAATCAAATTAAAGTATAACATCAATTACCAATGTCGCCAATAGAAAATTACTAGTCACTAAGACCTAGAGACTAACCTATACAGCAAGCATCACATCATAACCAAACATATTTCTAACACATGCAGAAGAATCTTTTCAATTATAAAGCTTAGATGATATTTAAGAGAAGATTAATTAATGATTCTGTTAAAGATATATGGCCAGGTTTACAAGTGTTTTTACTAGGAGTATTATTTGTGACATTGATATTTATTGATCGACTACCCAATTAGGGTTAAGGCTTCACAAATTCTTTCTATTCTTTATTATGTGTCATGATATTAGAGCTATATTAAAACCCTAATTAGGTTAACAAGACTGCTTTAACCTTTCTCCTCTTCTTTTTTTCTTTCTGTGTTTTCCCCCCTGTTATGACTTAATTAAGTCACAAATAATTCAATAACTGTTATAGTAGATCAAGTGTGTCACCTTGCTTAGATGGCTGGTCAAAGGTGCAGTTGGGAAGTGATTGTCAGAGGGAGGCAAGGTTGCAGGAGAAGTCACCAGTACTTCATTTGAAATTGCATGCCTCCAGACAAAATTGGTATGTCGGGTGCTGCATGCGATGGGATACTAATATTTTATAGCAATAAGGTAAAGTTTTTATTCAACTAAACCAAGTTTTTTTCTTTGTTGATTTTCCTTTTCTTCCTATATGTCATATAGATGGCCTTCCTCAACAAAACCCAAATCTCTGAAAGAATCTCCCACACCTGTTGATTCACTGTGCTTAGATTAACTGAATGCAAGTGACAACTATTTCTCCTGTGGGGCCCTATATGGATAACTCATGTTCACCATCTCTGAAATCACAATATGTAATCAGGGATCTCTATTTCCCATCCCATACATATCAAAATTCATGAGACAAATAGGCAAAAGTAGTAAACTAATAAGAATTTTGACATAGGAATGAGCATGGTGCCGCTAATGAGCTGTATTAGATGAGTAAATTTTAAAAAGTAAGATCTTAAAAATAGACAATCAATTTAGATATACTAGACAAGTTCAATTTCAGAGTTCAAGCAAGCTCACCAATGAAGCAAAGAAGGAGGGCGATCCAGAACACAAGTTGAATGGGTCGACTATATTGCATATGATACTGCGACCTTTGAAGCTGTCTCCGAATGGCTCCGTACCAACCATAGAGTTGCTTGTCATAGCACTCATCACAACTACCAAGGCAACTCTTACATCTTTCATAGCACGCATTTATGCCCTATCCAAGTGATAACAATTCATATTATCATTGGCAATATTTTACACTAAATGTGAAAATCAAGAAGAAAATTATAATAAACATGTCTCAGTTGAAAGGAAGCATATTAAACACTCACTTTAGGCAAATGCTGAGGTTGCAATAATGTAGAATCAGCATCTTGTTGGCGATCCGGAAGCTTCAACTTCCTGTAACCATTCTTTGGCCACTTCAGTTTAGATGCAGACTCCATGGTATTAAGAAATCCTGAAAAGCTGGGTATCTTTCGGGGAGGTGGCTCACGGTGTGCACCAGAGGAACTCTGAAGGGAAACATCATCATCAACTGCAATCTTCCAATTACCGATGTCAGCACTAGCACTTGCCGTCCTTCGATGGTCATGAAACTTCTCCTGCCTAGGTTCCACTTGGGCCAATTCCACCGAGTCAGACAAATTCTTCAAACTCTCAGGTCCGGATTCTTTATCAGCATCTAATGGCTTCAATGGTAGTTGGTCCTGGGCATGAACTTTTGCAGAGCCTTTGTCCGTGGATGCTGCTGGCCCAGAAAGAAACAACGCGAGCTCATTGCTTTCTCCCTCATTTAAGCGCACCCAGGGGAGAGGTGGCTTGCCTGCTGAAACAGCTGACTTGTTCAAGGAACTTTCAATTTTCGAAATCTGGCTCTCCATTGCAATAATAAAGTCATGATGCCTGTCTTTCACATCATCAATTGAGTTGCTACTGTAACTCGACTTCACAGCCCGTTCAAATTCCTCCAACTGCATCAACATCACAACAATCATTTCAACAGTTATTAAGTTGACGCAAATTGGCATGGCAATGTTTTCAATAAACTGTGTTTTTGCATTTACCTCTTTCAAAATTTTGTTTTGAAGATTGTTTAGTAACATTATAAAAGTACAATAAGCAACAGCACTTCAGTTCAACGGCACTTTTTATCTAAACATTAAATTTTGATGCATCTTAAATTGATTTAGCGCTTAACCTTATTGTTTTTTGAAACTGTATACGAAAGATCATTTGACTTGTCAATAAAACTAATACACTTCAAAAGTAAAAAACTTCAATTAAACCACCGCAACAATCAGTCCAGGACCTAATATCAATAACATAATTAAAAGAGAGAGAGAAAATATGCATACCTGCCACTTGGTAGTGCCAAGGGCAGTTTGCAGGTCCCTTCGAATTTCATCGGAATTCCACATACTTGACTTATCCTTCGAGGCATGAATCCACGTTCTATATGTTGACTCCATCCTTTACAAATTTAATGCACATTGCAATTATCACATATCACAACATAGCAATATAATCAAACCAGGAATTAAGTTCAAAAATTAATAAAAATAAAAATCCCTAATAATAATGGACATAAAAATATACATATAAACATTATAAAAGACCTTTACTATGATACTCTTTCCATATGTAAATATGTGTGTGTGTGTGTATATATATATATATATATATATATATATATATATATAAACCCTAGACAAATTAGACAAATTAAAATTGGGGTACCTATCGGCAGATTCCTGAACTTCTTCTGCAGCGGAGAAGAATGGATCTTTCTCCCATCGATCGAAATCCGAGGTCATCTCCCTCCCAATTAAAATTAATTCTCCTTCTTGGTAAATTAAATTACACGAGCTGAAGCTGAAATACTTACAAACTTCGTCTTACAAAAAAGTTACCAGAAAAACTTAAACCCTAATTAACGAAATCGCAGAGATGTATGGATTATAGGATATTTGAATTGGGAATGGGAATCCAAAAAAAAAAAAGCTGTAATTTTGGGCGGGCGCTTGAGGAGAGAGAAAAGATGAAGAAATAATGAGAATATAATTGGATCAACCCGCGTGCGCGTGCGTTTAATCTTTTCTGTTTTTAGAAAGAGGGAGTTTATTTACGGTGGTGTGTTCGTGAAAGCAGATACGCTGGAATACGGTGTCGTTTGGTCCTCTGATAATTAATCAGGAAAGTGGACGGTCAAAATGATTGTACCTGAAAAAGGAGAAGTTGGTTGACATGTCATGTTTTGGCAGTTTCTAGATTTCCCAAACGTGTAATCTTAATACCTACCGCTTTCTATAAATAAATCAGCTTGCCTGAAACTCGTTGACTGAATATTTGCTAATTTGAATCATAATTCATTATATACCCTAATTTAGGTGAAAAATGAATAAATAGGTAAGGCTACAAAATAATTATTTTAAATAAATAATTTATTTTAAAATATTAAATATAATTATTATTTTAATTTTTTTAAATAATTATTTTATTTAAAAAAATTAAAAATAATTATTTTGTTTTAAAATATCAAAAACTGGGGTTGGGTCAAGATTTTGTCAAAATGGGTCGGGTTCGAGTAGAAAGAACGGAACGCTTAAAAATTCCACTTTAAGGACTTAGTTGACGAAAAATGAACTTTAGGGACGACTTTGAAAGTGAGTGACAACTTGGAGGGACAGAAGTGTCATTCAACCAAAAAATAATAAATAGGTAAGGCTACAAAATGAATCAAACAGTTCGGGCTCGATTCGTATTCGCTCAACTAAAAATCTGATTCGAGTTCGACTTAAAATATAAATAATTCAAATATGAGCAAATTTTAAAGTTCAATAAATTATCTGAACCTTTTCAAATTATAATTTTCAATTGATATTCAAATTATATTCGCTCGAAAAGTTCAAACTGCTCAGGCTCGATTGTGGTCAACTCAGTAGCTAAACGAGTCTCAATCAAACCTTATTTTATATTCGATAAATTTTGTGAACCAAATCTGAGCAACTCAATACTCAGCTCGACTAGGTTTATTTGCACCCCTATAAATAGGTACAACTAATATGATCATCTAATTGCACCTAAATTTTAGTATACATTAAAATAGGTATATATGTATATACTTATGTGAAAGCAGGTTATATGTTCTTGTGGGCCCAAGTGCAAATTAAGATGTATGTGACCTAATTGAACTAAATGCACAATTAGGGTTCCACGGTCTCATTAAATGTAAAAATTAGGGTTCCCGTGACCTAATTGAATGAAGACAGAAAAGCCGAAAATAAAGGTACTAGACCCGAGAGAAGCTTCCACGTGTCCCGAGACAGAAGGCTCATAGAGGCGGCTCATGTTTGGGAATTGATTGAGGGATTAAATTGGTGGCTAGAAGGACAGGACGATATGGGTATTATTCTAATGACCAAAGGGTATTTCTGGAATTTCTCTGAAGACATGTGTCTGACATGTGACTACTTAAGTTTCAGGAAACTCTATAAATACCCCTTTCATTCTAGGAAGGGGGGACTCTTTTCGGACCTTAGACTTTTGGAGCTAAGACCTCTTGCTGGACTTGGAAGCTTGAATCTATTGGAATTCCTGTTACCCTAATAAGGTTTCCGAATTCTAAGGTTCTTGGTCATTCTCTCTCAACCCTAAGCACTCAAGAAGGCTCCTTAAACTCAGCTACCCTAACAAGGTTTCCGGATTCTAGGAGTTCTGTCACGCGTTATTGGAGTAATTGCTCACCTGTTGTTCTCCCCTCTTCAATCAATCAATCAATTCCATGCTCTTCATGGATTTCTCTTCTCCTCAGCCAATACAAAACCCTAACTAGCAAGGCACGATTTACTTGCCCACATTTCTTTGGCGACTCTGCTGGGGAGGTGTAGAATTCGTGAAGGGTATGCCTATAACTTGAAGTGGGATAACAACGGGAAGAGCTTCACCAACAAATAGCATTACCTCACCGGATCCAGTTCCAAGGCAAGTGATGATTGGGTAATATACCCATGAATTGAATATAATCGAGCTTAGATTTTTGTATTCTCAAGTCGTTTAGAATCATTTTTAATGTGTTTAGTTGTTATTTTGCAGATTCGGGAGTTGTAGGGGCAATTTGGGAACTTCAAGCTGTTTAATGGCATTGTGGTAAATTAATTAACAACCAATACGAAGGCGCTCTAAGCAACGCCTTCTTCTACAAATGTTGTGCAGGTAATCGTGAGGGCGGACCGATTGACCACGTTGACCAATGTTTTTTATTGCACAAGTGGAGGCTAGCTGAAGTTGATTTGGAAAAGGATACAAGGAGTTGAAAAAGGAGTCTTAAAAAATATATTTGGCTGAAGATTAAAAAAGAAGAGAGGAGACTAACTACAGATTGGGAAGACTAAGCGAGGAGGAAATCAATTGAAGATAGAAGATTTTACTTAGAGTTTCTTCTTCTCCATTCTTTCAATTTGTGTAATTCCTTAAGGATGATTTGCAAAATATTATTGGTTTTAATTTTTGTCATGAACTAATTTCTTTAATTAAGATTTCAATTGAACCTTTTATGGCTATAAATTAGTTATTCAATTTATTCCAATTATTTATGTCAAAGTGAATTGTTTATCTTGCCTTGTGCTTATTGATTAATTATTTGGCCAATAATTACCTTGTTACTCTAGAAGGAATTGAAAGAGGAAATCTAGGGTTAGAACTGGGCATGATAACATGTGACTTAGTTATTTGCATAGCGAATAATTAGGTTTGTGAATTGAATAGAAATATCTGTTCACCGCATGTAACAAATAAGGAATTAGAAATGAAAGAGTTTAATTCAATTATTTTGCATAGGAATATAGCAAGATTAATCTGGATTAAATAGAAGTTAATTGATCACTTGGAAAAGGGCTTTTGACACTTGGAACTCCTGTTAACAATTCAGTAGGCATAATAATTGGGATAATTGGATAATTGATTTATAGTTCATAATTGGGGATATTGGAGTCTTAATCTTTATTTATCTGAATTCATTCGTTAAAATCTTAGTTTTATTTATTTGATTTATTTTAGAGTAATCTCTTTTTAATTGTTTACTTTAGTTTTCTTGTTTTGAAAAATCACAATTTATGGTTGTTTAAATAAAATTGGATTGATATAGTACTAGTAGTTGGAATTTATTAATTAGAATTCTCTGTGGGATCGACACTCTATCTTGTCACTTTATTACTTGTTGACTGTGTACACTTGCACAAATTCATTGATTGTGAAATCAATCAACAAGTTTTTGGCGCCGTTGCTGGGGACTTCTTTATTAATATTAATTCCATATTAGTTATAATCAATTCGGTCTTAATTTAAACGTTAATTATTTTTCTTCTTGTATTTGCAGGAATTCTTCGCGAGTGTATGCACACTAGAACAAGGGCTAAAAAGAAACTTTTTCCTTATATAGACGATATCGAAAGGAAGTTTCGAAAATTGCAGTTGACTAGTGTAGTGTCACCCGAGGAAGAAAATCTGGCAGAACAAGAAATTCCAGTGAACATGGCAGGAGACGAACAAAAATCACTTCGAGATTATGTCATGCCGAATGTCATGGATACACAGTCGAGTATTAGGAGATCGACAATTAACGCAAATAGTTTCTAGATAAAACCGGGAACAATCCAGATGCTTCAGAATACATGCCAGTTTGGGGGTAGTTCGATAGATGATCCTAATGGGCACACCTTGAGCTTCTTGGATGTTTGATACACCTTCAAGTTCAATAATGTATTAGAGCATGCTATAAGGTTGAGGATGTTCCCGTTTACATTGAAAGATAAAGTGCAGAGTTGGTTACACTCTTTGCCTCCTGGTTCAATCACAGCATGGGATGACTTAGCTCAAAAATTTCTAGCTAAGTTTTTCCCACCAGCGAAATTGGCAAAACTACGGAACGATATTCACACCTTTGCGCAGTTCGACTCTGAAATGTTATATGAGGCGTGGGAAAGATTCAAGGATATGCTTCGAAAATTCCCACATCACGGAATTCCACAGTGGATGCAGGTTGGGATATTTTGTGATGGATTGCATGCGACTACAAGAGCCAGTATTGATGCAGCAGCAGGTGGAGCGATAATGTCTAAAAATTTTGATGAGGCATATCAGTTATTAGAGACGATGGCCAATAATAACTATCAGTGGCCCATGACTAGGTCTAACCCTTCGAAAACACCGAGAAAGCTTGAAGTGGATCCTATGACAGCATTATCAGCACAAGTGGCCGCAATAGCTAAGAAAATGGAAACATGGAGTCCACCATCCACATAATAGGTAGCAATGGTTTGTAAATTATGTGCTGGGGGTCATGCTACAGATCAATGTGCAATAAATTCTGAATCAGCTCAGTTCGTAGGGAGCTATAATCGATCTACCCAACCTTACCCGAATCAAAACGCATATAATCCAGGTTGGAGAAATCATCAGGGATTTTCATGGAGTAACAATCAAGCTCAAGCACCTAGACAACAAAACACATCCGGGTTTCAAAATCAGACTCAACAACAACCATAAGGGAAACCAGGTTAGGAGAAAGCCTTGGAAAAATTCATTAGAGCTACTGACAAAAAGATCGAGGCACAAGACAAGATATTGAATCAAGTAGATATGAATGTGAAAAGTCAAGGTGCGTCGATAAAGAATCTGGAAAATCAATTGGGGTAGATAGCACATGTGACGCCCCCAAAATAGGTATATATCACCCATTCTGAGTTGTCAATACATGGTACAGAAACAACTACAACTTTATTATTACAACAAGAAAAGCTGTGAGTTTGAATACAAATATTATCTTCTGAGATAATATCTATACTCAAATAAATCCTCATCACATTTATTGATACATTATTTTACAAAAATGGTGAGGACTACTAAACAACTCTCTCTAGAACCTTCATTCCATACCCAGGCTAGTACTTCATTATATTCTCGCCCCCACGAGAAGAAAAATGGAACAAAAAAGGAAAAGGGTGAGCTCAACTAGCCCAATAAAGAATATTATGACTAAGATAATATACAACAAATTATCATTAGTCTTCAACGAGGGAAAAATCTAATAGAATACAATAGACAACAAATTTTAAATCAATATTCGTGATGAAATAATAATTCATTAGAAGAGTTAAGTAGAGAATGCAAACTACTATCTTCTATGTATGAATTTAAAAGTTCATCGCCTATTTTTATCCCCTGTAACATCAATCAATATATATCGGAATCAAATATTCATCTTTGCACTCTGAGGCCAAAGATATTCATCGATTGGTCATGTTCATCTAAGCACTGTTCATCTTTTTGCACTACGGCTAAAGATATTCTTCAGAAATCATTCATCTTTGCACTACTGCCAAAGATATTCAATAATATCATCATTTAAGACCGAGGATGATGAAAAATATTTTTAAAGAAACGAATCCAATTGAAACAAAATGACAAGGATTAAGGATTAAGGATTCGTACTTTGTTTTATCCATGTTCAAAAATACCTCAAAAATAATCATAGTGGTGTAAAATTCAAGAATGATCAAAACATGGATACAATCAAAGCTAGTATCCGAATAGATATTTTGGACAAAAAAAGAAATTTCATTTTTCTATTGAATAGTGTCAGATATCGTGAATAAGTGTCATTATATCGTGAATAGTAACTCAGACACCAAAAGTTAAAAATTTCCCAAAAAAACATCTTCACGCTTCATGAATAGTACTCGTGAATAAGAACTCGTGAATAGTAACTCATGAATAGTAACTTCGTGAATAGTAACTCATGAATAGTAATCCCGACATGAAAAAGTTCCAAATTTGATAAAAAGTTCCAATCAATATTTCAAAGATAATGATATTGAAGAAATAATATCATTTGAGAAGAAAATAACATCCCTTACCTCGAAAGATTAAGATTTCAAATTTGGAATAAGGGTATAGTCTTTGAAGGAACTTCTGGCAAATCTAACAATACTCAAAGTATACTCAAAATACTCACAAGAATACGCTCGATAATATAGAGAGAGAAAATTTGATTTACGGTGTGATTTTCAATTCTAACCCTAAAGACCCTATTTATAGGAAAACGCTTTAGAACACCAAAGCAGAAAATTTAATAAAATATTAATATATATTATAAATTTCCTTAGCCCATCTTTGAAGATCTGATTTCAGCAATTAATATCACATGTTAGCCCACTTAAATGCAAAAAAACGTTTTTCTTTAAAATAATAATTAAAACTTCCAAAAATTAATTATTTCGGAACTTCGGAACTTCAATAATTCACAATAAATAGCCCTTTTATCAGAAAATTCGAATCTCACGAGTTTTTATAGGAAATTCAATTCTCTACAACTTTTCGGAAGAAAGTTTTCCGAATTCCAAAGCAGAAATTGACCGAAATCCACAAACAGGCGATTTTACGTGCGATAATCAAATTTCGATCAATAAATGGGGTCCGCAGAGACATGTTTAACATGTTTTAAACATTTATTGCAACAAAATACTCTTCCTCCTCAGTATACTCATATATCCCACATTCGTTGTAAAAATATCACCATTATTATATTATTAAAATATAATAATATATTTAAATGAATTATTTTATCGAAAAAGATAAAATTTCAATTTTCAACAATTGTCACATTAAAAATTATCTCCATCTATATCCACATAAAATCAATATTTTCCTCATCATATGAATCAATAATTAATTATTCACAAATAATATTATGAGAATCCTGATATCGATTGAGGCGGTTCACAGGAAAGAGGGGCTTTCAATAAAATTTCTCCTTCTTTGGCGTTGATTAGGTGACCAAACCTCTCCTTAGATGCAGAACTTTTTAGACATTGCCAATAATGTTATCTAATAATATTATTCGGATAATATGAATTATTGCTTCGATAATGAAAAAATCTTTATGTAATGACAATTATTGAAACAACAACCAATATAAAATATCAACGCAAAGAATCAATAAAATCTTTGAGCAATAATTATCGTAACCATTATTGAGTAGTGCCTTCTTACGTAAGAATCAATAATTGGTGCAATCTGGTGTAGGCTACCGTGTTTTAACCATTTAGTATTTTTAAAGATTATTAGAATAACTACTTCTGTATTATTTTTTAAACAACTTATATTTGTCGTTTTCTTTATCCAATCGCTTTTACGTTATGGGGCCCACAAAATTTGCTATGGTCATCATGAATATTCCCCGACTGTGTGAAGAATATTCCACGACCAAACGAATATTCCCAAATAATAATGAATATTTTATAACCACTTGCTTATTTTGAAATATTTGCGTATTTTACCCCTAACTATCCACATTAATCAAATCAACCCTTACTATTTCAAAATAATAAATAGAGAAAATTAAATTTCATTAATAATAAGTTGGGGTCTTACAGCACATGCATTGAACAACCGTCCACATAGAACACTCCCTAGTGATACAGAGATAAATCCGGGTAGAGATGAGCATTGCAAGGCCGTGACTTTACGCAGTGGAAAGGATTTGTAAGAAACAGTCAAGGATAATGAAAAGAGGGACAACGTAACAGATGAAACAGAGAAAGTGGTGGAAACCGGAAAACGCCACGATGAGACTTTAGAGCAAAAAGCACCGGAACCCACCATCACAATGCCTCCCATACCGTATCCGCAGAGATTTCAGAAATCCAAGTTAGATAAGTAGTTTTCTAGATTTTTGGATATTTTCAAAAAACTGCATATCAACATCCCCTTTGCCGAAGCCTTGGAACAAATGCCGAGTTACGCCAAGTTTATGAAGGAGGTCAGTTTGCAGTTGGCGGATAGGTCCATTACATATCCACGAGGTATAGTTGAAGATGTGTTAGTCAAAGTGGATAAATTCATCTTCCCCGCGGATTTCTTTATCTTGGATTGTGAAGTATGTAGACACTTGAAATTTTCTTTTCCTGTTACTAACTGTGCAGGAGGGCAAAAACATCTTTTTCACACTCCAGAGATAACCCTGGAGGACCACAACATCAATTCCAACCTCAGAGATAACCCTGAGGATATTCAGAGTCAACAACATGACCATCTCAAAGATAACCCTGGGAAAAACCTGCTACAATTGTGCAAAAACCGGAGATAACCCCGGGAGGGGCAAAATGGTCATTTTGCCAACTCAACTTCACTTCAAATCAAGTACACTCATGTTAACTCAAATTGATTCAAAATTAGTCCCACAAGACTCATATCTTAACTTCGGAGCGAAAACTACGCGAAACAGCTCACCGGATTGCCTGACGGGAACCCGGGAATGCTATTTTGGTCATGGACCCATCTTCCTGGAATCAAAAAGGGAAAATCCCATGTCATTGCGTAACTCTCGACAAAAGCAGTCCGAAGATGGTCTTGTACACCTCATTCGGATGCTCAGATTGAAGTTCTGCAAGTTCGAGCGGATATTACATTGCACGAGTGCACGTACTTTGAGACGACAGGACCCGCGGAACCCCGGGTAGTTCAGGCAGCCACAAGTGTAACAGAGGCTTCCGCGGGTACACCTGCGGTAATCAATTCTATAAATATGGGGCTTGGGCTAGCCATTTTGGGAGAAAAAAAAGAGCGAGGAAGCCCTGTCCAATTGGCTTTGTACACCCCATAAACTGAGTGCTGTCTTATTTCAAACACTTTTGAGCTTATGTTTTGTCATATTTTTACCGGCGGGAGCCGAGTATTCATCCATCTAGAGTCATAGAAGTCTACATTGGCAGCTCACTTTAAGCCTTCTCACATTCTATAAAGCCTTCTTCTTATATTAGCACACAATTATTATATACATCAAGAAAGTTGTGTTGTGTCGTTTGCGGACTTGATTCGTGGTTTTCATTTCATCTATATATATATACTTATATATATATATATTTCATATATGGACTAACATTATCGAGTTATACCTCGATTGATCCTAGAAACTTATCTGCAGGCGTTTATTGCTTTTATATATATATATATATATATATATATATATATATATATATATATAATTGTTGTCGGATATATCTCGATGAGCCCGGATTTTACATCAAGAGCATTTACTTGCTTTTTATATATATATATATACTTATATATATATAATTGTTGTTTATTATATTCGATGAGCTTTGGATTTTACATCCGAGCATTTACTCGCTTTTATATATATATATATATATATATATATATATATATATATATATATATATATATATATATAATTGTTGTCGGACATATCCAATGAGCCCGGATTCATATAAAAGACGTTTATCGCTTTTATATATATATTTGTACATATATATATATATATATATATTTACATTTTGTCAGGGCTGGAGTTTACTTACGTGGCCTTTTACTGACTTTTATTTACATTTAAATCCCCGCTGGAGTTTACTTGCAGTGGCGGTTGATCGCTTCTGACTTATTTACATTTCGTCCCACACGGAGTTTACTTCGTGGTGGTTGATCTTAATCATATATATATATATTTCCGCTTTTATATATTTACATTTTGATCCCCATGGAGTTGCTTTCGTGGTGGTTGATCCTGCTCGATATATATATATATTTTCTGACTTTTATATATATAATCGCTATCGCTTTCCATATAAGCTAAAGTATCATGTGAGCCTAGGAATCATGTGATCACTGCATTCGCCATTGAATCTAGATTTGGTTCCCATGATGGACATTTTTCATCATGTATAGCGACTGTACATTATTTTACAATGTCCGAATTTCCTTGGATGGTATCGTACCCATGAGGAGTTAAGACTATCAGATATTATTTTCTCGAGAATGCTTCGCATCTCGAAAATAAAAGCAAACAAGCCGAACATTTAATAATAAAATAGAAGTATGAAAAGGTCTCAATTCTTATTGAGCACAGGGTTTGAAAAACCTCTTTTACAAAACGTCATTGCTACATCTCGGTTAAAACTGAATTTTTCTATAAAATTCAAACCTTGTGTATATAGGTGTGAACGAGGCCTCGCACTACTTTCAAATAATTGCACATTGATCCACACACATACACACATATTCATATAACAATTTCTTTGAAAAGTGTCGGTCACCGTGGTAACACGAATGTCGGGGGGTGCCTAACACCTTCCCTCCGCATAATCAAGCCCCCGGACCCAAAATGAATCTCGGTTTCATAGACACATCTAGCAAATTGTCAAAACTCTCGGGTCAATGTGCAAACCTTTTCGGTTGCATTGGTACAACCAGTTAAATACACCAACTGGCGGCTCTTAAAGTCAAATCGTCGTCATTATACATTAAAATGAGAACACAAAAGAACAAGTAACGAAAAGGGATACTAAAAAAATCCCAACGTCGACAAAGTAGATAGAGAAATCCCAATTATACTTGGGTGACCATTCTTAGCAACGGGGAGAACCTTGATTGATGTGCAAAAAGGTGAATTGACGATGCGAGTTGAAGATCAACAGGTCACCTTTAATGTTTTTAAGTCAATGTCTTATCCGAAAGAAAAAGGTGAATGTTTGAGAGTGGACATCATGGATGAATTGGTTAATCATAAGTTCCATGGAAATTATTCAGAGGACTCGCTAGAATCCATTTTGCTCGGGATGGACGAAAATGGTATTGAAGATGACATTGAGTATGCCAAATGGCTAGATACATCATCTTTCTTCCGGAAAAACAATCAACCATTCGACAACCTTGATAGACCCGAAGATAAAGGTAAAAAGTTCAAACCCTCGATAGAAGAGCCATCGGTGTAAGACCCCAACTTATTATAAATAAAATTAAATTTCCTATATTTATTATTTTAAAATAGTAAGGTTTGATTTGATTAATGTGGTTAGTTATGGGTAAAATGCTCAAATATTTCAAATATGCAAGTGGTTATAAAATATTCATTTTATCGGAGAATATTCGTTTGGTCGTGGAATATTCTTACCGCTTGTGGAGAATATTCGTGATGCACGACGACGAAATTTGTGTGTGGGCCCCATAACGGAAAGCGATCGGATGAAGAAAATGACAAATATAAGTTGTTTATAAATAATTGGCAGAAGTTATTATCAATTAATATTGTTGAAATACTCGGTGGTTAAAACACAAGAAGACATTACAAGATTGCACCAATTATTGATTATTACGTGAAGGCACTAATCAATAATTGTTACGATAATTATCCGCTCAATATTTTATTTTATTGATTCAATAATTACTACGTTGATATTTTATATTATTGTTGTTTCAATAATTGTCACTGCACGGTATTTTCCTTTATCGAATCAATAATTCATATTATTTGAATAATATTATTAGATAGCATTATTGGCAATGTCTAGAAAGTTCTGTCTAAGGAGAGGTTTGGTCACCTAATTGCGCGCTAGTAAGGAGAAATCCTTATTGGAAAGCCCCTTCTTTCCTGGGAACGGCCTAGTTGTCGATATTGTGATTCGGTAATATTATTTGTGAATAATTAATTATTGATTTATATGATAAGAAAAATATTCATTTTATGTGGATATATATGGAGAAAATTTTAAAGTGACAATTGTTGAAAAATTGATATTTTATCTTTTCTGATAAAATAATTCATTTAAATATATTATTATATTTTAATAATATAATAATGGTGATATTTTTACAATGAATGTGGGATATATGAATATATGAGGAGGAAGAGTATTTTTGTTGCAAAAGTTGTTTAAAACATGTTAAACATGTCTGTGGGCCCATTTCTTGAATGAAATTGGATTATAGCCTGTAAAATCGCCCGTTTGTGAATTTCGGTCAACTTCTGTTTGGAATTTGAAAAAACTTTCTTCTGCAAAGTTGTAGAGAATTAAATTTCCTATGGAATGGACATAAGATTTGAATTTTTTGATAAAAGGGCTATTTATTATGAATTATTGAAGTTCTGAAGTTCTAGAATAATTGATTTTTGGAAGTTTTAATTATTTTTATTAATAAAAGCGTTTTTTACATTTTGTGGGCCTCATTAAACATGTGCAAAGTGCTGAAATTAAGTGATTCAAAATGGGCGTAAGAAAATTTAATTATATATTAATATTTTATTAAATTTTCTGCTTTGGTGTTCTAAGTAATTTCCTATAAATAGGGTGCTTAGGTTAGAATTGAAAATCACACCAGAAACTGAAGTTTTCTCACTCTGTATTATCGAGCGTATTCTTGTGAGTATTTTGATTCTTTGAGTGTTGTTATACGATGCAAGTTCCTTCAAAGACTATATCCAAAAGATTCCAAATCGTAATATGTCTTTTTCGAGGTAAGTGATATTATTTTTTTAAAATGATATTATTTCTTCTAATATCATTATCTTAGTAATATTAGTAAGATTTTTCTTGTGAAATTCTTATCTTTTAGTGTTTGGGTTACTATTCACGATACAACACTATTCACGATACTCAAGATTATTCATGAATATACGACACTATTCACGTAAAAATTAAATTTTGTTTTTTATCCAAAATATCTATTATGGATACTAGCTTTGATTGTATCCATGTTTTGATCATTCTTGAATTTTACTTCACTATGAGTATTTATGAAGTATTTTTGAACTCCGGATTGTTTAAAAGTACTTAATCCTTAATATTTGTTCTTTTATTTCTTTGGATTCGTTGTCTTTAAAATATTTTTCATCATCCCCTATCTAAATGATGATATTATTGAATATCTTTGGCACGTAGCAAAAGATTAATGATTTTCGATGAATATCTTTCGTCTCAGTAGTGCAGAAAAGATGAACAAAGTGTTGAGATGGATACATGACTAATCGATGAATATCTTTGACATTGTAGTTCAAAGATGAATATTTGATTCAAGATGAATATTGATTGATGTTACTGAGGATAAAATATTGATGATGGACTTTTAAATTCATAGATAATAGTAGATTTCATTCTCTACGTAACTCATCTATGAATTATTATTTCATTCATGAATATTGATCCGAAACTTGTTGTATCATTGTATTTTATCGATTTTTCCCTGTTGAAGACTAACGATAATTTGTTCCATATTATCTTAGTCATCATATTCTTTACTGGGCTAGTTGAGCTCACCCTTTTCCTTTTTGTTCCATTTTTCTTCTTAGGAGGCGAGAATGTAGCGAGTACTAGTCGGGGTGTGGAATGATGGTTCTAGAAAGTTGTTTTAGTAGTCATCACCATTTTTGTAAAATAATGTACCAATAATTGTAATGAGGACTTATTTGAATGTGGATATTGTCTAGATGACAATATTTGTATTTAAACTCAAAGTTTATGTGTTGTATTAATAAAGTTGTAGTTATTTCTGTACCATGTTATTGACGACTCAGAATGGGTGATATATACCTATTTTGGGGGTGTCACAATCGGTGTTGGAATTAAAGCCGCTACCATCTCATCTGCAGTATACTTATTTGGGAAAAGATGATACCTTACCAGTTATTGTTTCGACGGAGTTAACTGACATGCAAAAGGAGAAATTGCTAAGGGTATTGCTAGAATTCAAAACAGAAATCGGATGGACGATAGCGGATATTTGAGGAATTAGTCCATCATACTATATGCATAAGATTTTAATGAAAGAGGGGGCAAAACCAATCATCGAGCAGCAAAGAAGGCTAAACCCCATTATGAAGGATGTGGTAAAAAAAGAGATCATAAAGTAGTTGGATGCCGGCATTATTTACCCAATCTCGGACAGTTTGTGGGTAAGTCCTGTACAGTGCGTACCAAAGAAAGGGGGTATGACAGTGGTGAAGAACGAAGCTAATGAACTCATCCCTACTAGAACTGTTACAGCATGGAGAGTATGTATGGACTACCGCAAGCTGAATAAAGCCACACGCAAGGATCACTTTCCCTTGTCGTTCATTGATCAGATGTTGGATAGGTTAGCGGGACATCAATTCTACTGTCTTTTGGATGGTTATTCCGGGTACAATCAAATTGCCATAGCCCCAGATGATCAAGAAAAAACTATATTCACATGCCCATACGGTACGTTTGCATTCCGTCGCATGTCCTTTGGTTTATGTAATGCGCCGGCAACCTTTCAACGGTGCATGATGGCGATCTTCTCAGATATGGTCGAACAGAATTTGGAGGTATTTATGGATGACTTTTCCGTGTTCGGTGATAATTTCGACTTATGTTTGAAAAATCTGATTTTAGTGTTGAAGCGATGCGTGGAGAATAACCTGGTCCTTAACTAGGAAAAATGTCACTTTATGGTGCAAGAGGGGATTATTTTGGAGCATAAGGTTTCTGCAGCAGGGGTAGAGGTGGACAAAGCGAAGATTGAGACAATTGAGAAACTACCTCCTCCATCATCGGTAAAGGGAATTCGGAGCTTCTTGGGACATGCGGGTTTCTACAGATGTTTTATTAAAGATTTTTCCAAAATTTCCAAACCCTTATGTTCCCTCTTGGAGAAAGATGTACCGTTCAAGATGGATTAATCATGCATAGAGGCTTTCGAAGTTTTGAAGAAAAAATTGGTCTCAACTCCAGTCATAGTGGCGCCCGATTGGTCTTTACCGTTTGAATTAATGTGTGACGCCAGTGACTACGCAGTTGGAGCAGTATTGGGACAACGTCATGAAAATTTTTTTCACACAATCTACTACTCCAGTAAGACGTTGACAGATGCTCAATTGAACTACACGACCACCGAAAAAGAATTACTTGTGGTTGTGTTTGCCTTTGACAAGTTCATAGCATATCTCATAGGGACCAAGGTAATTGTCTACACTGATCATTCTGTGATTAAGTACCTGATTGAGAAAAAAGATGCCAAACCACAGTTAATACGGTGGGTATTGTTGCTACAAGAATTTGATTTGGAAATCCGAGATAGAAAAGGTACAGAGAATCAGGTGGCGGATCATCTTTCCCAGTTGGAAAATGCAGAAGTTCAGCAAAAAGATAACTTCATGATCAATGAGAAATTTCCAGATGAACAACTTCTCTGAGTAACAACAATATTTCCATGGTATGTAGATTATGTGAATTATGTGGTTGCTAAGGTGTTACCACCGGATTTGAACTCACAACAACGAAAGAAGTTCCTCCACGATGTGAAGCAATACTATTGGGATGAACCATTTCTGTTTAAGGCTTGTGCGGATCAAATGATTAGACGTTGTGTGCCACATGAAGAGATGGATAGCATATTAGGTCATTGCCACTCATCAGATTACGGAGGTCATTATTCCGGTGATCGAACTGCGGCCAAAGTGTTGCAATCATGATTTTTCTGGCCCTCTCTATTCAAAGATGTTTATCTCTATGTGCTGAAGTGTGATCGGTGCCAACACATAGGTAATATCTCCAAGCGCAATGAAATGCCACTCAACACAACTTTATGGGACCATTCCCATTCTCCTTCAATAATCAGTACATTCTGTTGGCGGTCGATTACGTTTCCAAATGGGTAGAAGCCGCAGCGTTATCCACAAATGATTCTAAATTCGTACTACGATTTTTAAAGAAAAATATCTTCACACGATTCGGGACGCCGAGGGCGATAATAAGTGATGAGGGAATTCATTTCTGTAATAAGCAATTCACTAAATTGCTTATAAAGAATGGTTTCTTCATAAAATTGCAGCCGCGTATCATCCCCAAACCAATGGTCAAGTGGAAGTCTCAAATAGGGAGGTCAAGCGAATTCTAGAAAAGCTGGTCAATCCGTCACGGAAAGATTGGGCAATACGTCTAGATGATGCCCTATGGGCATATCGAAGAGCTTACAAGAATCCTATAGGCATGTCACCCTACAGGATGGTGTACGGAAAAACATATCATCTCCCGGTCAAACTAGAACACAGTGCACACTAGGCCATTCGAAAACTTAATTTTGATCTATAAGCCGCGGGTGAGAAAAGGTTACTGCAATTAAATGAGATGGATGAATTTCGGTTCAATGCCTATGAGAACGCAAAACTCTACAAGGAGAAAGTCAAAGCCTGGCATGATAAGAAAATTCTTGATCGGACATTTGAACCGGACCAACAAGTCTTGCTTTTCAACTCACGATTGCGTTTATTTCCTGGGAAACTAAAATCTCGTTGGTCGGCACCTTTCAAGGTTGTATCTGTCGCACCACACGGCAATATCGAAGTCGAGGAACTGAATTCAAAATGCACATTTAAGGTGAACGTTCAACGACTTAAGCATTATTGGAGTGGACCCATCGAACGTCAATCCATGCTCATGTACCTCTCCGAACCAGTGGACAATTGAGCAACACTGCAAAGTCCGGCTGACGGCTATAAACCAAGCGCTAAAGGGAGGCAACCCCACAAATTTTAGTTATTTTGTTTTAGTTCTCGTTGAATTGTATTCATTTTACTTAATCTTGCTCCTTAGATGATAGTATATATTCTCTCCATATAGTCTTCATGCACATTTTTATTTTGCTGTTCCAAGATAAGTCACATAATTGAGAAAAAGCCAAAGGACAAGCAACATGTTCAGCGCCCCGGCGCCCATCAAAGTAGCAGCACAGCGCCTCGGCGCTAGACATCAGAACCTTCAAGATAGCCTTAGCGCCCTGGCACCCAAAAAGACCTGGCCTCAGCGCCCCGGCGCTGGGCTTGTAAGTCAGACACTGAAGCATAGCATCCCGGCGCTTAATCCTAGTTAAAAGCAGCGCCCCGGCGCTAGGCCCATGTTAGGTTTGTAATATTCATGTGCGCAATCAAATTGTAAAAATAATGCGGAAACGTGTAAAAATCAGAGTTTTAAAATTTTTACAAACCATATACCCGGATCACCCTTTATGCACAATTATTAATTAAACGAAAAGATATGAAGAACAAGAATCATACCCTTGAAGATTTGAGCTTCCTCAGGTACAAGTTCACCTCCAATCCTTTTCGCGTTCAACTTGAATCCACCGGGTTTGGTTCCTTCCTTTGATCAACGTTAGCCACCCAAGTGTTTGGCCTCTAGAGTTGATCCACCAAGGAAGAAGAAGGATTTAAGAAGATGGGGTATTGGCTCAAACCCTAGTTTTTCTATCTGTATAGAAAAAGCGTACTCTCCCAACTATTAGAATTATTACGTATGTTGTAAAAGTCAACAACCACATCACCCATAATAAGACTCCTCTTATTTATAGATGTGGGCAACCCACCTTAACAATTAAGGAATTGGGTTTTATTTAATTAATTAAGCTCCCTAATCTTATTAGGGATAATTAATTAAACTCCTTTAACTAATTTTCCTTCCTAATCTAATTAGGAATAAATGAGAGTACTTATATTAAATTAATTCTTAAACTCTTTTAGAAATTAAAATAATAATAATTGTAATAATATTAATAAGACTCCTCTTATTAATTTATATTTAATATTTCTAAAATATTAAATAATAATATTAAGCTATTTAATTTATTCTATCACCATAGATTAAATTAAATATACATAACATATTATTACGATTATGCCATTAACTTCTTAAATAATTATTCTTCCTTTTATGGTGTGACCCTTTAGGTTCTCCATATTAATAGGTTGTGAATAAATCAATTAGAACAATTCTAATCTTATTTAAATAAATAAATTAATCAATTAATTTATTTAAATAAATAATATTTATTCTACAATAGGGATAAGCCTCCTAGCGATCAACGACTTTCCGAGATAATATAGATTTCAACATTAATCATTAAAGATCCTTTGAGTAAATAGTTACCGTACAATTCAATCCTTCCACCATACAATGTCCCAATTAAATATAAGACATGGAATTATCAAGTCTTATTTTATTTAATTATATGTATTTCGATCCTTAAATGCATGACTCCAAATAATGCAAATTAGAAACTCCTTTCTAATTTCATTCGCATACCGCCAAGGACTCTTTGGGTTGTCATTTATCGAATCACATAGGACATTCTCTTTTTTAATAGAAGTGGTAGATTCTTTATTGATCATACATTATCTCCATGTACAACTTATTATACTCAAGCATACCCTTTGATATACCCTAAGGGTCTTAAGGAATAAGTCAAAGTATAACTCATCATACACAAGATACTATGATGATCTCAAGTCCAAGGATCACTCAGACTACTATCACTACAGAAATCCTATTATTGAGCAAGTAAAACTCCATTAGGTATTCCTTAGCGAGCCACGTTCGATGAACTTATTCTCTAATAAGCACCTACATACTTGCTTTAGTGTCTCCACACAAATGATCATGATATCAATCATCCTCATCCAATGAAGCAGTTAACGTATGTACCAATCTATCCGGATTCACTAATCCCCAATTTAGTAATCCAATGATTGGGAACTATTTTAGTTTTAAGATTTCTAAGAATTTAGATCTCATTAGAATGATCATCATCATTATTCTAAAAGCATTGCTTAAAACTATGGGTTTATCACATATTATAAAACAACATCATGTAGATAATTAAAAGCCTTTAATAAATTAATACTTTTTATTAATAAATGAATAAGATTATTACAAAGTATATGCTTTATCATCAAACATAATTGGCTTGTGTGCATATTACTTTCAAATTTCATTCAATGATTCGTATAGCGATTGCCCCATTCCTAGTATAAATATAACCTTTCCTTGGTTTGGGGGCTGCTATCAATTTAAAAGGAGTTCAACACATCCGTTTGGTTCCCATTTCTTCCCTTTAAATTCTCTTCACGTCTTTTCTCCTTTCATATGATAAGTGCATAATTTGTGACCCTTTTAATCTCTCGCCTCTTTATCCTCACATTGTTTAGTAATTTTCATCATCTAGTTCCATCTCCAAGGTATGTAATGCTTTAATTTCCAATCTCCACTACATCAAATCTCATTTTCATACTGGTAATTGCAAGTAATATTGACCTTGATTCATTTTCCCAATGACTAAGATTGCATATTATCATTTGTTGTGTTGGCTAAATTCCTGTTATATGTGTGTGAAACACTTTTGATTTTTAAGACTATGTTATGTGTCTATGATGATGGACTGCGTAAGGTTTGGATTGCTATGCTAATAAGGATGTTCAAGGAGAGTTATTAACTGCCCACTAAGTGTTTGTAATTATGCCTGAGTCAATTGCCTTTACAAACCCACACAGCATCATATTCACACATTGAGAGTATTTGCCATCCTGCCACCACAATATTATAGGTTTAAGGTCGAACACATATTTCACTATTGAAGGGGGGCTAGACTGTATTGATGCCTGCATGTGGTCATACTATTTTCCATGACACGTCTTTTGGGAATATCTTGTGTTCCTTTTGCCAATTATAAAATTTGAATCATATATGCGTCTAATTGGTACAATTGTGCATTTTCATGCTATTATGTGGCATGCCACACACCCAATCATGTACTCAACGTACACATATATTTTAAAGTTTGGGGGTAGCACCACAGGTACGTGTATCTAAACTAAATTGGTGTCCAATGCTAATACACGTGAATGCGAATTCTTGTAGAAATTTTTGAATGGCATCAAAGCGACAACGTGGAGAAGGGTCTAGGACAGCCTCAACCCAACCCAAATTTGACAGCCGCCGGTTCGTGAGTGCTACAGCCCTAGAACACTATAATAGGATGCCCACCCACTTTCTTGTCCCCGAACGCGGTTTGAGACCCGATCAATCAAATGATGGAGACATGGAGGTTATGATAGCTGAGAGGAATTGGTTCACACTCACCGATCAATCCAATCCAGCGGTGATTGCAGTCATCAAGGAGTTCTACGCTAATGTTTCGGAGCATTTCCACTATGGGGTGTATGTGAGAGGTAAGACAGTTGAATTTGGCGAAGAAGATATCAACGGTTGCTACTAACTACCGTTAGAGGGACACAATGATGAGCATGCCAGTCTTATTAGTCAAGGGCCATATTATGAAAAAATCATCAGTGAGCTTTGTTAACCGGGCACCACATGGACATTGCATGAACGTGGCAGCATGACCTTCCCACTTTCTCACCTCAGTTTATATGGGAAGGTGTGGTATGCCTTTATATGCGCCAAACTCATGCCATGCACATATGTGAGTCATGTCACTAAGGAGAGGGATGTACTACTGTATTCCATCATTTGAGGATTAAAGATAGATGTCGGTCATGTTATTCAGCAATCAATTTTGCGAGCTGCAAGAGGAGGAACCACAGGAGGTTTACCCCATCCATCTCTCATTTGCGTGTTATGTGCAAAATTTGGGGTCAAATGGAAATCGGATGAAATGATTCAAACTCTTATGCCGATGTTGGACCACAAGCTGATCAGTTGGTATATAGTATGGACTGGTGGGGAGAACCACCCTAGGGGATTGGGTTTTATAATTCCACAAGTTGAAGCTCCACAAGCTCCACCACCTCAAGCTCCACCTAGTTATAGTCCTTCCTTCGCAGCTCACCGTGGTGTTGTGCCTGAAGCTGTCCAGCGTGAGATTGACGGTTGGTTCTACAATCTTGAGTCCCAGAATGTTCTCCTATCTGAATGTCAAGATGTTATATACAAGTACTTGGTTGACCAATTTGCTGCCCAGAATGCCATGAACGCCCAACTGTATCCGAGCGTTAATCTTAGTCAGTTCCCTACTGCCCCTGTTCTGCCTGTGTTTCCCCCTTCCGATCTAGAGATGAGCGAGGATGATGATGCTCCACCTAAGGAATAAGCTCTTCAGGGAAGTCCTCTGTTTTATATTGGTTTTATTTTTTGCATGAGGACATTGCTCTAGTTAATTTTGGGGGTAGTTAATTTCTATTTGCATTAGTAGATTGTTAATAGTTGTGGATAATTTGGGTTTTTATTGTTGGTTGAATGTTGCATTTAGGATTGCATGTTAATTCCAGCTGTTTGATAGTTACGTATGTTTGGGGCCAATGATGAAATTAGAAATTGCATGAACAAGTCTAGTAAGGATTGTTAAGCTAGTGATATGATTTTCTCGACATGATTTACATCTTTATTTGTTTGACACTGATATTATCAGGATATCACATTTTAAAAAATGACCATGTTGGCTAAGAAAGTTTAAATGGATAGATAATAGAGTTCTAAAGGATGAATGCTAGTGAAACGAAGGAATAATTTGAATAGCTAGTGATGACTGAATTTAGACATAAACTCAAGTTTGGGGGAAAAATATTTGGAATATATAAGCTATAAAAAATGAATAAACATTGTGGCATGTTTGTCTAGTTTTGTTGCCTTTGTTACTTGAGTAAGTAAGCCCGAAGGGATTGTCTCTACACCTAACGCCCTAAGGTCTTAATGGCTTGGGAGTCGTTGGTCGAAAGCTCGTTAAGGTAGCACTGGAAAGCCTAAGGGAATAGGACAATGCATAGTCATGAGAAAAAAATAAAAAATAAAATAATAAATAAAGCAGGAAAAGTGCAAAGAGCCCCCGTTATAAAAAAAAGAGAGAAGCATAAGTATTCCATTTTGACCCTTGGACTTTGGTAATTATTTAATTTCAGCCGAATCAAGTTTATTTGATGAGTTCTCGAGTTTACACTGTATAATGCCTTCTAAGAAATTTATTATCTTTCATATTTTTGCTTTTCATTGGTTAACATGGTTTTTGAGCACACACACACACACACACGATATCAGTAATAACAGATTTAGAGTCATTGATTGTTGGGATATTATTGATCTGCCTTAACATGATGTATTAACATGTTTTTGCAATTTTTCTGAGACCTAATGGAAATACAGTGCGCTATTCGGTTGCTGGAATTAAGAACATATAGATAACTTGCATTTGCATGGTGGTTTAGTTGTGTTTGTGTCTTGTGTTTTGTTGTTTGAGGACAAATAACGATTTAAGTTTGAGGGTATTTGATGATTGGGTAATATAACCATGAATTGAATATAATCGAGCTTAGATTTTTGTATTCTCAAGTAGTTTATAATTATTTTTACTGTGTTTAGTTGTTATTTTTTGATTCGGAGTTGTAGGGCAATTTGGGAACTTGTCGCATTTAATGGAATTCGTAAATTAATCAACAACCTTGAGCGCTCTAAGACGCTTCATTATCAACGAGGCGAAGAGAATGATGGTTTGGACCCGATTAATCGCGTTGACCAATGTTTTTTATTGCACAAGTGGAGGCTAGCTGAAGTTGATTTGGAAAAGGATACAAGGAGTTGAAAAGGGAGTCTTAAAAAATATATTTGGCTGAAGATTAAAAAAGAAGAGAGGAGACTAACTACAGATTGGGAAGACTAAGCGAGGAGGAAATCAATTGAAGATAGAAGATTTTACTTAGAGTTTCTTCTTCTCCATTCTTTCAATTTGTGTAATTCCTTAAGGATGATTTGCAAAAGATTGTTGGTTTTAATTTTTGTCATGAACTAATTTCTTTAATTAAGATTTTAATTGATCCTTTTATGGCTATAAATTAGTTATTCAATTTATTCTAATTATTTATGTCAAAGTGAATTGTTTATCTTGCCTTGTGCTTATTGATTAATTATTTGGCCAATAATTACCTTGTTACTCTAGAAGGAATTGAAAAAGGAAATCTAGGGTTAGAACTGGGCATGATAACATGTGACTTAGTTATTTGCATAGCGAATAATTAGGTTTGTGAATTGAATGGAAATATCTGTTCACCGCATGTAACAAATAAGGAATTGGAATTGAAAGAGTTTAATTCAATTGTTTTGCATAGGAATATAACAAGATTAATCTGGATTAAATAGAAGTTAATTGATCACTTGGAAAAGGGCTTTTGACACTTGGAACTCCTGTTAACAATTCAGTAGGCATAATAATTGGGATAATTGGATAATTGATTTATAGTTCATAATTGGAGATATTGGAGTCTTAATCTTTATTTATCTGAATTCATTCGTTAAAATCTTAATTTTATTTATTTGATTTATTTTAGAGTAATCTCTTTTTAATTGTTTACTTTAGTTTTCTTGTTTTGAAAAATCACACTTTATGGTTGTTTAAATAAAATTGGATTGATATAGTACTAGTAGTTGGAATTTATTAATTAGAATTCTCTGTGGGATCGACACTCTATCTTGTCACTTTATTACTTGTTGACTGTGTACACTTGCACAAATTCATTGATTGTGAAATCAATCAACAACAAGGAAGTCAAGCTTTCCAAGGCATAAATCTAAATCTCGATCAACTCATCCTTGAAGAAGCCTCAGAAGGAAGTTCAACATCACCATACATGGCTGATCAACAACTAACGAATGCCAGACAGACAGGCGCGGGAAGGCAAGGCGAGGAAGAAAGTGGAGAGCAGACAAATGTTGTGCAACTAGAGATGCTCAAGGCATTGAAGAAAGCACGAGAAGGACAAAGGATGATGATGGCTATGATGCTGGAGATGCAGAGGAAACAAGATGAAATAGGAAATTTTCTCCAGTAGTTGATGCAGATTGTGAGACCCCGAATTTTATGAAATGAAAGTATTCAATTTTCTTATAATTATTATATTTAGTAAATGGTTAAATTGATAAAAGGTTAAAGTTAAGGGTGATATGTGAAAAATTTTCAAAGTAAACAAGTTGTCATAAAATAATCGATGATAAAAAGTATAGTAATATGCGTGGTTGCATAGTAGCATACGGTATTGTATAATATCTTTGATTATTGATGCTAACGTGAGAAGTCACTCAGTTTTATTCAATTATTGTCAAAATATTTTATTATTATTAAATCAATAATTGAGACGATAAAGTTATTCATATTATTATTTGCAATATTGACAATGTCTAGAAGTTCTGTTAAGGAGAGGTTTGGTCACCTAATTGCGCGCCAATAAGGAGAAATTCTTATCGGAAAGCCCCCTCTTTCCTGGGAACGACCTGGTTGTTAAATATTGTGAGTTATAATATTAATGATGAATAAGTTCGTGTTGATTAAAGATGAAATTGATAGTTCCATTGTGTGAGAATTATTAGTGTTAGTGGAAATCGACATTTATTTCGATAATATTTGATGTCTGGAAGTTATACTGACCAATCGGGTAATTAATCGGATAAATGAGCAATTAATTGCTATTAATTCACATGCTTATAACTATGTGTTCACATGTGTGTACTATTGATTCACATGATTTACTATTAGGGGAGTTGGCAAAAGATTGATAATACTTGCATTTGACTAAATTAAAAATGGAGGTATAGATGAAGGTACTATACTATAATTAATTTTTTCACATGTTTAGCACTATTGAGTCACATGATTTACTATTGATTCACATGATTTACTATTAGGGGAGGTGGTGCAAGTTTAATAATACTTGCAGGAATAAATTAAAAATGAAGAAAAAGAGGAAGGTATTATACTGTAATATTTCGAGCCCCAAAATGTGCAATTATTGAAACTATATTTTTCTATAAATAGAAGCTCATTCTTCCTTTATTTCTCACCAATTCACTAAGTCTCACAAGAGCAATTATAGAGATAGAAGCTATAGAGAGAGAAGCTATATAGAGAAAGAAAAAGTGAAGTCTGCTACTTCACTACTCCAGTATACAGTCTTCTTCTGAGGTAATGGTTATTATTTTTTTTATATTCTGAAGAGATATTATTTTTCGTATTCGTATGAATATTATTATCGTTCAATATTCATTATATTCGTTTAATATTCATAAGGAATATTATTTTCGTTCAATATTCGCAAGAAATATTATTTTCGTTTAACCGTTGTAAGTAAGAGTTTCTGCCAGGGGCAGTTTTGTAATTTTTTTGACCAAAAAAATTCTGGAAAAATTTAAAATGATAATTTGATGATTTTTCTAGATTGTGTCCAAAAATGGCGGTTTTTGAATGTATAGATTAGGAGTTATGAATTTTATGAGAAAAAACTATTTTAAAAGTAAACCCTTATAACTCCTTGTGGTTAACTCCAAAATAGGTAAAATTTTTATTGGGAGTACATCTATATAACAGCAGTATACCCTGTAAATTTCGGAATTTTTGGACAAAAGTACAGTTTTTGATAAATGTCTAAATATTCAACAGTTTTAGCCATATGAAAAATAGTAAATGAATTTTAAAAATTCTGAAAAAAATATTTGTTCAATATGGGACTATATTCTACTAAATTCCAGAAAAGAAAATTTGTTTGTACTAATTTGGTATTTTTCATGAAAATGGGCTAGTTATGAGTAAATGAATTAAATATGTTATGTGAAGTAAAAAAATTGGAAAATAGGATTTTATGGCTTGAGAATCCTATATAAGGTATATGCAGATTTTTTATGAGAGTTTTGGTTATTGGTGATGAAATCTTATGAGTTTGGCATTTTAGGATGATTAAATGCATTAATTAGTAAAGTGTAAACAATTAAAATAAATTATTTATAAGTTTAAGAAATGATTAAAATATTGTGATAATATTAATAATATTAGATTATGAGATTATTAAGTGATTTATAACATTTGGATTAAGGTGTTATAAATATTGATATGGATTTTATTGTTAAACTTTATCTTTTTATGTCGGGGTTACTATTCACGTATACGACACTATTCACATATACGGCACTATTCATGTATGTGGCACTATTTGCGTATATGAAATTATTTATGTATACGATACTATGTATGAATACGGAGTACTATTTACGAGTTACTATTCACGAGTTACTATTTATGAGTTACTATTCATGAGTTACTATTCACGATTTACTATTCACGAGTTACTATTCACGGGATACTATTTACCCAAAAAATATTTTTTTTTTGTCCAAATTATTTTTGGTATGTGAATATTATTCTTGAATTTTACTCCACAAAGCCGTATCATGTTGACAATTTGGATATTTTTAAACTCTGGATAAATTTAAAGTTTTTAATATTTATCCTTGATTTCGTTTGATTAATGTTTATATTATTGTCATCATCCTCATGCTTATATTATGATGAAAGTCATCTTTGGCTTACGTGTATAGATGAACTGTTGATTATTGGTTTTACAGAGTTGTATATCTTTGGCTTACGCATGCGTAGATGGATCGTTGATTATTGGTTTTACATCAGTATATCTTTCGCTTACGTGCAAAGATGGACATGTGTGTATGACATGATCACAACCATCGGTGATAATAACGAATATCCTCGCCCGTAGTGCATGGATAATTCGATGATGTGATTCGCGGGATCATGACCATTAGTTAACAAATGAATGTCTTTAAGTAGTAGTAATCGGATGCACAATTGATTGGTATGATCATGACCATTGGTTTTATCATTTGAATATATTTGGCCCGTAGGCAAAGGTAGACAACTGATTGGTATGATTATTGTTATTACATTTGAATATCTTTAGCCTTTGGGGTAAGGATATTGAGTAAACGTTCTATTAAGCCTTTGTGGCAAAGAGAAACTGTTGATTTACATGATTATAAATATGAATTGTGGATTTAACTATAATCTTTGGTTGTTTAGGTGAAGACATGTGATGATAGTTCTTTTTATCTTGGGTATAATAAAGAACTGTTGTTGAGTATTACAGGAATGAAATATTAACGATGGACTTTTAATCTAAAGGAGATAGTAGACATTATGTTCTACTTGACTCTTCTAATGGATTGCTTATTCTAACGCAGCTTAAACTTGATGTTTATTGTATTTTATCAGTTTAACATTGTTGAAGGCTAAGGATAATTTATTCTGCATTATCTTAGTCATAATATTTTTTACTGGGCTAGTTGAGCTCACCCTTTTCTTTCATTATTCTCTTCAGAAAATGAGAATATAGCTGGGCCTAGTTGAGGAATGAAGTGATGGTCCAGGATAAGTGGCTTTAGTAGTCCTCACTATTCTGTGAAATAGTGTGATAATAATCGTAATGAGGGCTCCATTGAGTGTGAATATTGTCTAGAAGGCAATATTCATGTTTAAACTCTCAGCTATGTTTTGTCGTATTTTGCACGACAGTTGTATAATTAAGTTTGTAGTTGAGTTCTGTACCATGTATCTGGCGACTTAAGATGGGTGATGTATACCTGTTTTGGGGCGTCATAGTTGGTATCAAATCTTAGGGATATGATTTGTGGCTAAGATGTGAGGCTAAAACTAGGAGGGGAGAGATGGGGAATTCCTTCGCTAGTATGACCTATCTAAGTTTATTTAGTATTTAATTGGTCAGTTAGAATATATGGATAATACGTGATATGTCAATTAACCCTTATTTTAAAACTATATTCTAGAATGATATCTGAAATACAGAAGATGAGAAATGGGAAAATCCTAATAGAGAGGAAATAATCAGGAAGGTACAATCCGAAAAGAAAGCAAGGTATTCTCATCTCTTCAAATACCAGGTACGTACGTAAATTTCGAGGGCAAAATTTCATAAGGATGGGAGATTGTGAGACCCCGAATTTTATAAAATGAAAGTATTTAATTTTTCTTATAATTATTCTATTTAATAAATGGTTAAATTGATAAAAGGTTAAAGTTAAGGGTGATATGTGAAATTTTTTCAAAGTAAACAAGTTGTCATAAAATAATCGATGATAAAGTATAGTGAATGGCGCTGTGGTTGCATAGTAGAAAGACACCGGTATTGCACAAAGATCTTGGATTATCGATGCTTACGTGTAAGTCACTTAGTTTTATTAAATTATTGTCATAATATTTTACTATTATTAAATCAATAATTGAGACGACAAAGTTATTCATATTATTATTTTTAATATTGACAATGTCTAGAAGTTCTGTCAAGGAGAGATTTGGTCACCTAATTGCGCACCAATAAGGAGAAATTCTTATCAGAAAGTCCCCTCTTTCCTGGGAACGACCTGATTGTCATAATTGTGACTCTGTAATATTATTTGTGAATAATTAATTATTGATTTATATGATAAGAAAATATTTATTTTATGTGGATATAAATGAAGGAATTAATGCTGAGATGTTTTATCATTATTTTGTCGGAATGAAGGTATTAAAAATCAAATGAAAAACGAAATTTAGAAATTTTTAGAAAAATTAGTTTATTTCTTGATTTTATAAAATCCATAACTCTTTGTGTATAATGAGTTAGGAGATGAGCTATATATCAAAAGAAAGCCCTGGAAGTAAGCTAAATGCAGAAATTTGAATCACCCAAAAATTCTTTGTGGATTTTTCGTGGTGACTATTTGAGTGAAACTGGTACAAGGGACTCATAGTCCGAAAAAAATCAGTGTTCTTAAGCTCTATTGCGTGAGTTATAATTTTTAATTCGACCGTTGGATCGTTGTGAATTTTGGATATGTTATACATATGTAAGTTGAGTATATATCCACAAATTTTGAACCGTTAAAAATTAACGTATGATTTGTTATGAATTTTAAGAGGTGACTGATTCAAAAATTGTTATAGCAGAAATTTCGGTAAGCCTTTCTCTCTATGTTAGAGGCGGAATTTGGAAAAACCTTTTTCTATAAAGTTGTAGAGAATTTAATTTCCTATGGAATAGACATAAAATTCGTATTTTTCTGATTAAAGGGTTTATTATTATGAATTATTGAAGTTTCAGAAATAAATATTTTTATTAAAAATATGGGTGGGCCCCACTTTTGATTGGTGTGGAAAATGTTGATTTTGGTGGGCCCCACTTGTGGTGGCTAACTTCTGGTCAAGGAAGTGTGCCGGAGAACATTTTAATAAAATATTATTTTTTTTAATTTAGTCTGCTTTGGCGTTCTAGCATTTTCATATAAATAGGGTGCTTAGTTAGAATTGAAAATCACACCAGAAACATAAGTTTTCTCTCTCTATATAATTGAGCGTATTTTGTGAGTATTTAGATACTTTGAGAGTTGCTATTCAGTGCAAGTTTCCTACAGCCTTATATCCGATATTCTAGTTAGAAGTACTATTCTTTTGAGGTAAGGGATGTTATTTTCTTCGCATATGATGTTATTTCGTTTAATATCATTATGGCGAAATATTGGTATGAATTTTATTATGAAATTTTTACTTTTTCATGTTGAGGTTACTATTCACGTATACGGCACTATTCGCGTATACGACACTGTAGACACTCGAAATTTTCTGCACTCCTATTCCTAACATTGCAGGAGGGTAAATTTTTCTTTTGGAGATAACCCTGAAAGATAACTTACATCCATGCCGGATACTACCGGAAGTTCAGCTTTAACCCAGAACACAAATCGGGAACATCATCTCAAATCTGGAACACACACCGGGAGTTTCATTTCCAATCTCGGAGATAACCCCGAGATATGTAGATCAAAAGACCGGAAACAACACCGGAGAGGATAGTCCTGTCTCGACGATAACACCATGACGTTCGGTTCGATCAGAGACAACATCGAGTAAGAACCCCATCCTTGGTGATAACCCTAAGGATGTCATTGCGATTCGCAATAACCCTTAAATGCTTGTTGCAAACACATGCAATCGGCTTCAATCCAGATGAAATGAGGCATACAAACAAGCGATCCAATCTCGGATGTAACCTCGAGCAACGTCGCGCTTTTAAAAACCGACGATAACCCCGGTGAGGAGTCAACACGTCATCTTACTGTCTCAACAAGATAATATCACAGCATACCAACAAGTGGTCCAATCTCAGCTGTAACCCTGAGCAACGTCTACTTTCAACTCAAATCGGCTATAACCCCAGCAAGGAGTCATACATCATCTTGTTCCTTCGACAAATGGCACGTCGTCTCAACACTTCATACATACATACATACATACAACAATGTCCCACAAGTGCCGATGATTGACAATCCCGAGTGACTATTACGTGTGGCAGTACTTTGGATAGAATTTGAAGCTTGAAGACCGTGGACATAGACCCTTCTTCCTGACTTCGTACAACCTCTAATCCATGTCATTATGTAACTCTCGACACAAGAGATCCGAAGAAGTACAGATATACTTCGTTCAGATGCTCGGATTGAAGTTCTGCAAGTTCAAGTGGACATTACAGTGCACGACTGCACATACTATGAGACGACGGGACCCGCGAGGCTCGGATCCACCACGACCACCGCAGTATAATCAGCTAATCATGCCAGCAGTGTACCTGCGACCATCAATCTATAAATATAAAGTGAGGGGTCACCATTCAAGAAGAGAGAGGGAAGGAAAAAGCGAGGAAGCCCCCGCCATTTTGCTCAGATATACATCTTTTGAGTGTTTCCTCTTCTTTAAACACTAGTTAGCTCACATATAGCTACTTTTTATCCTAAGCAGAATGAGTTTTTATCCATTTAAAGTCTAAAAAGTCTACTTAAGCGTTTCACTCGTAAGCCTTCTTACATTCTATAAAGCCTCTTCTCATATATCATACATCGTTGTACACGTTGATAGTCGTGTGAGTGTGTTTGCCTGCACTTCTATTCCGTGGTTTTCATTTCGCCTATATATATATACTAATATATGTATATATTTCATATATATGGACTAACATTATCTATTTATGCCTCGATTGAGCCGAGACTTTGATGCGAGTGTTTATCTGCTATATATATATATATATATATATATATATATATATATATACTTATATATATAAGCGTGGGTCGACTCACTTTAATGAGCCCTGGATTTTACATCTAGGAAGCGTTTAATTACTTTTATATATATATATATATATATATATATATATATATATATTTATATATAATTGCTTTCAGACATATCTGATGAGCCTGGATTTTACATCCAGTGCGTTTACTCGCTTTTATATATATACATATATATAATTGCTGTCGGACATATCCGATGAGCCCGGATTTACATCGGTGCGTTTATTACTTTTATATATATATTTGTACATATATATATATATATATATATATATTTACATTTCTATCGTGCCCTGAGTCTACTTGTGGCCTTTTACGACTTTTATTTACATTACATCTTGCTCGGAGTTTACTTACATGGCGATTGATCGCTTTTCTGACTTTATTTACATTTCGTCCCACTTTGGAGTTTACTTCGTGGCGGTTGATCATGTTCATATATATATATATATATTTATCGCTTTTATATATTTACATTTTCGATTCCCCATGGAGTTGTTTTCGTGGTGGTTGATCCATCAGTATATATATATTTCTGACTTTTATATATATAATCGCTTACTACTTTCCATACAAATTGCGAAGATCACGTGAGCCTAGGAATCATGTGATTCTGTGTTTGATCTCATCAATCTAGATTCGGTTCCCATGATGGAAATTTTTTTTTATGTAAGTTAGCTTGTACATTATTTTACTGAGTGTCTCGAGTTTCCTTGGACGATCACATATACCCATAAGGAGTTCTAAGATCTCAGTATATTATTTTCTCGAGGATGCTTTGCATCTCGAAAATAAAAGCAAACAAGTTTAGAACATTTAATAAAATAGAAGTATGAAAAGGTCTCAATTCCTATTGAGCATGTGGTTTGAAAAACCTCTTTTATAAAACTTAGTTAAAAGCGAATTTTTCTATAAACCTGAATTTTCTATAAAATTCAAACCTTGTGTATATATAAAAGTCTTAACGAGGCCTCGCAGACTACTTTCAAATAAATTTCACATTGATCCACACACACACACACATTCATATAACAATTTCTTTGAAGAGTGGCGGTACATTTGTGGTAACATGGATGTCGGGGTCGCTTAACACCTTCCCTCCGCATAATCAAGCCCCGAACCCTTAATGAATCTCGATTTCACGTAATCTGGTTTAGCAAAGATCAAATCATTGGGTCAATGTGCTAACCTTTTCGGTTGCGTTGGTGCAACCAGTTAAATACACCAACTGGCGACTCTTAAAGTCAATCGTCGACATTACACATGTCGGACCTTTTTCACTTATTTTTTTCAAACAAATCTCACATTAACATGAGAACACCAAAGAACAAGTAACGAAAAGGGACACCAAAAATCCCGACGTCGACAGACACTATTCATGAATACGGTACTATTCACGAGTACTATTCATGAAGTATGATTTTTCTTGTGGAATTTCTACCTTTTTGTGTCGAGGTTACTATTCACGTATACGACACTACTCACGTATACGACACTATTCACGTATACGACACTATTCACCGAAAAATAAAAGTTTCTCTTCTTTGTCCCAGATGTCTATTATGGTTACTATCTTTGATTGTATCCATGTTTTGATCTTCATTCTTGACGTTTACTCCACTATGGTTTATTATGGAGTATTTTTGAACTTGAATTATCTAAAGTACGAATCCCTAATCTTTGTCCTTTTATCTCACCGGATTCGTTCTCTAAAATATTTTTCATCATCCTCAGTATTTAATGGTGATACTTGATGAATATCTTTGGCTTGTAGTGCAAAGATGAATGATTACCTAATGAATATCTTTGGCCCATAGTGCAAAGATGAACAGGTGTTGAGATGAACATGACCAACTGGTGATACAAATGAATATCTTTGGCCTGTAGTGCAAAGATGAATATTTGATTCAAGTTGTATATTGATTGATGTTACACGGATAAAATATTGACGATGGACTTTTAAATTCATAGATGATAATAGATTTCATTCTCTACTTAACTCTTCTAATGAATTATTATTTCCGCTGCAGTTGTTGATCTAAAACTTTTTGTCTATTATATTCTATCAAATTTTTCCCTATTGAGGACTAAGGATAATTTGTTGTACATTATCTTAGTCATAATATATTCTTTACTGGGCTAGTTGAGCTCACCCTTTTCCTTTTTGTTCCATTTTTCTTCTCAGGAGGTGAGAATTTAGCAGGAACTAACCAGGGTATGGAGTGATGGTTCAAGATAGTTGTTTTAGCAGTCCTCACTATTTTATAAAATAGTGCATCAATAATTTTAATGAGGACTTTATCTATTGTCTAGCAGATAATATTTGTATTTAAACTTATAGTATATGTGTTGTCGTATTTTGCACGACAATTATATTAATGAAGTTGTAGTTGTTTTTGTACCATATTTTTGGCGACTCAGAATGGGTGGTGTATACCTATTTTGGGGGTGTCACAGATTCTTAGTCAAAACCACAAGGGGGCAAGAGGGAGAAGAATGAGAAATTTGAGCAAAGCAGAGAAAAGCATGGGGACAAGTATACTAGAATGCTAGTTCTGGAGGTTATCACATGCAGCGAGAAGGCATTCAGGGGCCTGTATGAATAATGGGTTGAGCACGGAGTGGTGAAGCCTCTAAGTCCCCTGTCAGGAATAAGCATGTGAATGATATTCCTATTTATATATGATTTGATTATGATATATATATATATATATATATATATATATATGAATATGAATATGCAAGTATGCTTGCATTAAGAAAAGTTGTAAAGTCCTTTGATAGATAATAGAAACATATGTACAAGGACATAGAATGAATTGATCAAATGTGTTAGGTTGATCCTACATAAGCAAAACAGCTTTGTAAAGTCCTTAAAAAGAAATGATGTACAAGGACTATAAATATAGAAAGATCAAGCTTGTTAGGTTGATCTTATGATGTAATAGATGAAGCATCGATCGTCGAGAATCGCACTGTAAATCATAGTCTGCCAGGAGAGTCAAGGGAAACTCGAGAGCTATTAAGGCAGAATCGTAGTCTGCAAGATAGTAGATCTCGGAGTTCGTCGACTTCCAGGAGAGACGAGGAAGGATCGTAGTGTGTCGAGTAGCACTTCCTCGGAGTCGTAGTTTGCTGAGGAAGTCATGGTCAGAAATCGTAGAGTGTCAAGATCTGATCTCGGAGTAGTAGTGTCTGCACAGCCGAAGCAGAATCGTAGAATGTAGAACTAAGACTTCAACAGATGTGCTCACAACGCCAAGGCAGAATCGTAGAGTAAGCACGATTCTTAACAATTAATTGAGCACTCCCAAAATATCCAAAGGAATGAAGCCTCTTGTTGGTACTGAAAAGATACATCCCACCCAAAGGAAACCAGAGAGCACTCAACGAATGACATGTAAGCTAACGAGAATATTCAAGCAAAGAACTCAATCAACATCCAGATTTAGTTGAGAAGCCATTCGAGATGAAGTCTTCCAAAAGTTGATCAGAAAAAGACTTCAGTAATTGACTAAAGAAAGTCAGCAAGTACATTAGCTGTCAAGTAAATAGAAGACAAAGATCTTGAAAGTAACCAGGATCGTAGTGTTTTCCAGAACAAAGAAAGAACTGATGGAGTGTACACAAAGATACTGGTCATCTTTTGAAGAACAAGGCTAAAGTGATTAAGCATTGGGTCAGTCCATTGGTGATAAGTGAACGGGAGATCACAAGGAGAAAGCGAGCTGGACATGCCACAAATCTGAAGTGTCTTGCTATTCAGAAAGGGCCATAACAAAGAATCAAGCCATGCATTAGTATCTGAGAGAAGTCGAGGCAAACAGAAGTGATAAAGCAATGCACAAGAGAAGGAAGAGGTGTTCCACATTGGAGATCTAATGAACTCTCTTTAGGATCGTAGTGTTGTCTCTACCTGTCAACCAGACACTACGATCAGGTCCAAGAAGATGTGCATCAAAATCGTAGAGTTCGAACAACTAAGGATTGAAGCATTGGCAACGGTTCAATCTGAAGATTGATGGTCGAACAGAGTTTATTGAAGAGCATCGATGCAAAAGGACAACCTCTGATCGAGAAATCAGAATGAGCAAATAAAGTTGACTACCTTCCCGAGTCATCAAAGTGACATCTCTGACAGGGTAGGTGAAACAGTAGACTGCAGTGTCAGAAAGTCAGAAAAGGGGATGTCATGTCACATCTACAGTCGACACCAAATAACTCGAGATCTGCAAAGCAATTCAAAAAGCTTTTAACGGCTACTTTCCAACGGAAAGATTGGGAAGGAGTATAAATCAATAGAGCTTTAAAGATCAAGAGTTGTTGATGATTGCTAAGTTGCAGAAACTTTGAGTTGTTGGAATGCTATTGTTGACTCTACGAGTTCCACCAGAGCTAATCAGAACAAATCTCAGTGACAGTGAGACTACAAAGGTGGAAGTGAAGCAGCTTTAAAGAAGGACTCGAATAGACTAAAAGCTTCACTCAACAAAGATGAGAATGCCACTGAAGATGGCAGCTAAGATGAGAGCCGAGAAGGCCAAGAAGATAACATTCAAAAAAGTGGTAAAATACAAAGAAGATCAAGAGAGCCACTCTATAGATCACCATGAACCAAACGCAGAAAAAGAACAGATGCAGAATCACGTCTGCAAAACATTCAAGAAGGGTTCAGGGATTGTTAAGTGCCAGACGAAGTCTCCCAAAATCTCAGAGACTTAACAAATCTAGATGGTGATGGTGCACAACTGACATCAGATGAGGATGAGCAGAAAAGAGTAAAGATCAGCTACACCAAAGAAGAAGTAGTCCAGACTCTAAGTAGAATTCCAAGAGGATTACGCCAAGCTGCTAAATATATAAGATGTTCAAGCTTAAGGCCATCTTAGCAGCAAGGCACCAACAACAACAACAACAACAAGAAGTCGAGGACTGAGGGTCCTTATGCGGAGGGACTAAATGAAGTTCCAAGCCTCTTTGGCTTGAAGAGTTCTAGGGAACTAGAGGAGTTCCAAGGTGCGGCCTTGAAGAGTTCTTAGTGAATGAAGTTCCAAGGTCTGGCGGCCTTGAAGGAATCTTAGTGATTAGGTCTTGCCTTTTCTTAGTGGAAATCTCGCTAGTTGAAAGCGAGAAAGAGTGGATTAGAGCTTGATTCTCTGAACCACTTAAAACCCCTTGTGTAATTTACTTTATGTCATTTACATTATGTACTTAACTGCTATAACTGCTATGAATGTATTAACTACTTACCACTTAACTAACTCTAAGAACAATGTATGTATTATTATGAATACATCAATGAAGGGGATCTTTTACTTATTCTGTTGTGCATGAAAAGATTCTTATGTTTGTCATATGCTAATTCATTAGCTATACTCAATAAAAAGAAAACGTTTTTGAAAATTAAAAAGAATCTATTCAACCCCCCCCTTCAGATCTATGTGTGCCTACTGGGAACTAACAATTGGTATCAGAGCAGGTTCTCATGCTATATTCAAAAGCTAATCGCTTTGAGTCTGATCTTAGGCACAAACATTGTTCCAAACTTAGTTTAGTAGTAAGTCACATGTTATAAGCAGAAGAGCTCACACGTTGGAAATATTTTGTACATGTAAAAGTGCATATTCACCTGAAGCTGCTCAGATTGGTTCATACTCTTGATTGCCATATCAACAAGGCCAATCCTTGCCCGCGATCAATCTTGTAGTCTGAAGACTAGGCTAGGAAGCTCAAGAGACATCAACAGAAAAGAGTCAAACATCCACCAGCCTAAAAAGATGAAAAGGATATACATGCTAAGAAATGCTTATCCAGAGAAGAAAGAAGAACTTCTTAAACATGTATCTGGTCAACCAGCAGCTGGATGTAAACCTTGTGAACTCAAGGATAACAAAGAACCAAAGATGCTGAAATTCTCTTAGCTTGAATCTTCAAGACCACGATTGATTGATTGAAGGTCAACTAGAACAACAAGCTGTCGGGAGTAAATGAGGAACTATGCACATCAATGCCTAACCTCAGTATGTTTAAGTTAAATGACTGCTAAGTAACTAACAGTAGAAAGGCACGGTTCCTCACTAATATAAATATGTACATCATGATGCACCTACTTATAAACTATAATAGTATTCTCTCAAGGAATCATAATCTACCTAAAAAGGTGAAGAGAGAAAGTACACTGAAGTTGGAAACTCAAATGCTTACAAACTTTCTCTCCATCCAAGGTTTAGGTTGAAGATGACATCTTGAAAGAAATCTGAAATGGGCCATAAGAATATCAAAGGTTAAATTAATCTTATGTGGAGTAATCTTTGCTGATGGGTTAATATGCATGTACAAGCATATGTTCTAAGTTTTTTGATAACACGTAGAGAATGATCAGTTCTACAAGAGTATCTTGAAGATTCGTAGAAACTGATCACCTCCATGAATCAACCAGATGCAAATAAGTGATAGAATTGATTCTCACTCTATGAACATTTAAACTCTGTGAACATAACCAAGCAAATGATGAAACCATCAAAGAAAAAGAGTGTTTTTATTAAAATGGCAAATCTTACACACACTCACCATCACGCATCTCAAAATGTATTATATAAATTAGTTACATGCATTAACATGACTGTTGGTGATCAATATGATGATTATTCAAATATATGAGGAACAAGGATTTAGTAAACTAACCTAGCAGGACCCATTTAACTATGGGTACCAAAAAAATAGAAATGCATCTAACTTACAGGTACCTGGTCTATCTGGCCACACTAAGGAATACTGAAGTAGAAGACTTCAGTCAAGAAGATTCAACCAGCAGAAGGCTTAAGACTGTTCAGAAATTATTCTAATAAAACTCCAATATGTCAAAGCCTGTCCTTGAAGACTTGCTGAGCTAATCTAAATGAAGTTCACATGGATACTGATCTTTATATGAAAACAAGCCATTCAACCAAAGATAAAAAGGATCATCAAGCATCAATCATGAGAAACTCATTACGGGAGCAGAACTCCACAAACACAGACTGACAAGGAAGACTACGTTCGTAGTGCTGTTAAAGGATCATAGAATGATCAACCGTGAAGATTTAATGAATTCAGCCAGAATGAGATATGCAAGGGTGAGTTCTGCTACACATGAAGAAGAAGAACTTATGTCTCTTTGAGAAAACAGTATCAACTATGGGAGAAGCGGTGATCCAGTAGCGAGCAATGACTCTAAAACATCGAGATATCTTATGAAGCAATGTACCGAGAATGAGTCCTAAAACTTTGTGGTCGATTTAACCAAATGAATATCCATAGTCAGTAGGAACGTCTTAAAATGAACTATTGATAACCAGTCAACCACCCAACTCAAAATCGTGGAGAGCCTATGATCAAACATCTGACTGTAGTGTAAGAGCAGGAGGTCACCACGATTACAACCAATACAAATGTCTAAAGTTGGTAGAGGATCTCCCCAGTAGTAAAGGTCAAATGAGATATCAGTGAAAATCACTTCTAAAGTCTTTCATCTGGAAAGCGCCTCAAGGACAAACCTAACCCTTAGTTCACTTTAAGAGGTTGGCCTTTCTTGAGCTACCTTGACCCAGAAGGAATGCTTAGTAAAGTTCATCTCAAGGACCAAGTCAGTCAACGATCGTAGAGTAGTGGTTGAAGAGAACTCCACGATCGTAGTGCAACCTCAGCGATCGTAGAAGCAGACTCAACGATTGCAGTCTTACCAGAGGATACACTAGCTCATAAAGAGCTTGGAAGAACTGGACAATTGCTCAATCATTCAGGTTATGAGGAAATAAGTTCGAATACTGGTTGGAAAGATGTCCTGCTAAAGAAAAGTGCCCAAGCCTTCATAAAGTACATCAGTGGTTGAGCTATGCAGTTTCAAGATGAGGATTAGTGTCAAAACCATCCACTACAGCGTCTCTCAGAAGAAGATAGTTGAGTCAACAAAGGAAAACGTAGAGTTCATAACCACATCGTCGAGCTACTCTACGAACCAAAAAGGTTAACGGTCAATCCACGTCATTGACGTCTACTCTTTTAAAAAGAAAGGACATTAAACTAAAAAGTTAATGGGGAGTTATAAGTTCATTACTGGGCATCGTGCAACCAATGGCTAATTAACACATCATAGTGTATGCAGAGTCAAAAGGGACTGCCATAAAGAAAAAATTCAAAATCTGCAAACAGTTATCAGAAACTATCGAACCTCTCTCCCTCACTGTTTCAAACCCTAGAATCTTCTTCAAGTCTTAATCCAGTAATCTTCCAGAGCCTTGCCCAAATCACATTCAATCATCTCTCTAAAGACTCCCTAAATCAAACACCCATACTCTTTGAACTATTCAAATGGCAGATTGGCGAGTAATCACTGGCATTCAACTCAAAACCAAGACGTTTGAGAAATCCAAAAAGAAGTTCAAAGACATTCTTGAACTTGTAAAGAAAGCTGGATTCTCAGAATGTCTTGAGGCAAGCACTCGAGTATATACTGAACTGGTTAAGGAGTTTTACTTAAACGCATCCATAAACTCTGGAACTCTTTCTACCAAGGTCAAAGGTTAGTCTCTAAAGCAGAAATCATCTGATATCAATCAATGCTTAGGCTTTCCTGACCGAGGACTGAAAAGCCTTGATGAGATCGACACTGAATAAGCGAAGAAGATTATGGTGTACAAAAGAAACCCTAGTCTGAAGGATATGAAGAAAAAGGAGTTTCCTGAAGAATTCGAGTTTCTTGCTGAGATAGTGGGCAAATGTATACTATCCAAGGACACTGCACATGACACTGTGCTTGATCAACAACTGAAGATTATGTCTGCAATAGTTCTAAAAAAGCAAATAAACTTTAGAGCTATCTTTTTTGATCAAATCTCTAAATGGGTGGAAAAGGCTGAGATGAAGAAGTCTACAGATAAACCCCTTACAAAGGTTTTTCATGGAAGTCTCGTGAGCATTGTGATAAAGAAGAAATTGGGAAGCCAGATCAAAGATGATGAAGGAGAACCACTTAACGTCCATAAGGTTATGTTTCCACAACTATTTATAAACTGGAAGAAAAATTCAAAGCAAAACATGAGGCTAACAACAACTAGAAGCAGTAGCAAAGTCTCTGCAAAGAAAAGAAAGGCAAAGGAGGTGGAAAGCTCGAATGGGTGACTCAGCAAAGAGAAACCACACGACAAGAAGAAAGAAATCCAAGGGTGTGAAGAAAACTGAGGACCTACCAAAAAGTCTCTCCACTGAAGACAAGGATGAAGATGAAAAGGTCTCAATTGCAGAGACCACAAAGAGGAGAAGTAACAGATTACTTCAAGGGCCATCCAGAAAGAAAGCTAAGGTGGTAAACAGGCCAGCCCTAGTTTCCCAAGAAAGTACATCTAATAAAGAAGAGGACGTAGAGTCAGAAGAAGAGGAGGGAACTGATGGTCTCAAGACTGAGTCCCCAAAGAACAAATCCAGCGATGAAGGTGAAGCTAAATTCATGAAAGAAAATGTAAACCTTGCTGATGAAAAAGAATATGCAAGCCCTATGGCTAACTCTCAGAGCATTCACTCTGATGATGAAGAAAAGCTACAAGATGACCCAACTGCATCTCCAAAGGCAAATGCTCTAACAAGCCCAGATGATGGGTCAAATGATGTTGATTCGGAAGAAGAAGTACTTGCCCCTGCCAATGCTGAACGAAAAGAAAGTTTGCCTAATGATTCAAAGGTCTCAGAGTCTGTAGCGGGAGAAAAGTATGACTCTCCTATAGTTGAACCTCCAAGGAGAAGAAAGAGTTACAGATTACTTGCTAAATTTGTCCCCAAGAAGAAAAGTGATCACTCTACTGCAGTCATTGAAGTAAGTGATGGTGAATCTGAATCATAGGAGAAAAGTGCTGAAGATGGGACTAGTAATGAAGAAGATGAATCCAAGGAAGATATTGCTGAAGAAGGCACTAATGATGAAAACCAGTATGAAGAATTCTCTAATGAATTAGATGAAAGGAGTCAGCATGATTCAAGCTCAAAAGGTGAAGAAATGGAAACTGATGAGTCCGATGAAGGAAATCAACAAAGGTCTAACTCCTGTTCAGAACAGAAAGAAGATGGAAGGAACTTCAGCTCTACAGAAGAAGAACCAGAAAGTTTTCACATTCCTAATCCTGTAAATCGCAAGAGAAAGATTGTAGTCAAAATCGACGAATCATTGGATGTGCTCCTTGGCAGATGGATCAATTGTGATGCCCCCAAAATAGGTATACATCACCCATCTTGGGTCGCCAAATACATGGTACTGAATACAAATACAAACTTAATTATACAACATGAGTTGAGAGTTTTTACACGAATATTGTCTTTTAGACAATATCCAAACTCAAATGGAGTCCTCATTACATTTATTGTCACATTATTTTATAGAATAGTGAGGAATACTATAACACCATCTCGGACCAACACTCCGTTCCCCGACTAGTTTTGGCTACGTTCTCATTTCCTAAAGAGAACAATGGAAGTAAAAGGGTGAGCTCAACTAGCCCAATAAGAAATATTATGACTAAGATAATGCATAATAAGTTATCATTAACCTTCAACAATGTTAAACTAATAAAATATAATAGACAACAAGTTTAACTGCAGCGGAACAAGCAATCCATTAGAAGAGTCAAGTAGAGCATGATATTTACTATCTTCTATGATTTAAAAAGTTTATCATTAACTTTATTCTTTGGGACTCGACTTTAATAAATAAATCACATCATCGAATCATCCATGCACCATCTTGGCTAAGGATATTTGTGACGCCCCAAAATAGGTATACACAACACCCATTCGAGTCGCCAAATACATGGTACAAGAAGCAAACTACAACTTCAATAATACAAATGTCGTGTGAAATACGACAATATATAATTAATGAGTTTAAATATAATATTGTCTTCTAGACAATATCCACACGCAAATAAATCCCCATCATAATTATTGATTCATTATTTTACAAAATGGTGAGGACTACTAAACAACTCTCTCTAGAACCTTCATTCCATACCCCGACTAGTACTCGCTACATTCTCGCCTCCCGAGAAGAAAAATGGAACAACAAGGAAAAGGTGAGCTCAACTAGCCCAAGAAAGAATATTATGACTAAGATAATATACAACAAATTATCGTTAGTCTTCAACAGGAAAAATGATAGAATACAATAGACAACAAGTTTCGGGATCAATATTCGCAATGAAATAATAATTCATAGAAGAGTTACGTAGAGAATGAAATCTACATAATCTATGAATTTAAAATCCATCATCAATATTTTATCCCCGTAACATCAATCAATATACATGGAATCAAATATTCATCTTTGCACCACAGCCAAAGATATTCATCATTGGTCATGTTCATTTAAACACTGCTCATCTTTGCACTACTGTGCCAAAGATATTCATCGATTGGTCATGTTCATCTCAACACTGCTCATCTTTGCACTACATGTGCCAAAGATATTCTTGAAATCATTCATCTTGCACTACAGCCAAAGATATTCAATAATATCATCATTTAAGATCGAGGATGATGAAAAATATTTTTAAGAAACGAATCCAAATTGAAACAAAATGACAAGGATTAAGGATTAAGGATTCGTACTTGGTTTTATCCACATCCAAAAATACCTCAAAAATAATCATAGTGGTGTAAAATTCAAGAATGATCAAAACATGGATACAATCGAAAGTTAGTATCCGCAATATATGTTTTGACGAAAAGAAGAAATTTTATTTTCTATGAATAGAATCAGATACGAATAGTACAGATACGTGAATAGTGCCGATACACGTGAATAGTAACTCCGACACCAAAAGATAGAAATTCCACAAAAACATCTTCACGCTTCATTAATAGTACTTCGTGAATAAGAACTCGTGAATAAGAAACTCATGAATAGTAACTCGTGAATAAGAATCATGAATAGTAACCCATGAATAGTAAACCCGACATGAAAAAGTTCCAAATTTGATAAAAACTTCAGATCAACATTTCAAAGATAATGATATTGAAGAAATAATATCATTACGAAAAAAATAATATCCTTACCTCGAAAAAGATCAAGATTTAAATTAAAACAGGATATAAGCTATGACTTGGACTTGCAACCGTATAGCAATACTCAAAGTATACTCAAAATACTCACAAGAATACGCCGATAATATAGAGAGAGAAAACTTCAGCTTCCGGTGTGATTTTCAATTCTAACCTAAAGACCCTATTTATAGGAAATCGCTTAGAACACCAAAGCGTAAAATTTAATATAATATTAATATTTATTTTCCAAAAGCTCATACGCACACTTGCCAACTGAATTCAGCTCCTACACATGTTAAATGAGGCCACCTAAACATTCCAAAAACGTTTTTCCTATTTTAAATATTTTAAACTTCCAAAATCAATTATTTTGAGCTTCTAACTTCAATAATTCATAATAAATAGCCCTTTCATCAGAAAATTCGAATCTCATGAGTTTTTATAGGAAATTCAATTCTCTACAACTTTGCAGAAGAAAGTTTTTCCAAATTCCGAATAGAAATTGACCGAAATCCACAAACAGGTGATTTTACAATTTATAATCAAATTTTGGCCAATAATTGTGTCCACCAACACACAAAACATGTGTTAAACATTTAATGCCACAAAAATACTCTTCCTCCTCATATACTCATATATCCCACATTCATTGTAAAATATCACCGTTAATATATTATTAAAATAATATATTTAAATGAATTATTTTATCGAGAAAAAGATAAAATATTAATTTTCAACAATTGTCATTTTAAAAATTTTCTCCATCTATATCCACATAAAATCAATATTTTCCTCATCATATAAATCAATAATTAATTATTCACAAATAATATTACGTAATCACAATATCGACAACCTGTGCGCTCCTCAGAAAGAGGGGCTTTCCAATAAGAATTTCTTCATCATGGCGCAATTAAATTAGGTGACCAAACCTCTCCTTAGATGTAACTTTCTAGACATTGCCAATAATGTTATCTAATAATATTATTCAGATAATATGAATTATTGCTTCGATAAAGAAAAATACGTGTAATGACAATTATTGAAACAACAAAGAATATAAAATATCAACGCAAAGAATTATTAACTCAATAAAATAATCGAATAAAGAATTATCGTAACCATTATTGAGTAAAGTGCCTTCACGTAAGAATCAATAATTGGTGCAATACGTGTGCCATCGCTCAACAACGCAGATTAGTGTGTTTTAACCACCGGGTATTCCAACAAAGATAACTTCCAGAATAACTACGCTGTTATTTAAAAACAACTTATATTTGTCGTTTTCTTCATCCAATCGCTTTCAAGTATGGGGCCCACACATGGTCACTGTGGTCGCATTTAATATTCCCCGACAAAGATTTAATATTCTACCACCAAACTAATATTCCCCGACAAAAATGAATATTTTATAACCACTGCTTATTTTGAAATATTTCATGTATTTAACCCTTAACTATCCACATTAATCAAATCAACCCTTACTATTTCAAAATAATAAATAAAGGAAATTCCTTTTTATTTAAAAAATTTGAGGTCTTACAACCTCCCTCCTTATGAAATTTCGTCCTCGAAATCGACGACGACTGGTGTGTGTTTGAAATGGTGAAGATACTCGCTTTCATTTTCGTTTCCAATTCCCGTGTCATTTCTCTATAAAGCATGATTCCTCCACAAAACTTTAACTTGTGGTATAACCTTTTAGCTGTAGGACATGCTCCTTCCTATCCAACATCTTGACAGTACCTCCTCATACGTTAAGTCTTCTTGGCTATCTCGTCTGGCTCTAACTCAATAATGTGGTTCGGGTCTTTCACATATTTACTTAAATACGATATGTGAAACACATTATGAACACGTAGACATACTTCGGAGGTAACGCAAGTCTATAGGCTACATTTCCTACTTGGTCAAGAATTTGAAATGGACCGATAAATCGTGGATCGAGCTTTCTCTCTTCCCAAATCTTGTAACTCCCTTCCATGGAGCAACTCGCAACAATACATGATCCCCTACATTAAATTCCACGCCCTTTCAATGAAGATCCGCATAACTCTTTTTGTCGATCTTGTGCCGCTTTTGTATACGTTGTCGAATCATTAGTCATACTTACTAACTTTCGGGTCCCAACAATGTTGCTTCACCCACCTCATCCCAACATATTGGAGAACGACATTTTCGTCCATATAATGCTCGAATGGAACCATGCCTATATTTGTTTAATAACTATTGTTGTATGAGAATTCCACCAATGGCAAGTACTTATCCCAACTTCCTTTGAAATCTAGGACACAGAGTTTTAATATATCTTCAAGAGTTTGAGTAGTCCTTTCTGATTGCCCATCCGTTTGAGGATGGTATGCCAAACTGAATCGTAAATTCGTGCCCATAGCTTTCTGCAAGCTAACCCAAAATCATGAAGTGAATCTTGGGTCACGATCTAAAACTATGGATACTGGCATGCCATGCAATCTCACAATCTCATTTATGTACATACGAGAAAGACGTTCAAGGGAATAAGTCTCTCGACGATCGGTAAGAAATGAGCGACTTGGTTAATCTATCAACAATAACCCAAATAGCATTGATGCCTTGAGAAACCGTAGGAAGACCCGTGAACTAAATCCATAGTAATGTGTTCCCACTTCCATTCCGGAATCTCAAGTGGTTGCAACGGACCCTTAGGTACAAGATGCTCCGCCTTTACACGTTGGTAAGTTAAACACATCGAGATAAACTTTGCAATCTCTCTCTTCATATTGCTCCACCAAAATGTATGTTGAAGATCACGATACATTTTAGTACTTCCAGGATGGATTGCAAACAATGTGTTGTGTGCCTCCATCATAATCTTGTACTTCAAATCAGAGTCGTTAGGAACACAAAGTCTAGAGTGGACTCAAGTATTCCTTCTTCATCAATTCTCGCTTCCTAATAGCTCCTTCTTGTACTTTCTTCTTCATACGCACGCCACCCGAAGTCGGTGGCTTGAGCAATCTTAACTTTTTCTATTAAAGTTGGCTCTATCGTATATTGACATTATCGCACTCGCTCCTCAAGATATGATCTTCTACTCATCGCGTCACTACCACGTTCGCTTTTTCCAGGATGGCATGATCGTAACATGTCTTTGAAATGAGTCTCCTCTTGAGTTCTTGAAGCTCTTCCCACATTCCTCGCTCCATTCGAATTTTGTATCTCTACGAGTCACCAAGTTAATGGAATAGCAATTCGAGAATATCCTTCAACGAATCTCCGATAATAACCAACTAAGCCTGAAAGCTACTACGATTTCGACATCGACTTAGGTTGCTCTCAATCGTGACTCATATCCCAATCTTGGATAAGACGTCACAATGACACCTATCGCTTTACTATCGCATTTAATATGACGTCCCTACAGAGAGTTCGCTTAGGTGAATTCCACAAAGGAAGTCACAAGATAAAGGCTCAGTACCAAATTTATAGTTGAATTTTTAACTCCTCAAGTTCAATAGAGCCATTCGATATGAGATTTTAGAAATGAGTTTTGTACCGGGTTCAAAGTCGATACAAAATTTAATATCAGGCTTTGGGAGTAAGCCAAGAAATTCTTCAGGAAATACGTCAGGAAAAATCAATAACAACAGGAATATTATTCAAATCTGACGTGTCTTTATTCAAATCCATAACATGGACTAAGAAAATTTGACATCCGTAATAAACGAATGACTTCATGGCTTGATATGAAAATGTTTGACTACAATGGTTTGATTGCTTGAATTTGAATAACAGGTTGCTTAGGAATATGAAAACTAACAACCTTACGAAAATAATCAATTTCGGCATGATGAGTAGTTAACCTTAAAATCACATCAAAAACAAATATCTCTATAGAAATAAGGTTAACAGGTAATGTGATAGTGCCAACTTGAATCAAGCAAGATTTTTAAACAACGGATGTAATGAAAGTTTCTCCTAATGGAGTCTCCATGATAGGTCAAAGTTTAATTTCTCCGTGAGTCAAGTTCAAACGTTGAGCGCAAGTAAAGAGAGATAAAAGAATGGGTAGAACCAATATCTAGTAAGGTATATACTTCAAGAATTTATAATTAACTAACCTGCTAACTTCGTTCGGGTTCCTCAGATTTTGACCGGCCACAACAAATGCTCTTCCGGAATCGTTGATTTTTGACTTTTCTCGGGACATCTTTGAGTCACCGTCCCTCATTGAACTAGGTTTCGCCATCGCATAATCTCGAAAGCGATATGTCCTTCCTTTCCACAATTATAGCATACCTTGAACTGTTGTAGGGCGGTTTGGACCGATATGTCCTCTTTTCCGCATTTGTAGCATATGATTGGTGGTCGTTCTCCTCCCTTAAAACTAGTTCTACATGGCGCCGACGCCTTCACATGGTCGTTGTTGAATCTCCTCTTTTAAAATCTCCTCCCGACTCGCTTCTTCTATTTTTGGCCACGATTACCACCGAGTGGTTACCGCTTTGTCTCAGATTCTTCTTTCTCCGCCGGTTATCGTTATTCGATGATCGCTATCTTCTAGATGATCCTCGGTTATGGTCCCTCGGTTGAACGTATTTCGTTATCTCGCTTCTAACAATCTGAGCCTCGTTGACAACATCCGAATAGAGAGAAAATTTATGAGAAATGAGATATCGACGTATGTCGGGTTTCAAACCTCTCGTAAACATCCGCCATCAACGCTCCTCATTCTCCACCAAATGAGGTGAACTCGATAACTCCGCATGAACTTCGCCTCAGATCGGGACACCGCCATGTTATTTCGCTTCTAGTCTAATAAACTCCACTTCCTTCATACGACGAATACTTTGTGGAAGTACTTGTCATTGAACATTTTCAAACGTCTCCCACGATACGCCGAGTGCAATTTGGATGGGTACGCTTCACGATTCCCACCGAAGAATCGCCTCGCCACGGAACATAAAGGTGGCGAATGGAACTTTTTCGTTTCTCCGTGCATCCCAAGACATCGAATATCTTGGTAATTTGTTTGACCCACGCCTCCGCTCTCTTTAATCGGATCCGGCTTCCTGCAATTCGGTGGTCCCAACTTTGAATCGCGCTTGGTCGTGACCACCCGTGAATTGCTATCATTTCCTCCTCGTATTTTGAACACGAGTCTCCTCGTCTCGATTTTGCATGAATCGCAAAAAGCTTCTAAACATCCCTCGCTCATCATCTCGCTTTCGATTGGTGTTGTTCACGGGAGGAACATTACCACTGTTACAGACGTTCTCCTCGTTGGTGAGTACAGCATCTCCACGGCCTCATTTACTCCATCGTTAATATTCTCAACGACATTCTCAAACATCGTCATAAAATAAGGGTTAATTAAGGAAATCAATATATCACATAATATCCCTATATATATCGACCAACTAACAAATAAGCTTAGGTAGACATACTAGCGAAGGATTTACTCGCTCTCCCTCCTAGTTTTATTCCCCGATCTCCGCCAGAGATCATATCCTAAGCTCGATATTAACCGTGACGCCCCCAAAATAGGTATACACAACACCCATTCGAAAGTCGCCAAATACATGGTACAAGAAGCAAACTACAACTTCAATAATACAAATGTCGTGTGAAATACGACAATATATAATCTAATGAGTTTAAATATAATATTGTCTTCTAGACAATATCCACACGCAAATAAATCCCCATCATAATTATTGATTCATTATTTTACAAAATGGTGAGGACTACTAAACAACTCTCTCTAGAACCTTCATTCCATACCCCGACTAGTACTCGCTACATTCTCGCCTCCCGAGAAGAAAAATGGAACAACAAGGAAAAGGGTGAGCTCAACTAGCCCAAGAAAGAATATTATGACTAAGATAATATACAACAAATTATCGTTAGTCTTCAACAGGAAAAAATCGATAGAATACAATAGACAACAAGTTTCGGATCAATATTCGCGGCGGAAATAATAATTCATAGAAGAGTTACGTAGAGAATGAAATCTACATAATCTATGAATTTAATGACCCATCATCAATATTTTATCCTCGTAACATCAATCAATATACATCCGAATCAAATATTCATCTTTGCACTACAGCCAAAGATATTCATCGATTGGTCATGTTCATTTAAACACTGCTCATCTTTGCACTACAGGTGCCAAAGATATTCATCGATTGGTCATGTTCATCTCAACACTGTTCATCTTTACACTTCTGCCAAGCCAAAGATATTCTTCGAAATCATTCATCTTTGCACTACAAAAGCCAAAGATATTCAATAATATCATCATTTAAGACCGAGGATGATGAAAATATTTTTAAGAAACGAATCCAAAGTGAAACAAAATGACAAGGATTAAGGATTAAGGATTCGTACTTGGTTTTATCCACATCCAAAAATACCTCAAAAATAATCATAGTGGTGTAAAATTCAAGAATGATCAAAACATGGATACAATCGAAAGTTAGTATCGAGAATATATGTTTTTGGATTTAAAAGAAGAAATTTTATTTTTCTATTGAATAAGATCAGATACGTGAATAGGCCGTACACGTGAATAGTAACTCTCCGACACCAAAAGATAGAAATTCCACAAAAAAACATCTTCACGCTTCATGAATAGTACTCGTGAATAAGTAACTCGTGAATAAGAACTCAATGAATAAGTAACTCGTGAATAGTAACTCATGAATAAGAACCCATGAATAGTAAACCCGACATAAAAAAGTTCCAAATTTGATAAAACTTCAGATCAACATTTCAAAGATAATGATATTGAAGAAATAATATCATTACTGAAAAAATAATATCCCTTACCTCGAAAGATCAAGACTTTAAATTAAAAAACAGGATATAAAGGCTATGACTTGGACTTGCACCGTATAGCAATACTCAAAGTATACTCAAAATACTCACAAGAATACGCTCGATAATATAGAGAGAAAACTTCAGATTTCGTGTGATTTTCAATTCTAACCCAAGACCCTATTTATGTGAAATTGCTAGAACACCAAAGCGTAAAATTTAATATAATATTAATATTTATTTTCCAAAAGCTCATACGCTTTACTTGCCAACTGAATTCAGCTCCTACACATGTTAAATGAGGCCACCTAAACATTCCAAAAACGTTTTTCCTATTTTAAATATTTTAAACTTCCAAAATCAATTATTTTGAGCTTGAACTTCAATAATTCATAATAAATAGCCCTTTCATCAGAAAATTCGAATCTCATGAGTTTTATAGGAAATTCAATTCTCTACAACTTTGCAGAAGAAAGTTTTTCCAAATTCCGAATAGAAATTGACCGAAATCCACAAACGGGTGATTTTACAAGCTATAATCAAATTTCTTGTCCAATAATTGTGTCCACCAACACACAAAACATGTGTTAAACATTTAATGCCACAAAAATACTCTTCCTCCTCATATACTCATATATCCCACATTCATTGTAAAATATCAATTGATTAATATATTATTAAAATAATATATTTAAATGAATTATTTTATCGTAAAAAGATAAAATATTAATTTTCAACAATTGTCATTTTAAAATTTTCTCCATCTATATCCACATAAAATCAATATTTTCCTCATCATATAAATCAATAATTAATTATTCACAAATAATATTACGTAATCACAATATTGACAACCAGCAGCCTCAGGAAGAGGGGCTTTCAATAAGAATTTCTTTCATCGCGCAATTAATTAGGTGACCAAACCTCTCCTGTATGTAACTTTCTAGACATTGCCAATAATGTTATCTAATAATATTATTCAGATAATATGAATTATTGCTTCGATAAAGAAAAATACCGTAATGACAATTATCAAACAACAAAGAATATAAAATATCAACGCAAAGAATTATTAACTCAATAAAATATCGAATAAAGAATTATCGTAACCATTATCGAGTAGTGCCTTCACGTAAGAATCAATAATTGGTGCAATACCTGGGTGCTATCGCTCAACAACGCGTATTAGTGTGTTTTAACCACCGGTATTCCAACAAAGATAATCTGCAATAACTACGCCTGGTTATTTAAAAACAACTTATATTTGTCGTTTTCTTCATCCAATCGCTTTCCGTTATGGGGCCCCACACATGGTCGCTACCGTCGCATTTAATATTCCCCGACAAAGATTTAATATTCTACGACCAAACGAATATTCCCGACAAAATGAATATTTTATAACCACTTGCTTATTTTGAAATATTTGCGTATTTAACCCTTAACTATCCACATTAATCAAATCAACCCTTACTATTTCAAAATAATAAATAAAGGAAATTCCTTTTTATTTAAAAAAATTTCGGGGTCTTACAATATTCATTAGTATCACGTCTACAAATTATTCTTGCACTACGCGCCAAGAATATTCGTGTAATCATCAATGGTCATGATCATACAGAATTATCCCTGGTCATAATCATACCAATCATTAGTCCATCTATGCACGTAAGCCAAAGATGACTTTCATCATAATATAAGCATGAGGATGATGACAATGATATAAGAATTCAATTAAAAGAACGCAAATGATAAATTTTTAAAGATTTATAACTTAATTTATCCAGAATTCAATAATTTCCAAATTGTCAACATGATACTGCTTTGTGGAGTAAAATTCAAGAATAATATCCATGTATCAAAAATAATTTGGACAGAAAAGAAATAAAATTTTTGGTGAATAGTACCCCGTGAATAGTACCCTGTGAATAGTACTTTGAGAATAGTACCCCGACATGAAAAGTGCCACGAATACCTGAGTGAACAATATTTGAGTAAATAGTAATCGGGTGAATAGTAACCCGTGAATAGTAACTCGTGAATAGTACCCCGGTATGAAAAGTTCCCCGAATACCCGAGTGAATAATATTATGGTGAATAGTAATCGGGTAAATAGTAACCCGTGAATAATACCCCAGGTGAAAATATTGATATTTAATAAGAAAGTTCAAATCAATATTCCAATGAAACGATACGGGATGAATCGCAAAACTCAAGGATATTCCATTAATTTCAAGAATTATAGAAGCAATACTTACCATAGTAAGTTTATATTTAAGAATATGAAAAGAAATAACATACAAAACTGCAAATGGATTTTCACCTGTCATACGGTACGTAATCCGTGTAGACAGGTTATTCTGACATATTAAACGATGAATACAAAAAATAGTATTCCATATGAATACAAAAGAAATAATACCCCTTACCTTAGTAAAAGGCTGGATACTACAATAGTGAAGTAGCAAAATACTCTTCCTCTTGCTCTCTATAGTTTCTCTCTCTATAGTGTCTCTTGTGAATCTCAGTGAATTGGTGAGAATGAAAGAAGAAATAAGCTTCTATTTATAGGAGAATGTACTAAATAGTAACTAATTCATGAATGGTCTAGATTGATTTACTATTAGAACGGACGATTCATATTGATTACTATTAAAACCACAACTAACGGTCCAGATTGATTTACTTTTAAAACCACCACCGACGGTCCAGATTGATTTACTTTTAAAACCACCACCGACGGTCCAGATTGATTTACTATTAAAACCACAATCGACGTTCCATATTGATTTACTATTAAAACCACCATCAATGGTCCAGATTGATTTACTATTACAACCACCATCAATGATCCAGATTAATTTAACTTATTACACTTTAGTACCCCTAAAGTTTTCCAAGTTTGCATTATACCCCTCTAACTTTTGTAATTCACTTATCTTCAATAAACATATTCTTAATACTTCAACAATTATTCATCATTAATATTATAACTCACAATATTTAACAACCAGATCATTCCTGTGAGAAAGGGGCTTTCCGATAAGGATTTCTCCCTATCAAGCGCCGCAAGAATTAGTGACCAAACCTCTCCTCAATGTAACTTTCTGACATCATCAATATTGCAAATAATAATATTAATAACTTTGTTGTCTCAATTATTTATTTAATAATATAAAATATTATGCATATGATATTGTGACAATAATTGAATCAAATAACGTGAGATATTATGCAACAATTACTGTAGCAATAATTGAGTATAACTGAGTGACTTCTCACGTAAGCATCAATAATCAATACCGTGTGCTATTATGCAACCACGCCGTAGACATCGTATTTTTACCACCGGTAGTTCAACAGCTTTTTAACAGTAAAACTTTCGCCGTTATTTTTATAAAAGATATTTCGCCATTTCTAACTACGACAATACTTCCGTTGTGGGGTCCACCAATGATTGTGTCATCGAATGAATATTCCCTGACAAAAAGAATATTCCCCGACCAAACGAATATTCCCCGACACAATGAATATTTTATATCAACTTTCTTACTTTGCAAAATTTTCAAATATTACCCACAACTATAACATTATATCATATCGACGCCATAATATTCAAAAATATATTTCGAGAAAAATTATTCTTTATTCATAAAAGTTGGGGTCTTACAACCTCCCTTCTTATGAAATTTCGTCCTCAAATTAAGGTACGACTGATATGTCAAGAGGTGAGGATACCTTGATTTCATTTTAGATTCTAACTCCCGTGTCATTTCCTCCACATCGTGGTTTCTCCACAAAACTTTGACTTGAGGTATAACCTCGAGCGTAGAATATAATCCTTCTTATCCAAGATTTTAACAAATTACCTCTTCATACGTTAAATCTTCCGCTATCTCGTCCGGTTCTAATTCAATAATGTGGTTCGGGTCTTTCACATATTTACGTAACATAGATATGTGAAAAATGTTATGAACACGAGACATACTTGGTGGTAAGGCGAGTCTATATGCCACAGTTCCTACTCGATCGAGGATTACAAATGGGCCAATGAATCGAGGATCGAGCTTTCCTCTCTTTCCAAATCTCAGAAACTCCTTTCCATGGAGCAACACGTAACAACACATGATCTCCAATATTCAATTCCACGTCCTTTCGATGAAGATTAACATAACTCTTTTGTCGATCTTGTGAGGTTTTTATACGTTGTCGGATCGTTTGAATCTTTTCAGTAGTCATACGTACCAACTCTCCGGTCCCAACAACGTTGCTTCACCCACCTCATCCCAAAGATACCGAGAACGACACTTTCTTCCATACAACGCCTCAAATGGAGCCATGCCAATACTTGCTGATAATAACCGTTGTTGTAGGAAAACTCCACCAATGGTAAGAACTTGTCCCAACTTCCTTTGAAGTCAAGGACACGTAGTCTTAATAAATCCTCAAGAGTTTGAATAGTCCTCTCCGATCGCCCGTCTGCTTGAGGATGATACGCCGAACTAAATCGTAAATGCGCTCCATAGCTTTTTTGCAAACTAACCCAAAATCTTGAAGTGAATCTTAGGTCTCGATCAGAAACTATGGATACTGGCATACCATGAAATCTTATAATCTCATTTATGTACATACGAGCAAGATGTTCAAGTATATAAGTTTCTCGTATCGGTAAAAAATGAGCAGACTTGGTCAATCTATCAACAATTACCCAAATTGCATCTATGCCTTGAGAAACCTTGGGAAGACCAGTAACGAAATCCATGGTAATGTGCTCCCACTTCCATTTTGGAGTTTTAAGTAGTTGCAATGGACCTTTCGGCACTTGATGCTCCGCCTTGACTCGTTGACAAGTTAGACACCTAGAGATAAACCCCGATATCTCTCTCTTCATATTGCTCCACCAAAATGTATGTCGAAGATCACGATACATTTTGGTACTCCCAAGATGGATTGCAAATGATGTGTTGTGCGCCTCCGTCATGATTTTATACTTCAAGTCAGAATCGTTAGGAACAGAAAGTCTGGACTTGACTCGAAGTATTCCTTCTTCATCGATTCTTGCTTCTGTAATAACACCTTCTTGCACTTTCTTCTTCATACGCATTATCTCCAGGTCTGTAACTTGAGCAACTTTAACTTTATCGATTAAAGTCGGTTCTACTCGTATATTCGCCATCATCACATGGGTCCCTGGAGTCTTTAACTCTATCTCCATCCTTTGTAAGTCATACAAAATGGGCCTTTCATTGATAATATCGCACTGCATTCCATATATATGATCTTCTACTCAATGCGTCAGCTACTACGTTCGCTTTTCCAGGATGGTATTGAATGGTATAATCATAATCTTTCAATAACTCAAGCCATCGTCGTTGCCGCGTGTTGAGTTCCTTTTGAGTGAAAAGATATTTGAGTCTTTTATGATCCGTATATATTTCCACCTTTTCTCCATACACGTAATGCCTCTAAATCTTAAGCGCAAAAACGACAGCTGCCAACTCTAGATCATGAATAGGATAATTCCTCTCATATTCTTTGAGTTTTCGTGAGGCATAGACTATGACTTTCCCATGTTACATGAGAACACATCCTAAACCTTTGCCTAAAGCATCACTGTAGATGACAAATCCTTCCAAACCAGATGGTATTGTCGTAACAAAAATAAATGAGTCTCTCTCGAAGTTCTTGAAAACTCTTCTCACATTCCTCACTCCAACCAAATTTTGTATCTTTTTGAGTCAGCTGAGTTAATGGAGTAGCGATTTGAGAAAACCCTTCTACGAATCTCCGACAATAACCAACTAAGTCGAGAAAGCTACGTACTTCGGTTACTAACTTAGGTTTCTCCCACCTTTGAATTGCTTCAATCTTTGCCGGGTCAACAGATATTCCATGATTTGATATTACGTGCCCAAGGAATGCTACTTCCTCAAGCCAAAACTCGCATTTCTTCAACTTGGCATATAACTTGTTCTTATGAAGCTTTTGAAGTATCAACCTCAAGTGTTGGCCATGATCTTCACGGCTTTTGGAGTAAATAAGGATGTCATCAATAAAGACGACTACAAAGTGAGCCAAATATTCCTTGAATACTCGGTTCATCATATCCATGAAGGCAGCAAAAGCATTAGTCAATCCAAAAGACATGACTAGGAATTGTAATGCCCGCATCGAAGTTCGAAAAGCGTCTTTGGGATGTCATCGATTTTAATCTTTAATCGATGATATCCTCGAACGAAGATCGATCTTTGAAAAGAATTTGGCGCCTTGCAATCGGGTCAAAACAGTCATCAATACGAGGTAAACGGGTACCTATTTTTGATGGTGACATGATTCAACTCCCGATAATCAATACAAAGTCTCATACTTCCATCTTTCTTCTTCACGAATAGAAACAGAGCACCCCAAGGAGACGTATTTAGACGAATGAAACCGATGTCTAACAATTTCTCAGAGTTGGGTTTTTAACTCCTCAAGTTCAATAAGAGCCATTCGATATGGGGCTTTGGAAATGGGTTTTGTACCGGATTCAAGGTCGATACAAAATTCAATTTCACGCCTGGGGTAGGCTGTGAAGTTCTTCGTGGAATACGTCAGAAATTTATTAACAATAGAAATATCATTCAAGATCGACGTATTTTTTTTGTTTAAACTGCGTGACATGAGCTAAGAAAGCTTAACATCCATTTTTCAATAAACGAATAGCTTTATGGCTTGAGATGACGGTGATCGATTTTAATGGTTTGGGTTGCTTGAATTAGCATAATAGGTTGGTTAGAATATGAAAGCTAACAACCTTATTTAAAATAATCAATTTTAGCATGATGAGTAAGTCAACCAATCAATTCCTAAAATCACATCGAATGCAAGTATTTTTAAAGAGATAAGATCGACGGTGTAACGCAAGTATACCGATTTGAATCAAACAAGACTTATAAATAGTAGATGTAATGAAGGTTTCTCCCAACGGAGTTTCAATAGATAAATCAAAGTCTACTTTCTTCGGAGTCAAATTTAAAAGTTGAGCGCAAGTAGGAGAAATAAAAGAATGGGTAGAACCCAGATCAAATAAGGTATAGACTTCACTAGAGAGTTTATGATTAGCTTACCCGTGATCACCTCGCTCGGATTCCTCTCTTTTGGGAGGTTACGACAAACACTCTCCTTGAACTACCGGTTTTGTCTTGTCTCGGGACGACCTTTGATGCCTCCATCCCAGTTGGACTTCGATTTTTGGTGCACGACAAAAAATTGGGCTAGGTGACCTTCTTCCACAATTGTAACATGCTTTGGATCGTCGCGCATAGTTTGATCGATGTGTCCTCTCCTCCGTGATTTGTAACATACGATCGACTGGTCGTTCTCCTTCCTTAACAATGTGTGTTGGTGCCGACGCGTCTTTCCATCATTATCAATCTCCTTCTTGAAATTTCCACTTTATTATCTTCGCCATGATTACCACCAAAGTGGTTACCATTTCGCATGTTGATTCCTCCACGCGTTTGTTGTCACCGCTTCGATGATCGCTACCACCGGTATTATCGAATTTCGCATCGCTCTCTCTTGGTTGGGTTGACTCATTATCGCGCTCCAATAATCGAGCCCTATTTACAACATCCAATACAAACACAGCTTTGTGAGAAATGAGGTATCGACGTATTTCGGGTCTCAAACTCGTAGAAACATTCGCGTCATTCTCTCCTCATTATCAACCAAATGGGATGTAAACCGGATAACTCGCAAACTTAGCCTCGCAGATCGCGACACGGCCATATTGTTTTGCTCCAACTTGATAAACTCCACCTCCTTCATGTGACGAATACTTTCGAGAAAGTACTTGTCGTTGAATGCTTTTGAACTTTTCCCAAGACATTTTGAGTGCGGCAGTCGAGTACGCTTTTATCGATTCCCACCAAGAAATCCTCTCCTCTCAATATGAAGGTGGCAAAGGGAACCTTTTGCTCCTCGGAGCATCCCAAGACATCAAATATCTTGGTGATCCGCTTTATCCACGCTCTCCGCCTTTAAGTGGTTTTGGCTCTCCCAAAAACTCGGTGGTCCCAGCCTCCTCGAATCGCTTAGCAGTGACCATCCGAGAGTTGCCATTGTTTCCACCGCATTTTGAACAGAGCCGCCTCACCGATGTCGCATGAATTGCATAAAGCCTCCGAACATCCCATCGCTCATCATTTGATCGACGGTGTTGTTGTTTACCCGAGGATTATTGTCTTCCCGTTGCACATTATCCTCGGATATTGATCGTTGGTGACTCAACGGCTCCTCATGTTCTTCATTGCTTATCTCGACATTTTCGATGCCATTTTCAAACACCGCCACAAAACAATGGTTAATTGACATGCCACATATTATCCCTATACTCGACCAACCAATTAAATACCAAATAAACTTAGGTAGGTCATACTAGCGAAGGAATTCCCATCTCTCTCCTCCTAGTTCTTGTCTCACATCTCACCAGGATCATATCCCTAAGCTTTGATATTAACCGTGACGCCCCCAAAATAGGTATACATCACCCATCTTGGGTCGCCAAATACATGGGTAATCCGAATAAATACAAACTTAATTATACAACATGAAATGAGAGTTTTTACACTAATATTATCTTCTAGACAATATCCAAACTCAAATGGAGTCCTCATTACATTTATTGTCACACTATTTTATAGAATAGTGAGGACTACTATAACACCATCTCTGACCATCACCCGCTCCCCGACTAGTTCCTCGCCACGTTCTCATTTCCTCAAGAGAACAATGGAAGTAAAAGGGTGAGCTCAACTAGCCCGATAAGAAGAAATATTATGACTAAGATAATGCAAAATAAGTTATCATTAGCCTTCAACAATGTTAAACTGATAGAATATAATAGACAACAAGTTTAACTGCAAGGAACAAGCAATCCATTAGAAGAGTCAAGTAGAGCATGATATCTACTATCTTCTATGATTTAAAAAGTTTATCATTAACTTTATGTTGGGACTCAGCTTAATAAATAAATCACATCATCGAATCATCCCCGCACTACTGCACGGGCCAAGGATATTCATTAAGATCACATCCACAAATTATTATTGCACTACTACGCCAAGAATATTCGTGTAATCATCAATGGATCATGACTATACCGAATTATCCTCGGTCATAATCATACCAATCAATAATTCATCTATGCACGTAAGCCAAAGATGACTTTCATCACAATATAAGCATGAGGATGATGACAATGATATAAGAATTCAATTAAAAGAAAGCAAAGGATAAATTTTAAAGATTTATAATTTAATTTATCCGTAATTCAATAATGTCCAAATTGTCAACACGATATCGCTTTTGGAGTAAAATTCAAGAATAATATCCATGTATCAAAAATAATTTGGATGTAAAAGAAATAAATTTTTTGGTGAATAGATCCTCGTGAATGAATAGTACCCTGTGAATAGTACTTTGGGAATAGTATCCCATGAATAGTACCCCGACATGAAAAGTGCCACAAATACCCGAAAGTGAACAATATTTGAGTGAATAGTAATCACGTGAATAGTAACTCATGAATAAACTCATGAATAGTACTCAACATGAAAAGTGCCCCTAATACCGAAAGTGAATAATATTATAGATGAATAGTAATCGGTGAATAAGAATCTCGTGAATAATATTCGGTGAAAAATATTGATATTTAATAAGAAAGTTCAGATCAATATTCCAATGAAACGATACTGGATGAAGCGCAAAACTCAAGGATATTCCACTAATTTCAAGGATTATAGAAGCAATACTTACCATAGTAAGTTTAGATTTAAGAATATGAAAAAAAATAACATACTAAATCAAGTAAATTGATTTTCACCATCATATAAGACGTAATCATGTAGACAAAGTTATTCCAACATATTAAAGGATGAATACGAAAAAAATAGTATTCTTTATGAATACGAAAGAAATAATACCCCTTACCTTAGTAGAAGGTCGGATATCGCAATAGTGAAGAAGAAGAGTAATACTCTTCTTCGCGCTCTATAGTTTTTCTCTCTATAGTGTCTATTGTGAATCTCAATGAATTGGTGAGAATGAAAGAAGAATTAAGCTTCTATTTATAGGAGAATGGACTAAATAGTAACTAATTCACGAACGGTCCAGATTAATTTACTATTAGAATAGACGGTTCATATTGATTACTATTAAAACCACAACCAACAGTCCAGATTGATTTACTTTTAAAACCACCACCGACAGTCCAGATTGATTTACTTTTAAAACCACCACCGACGGTCCAGATTGATTTACTATTAAAACCATCATCAATGGTCCAGATTGATTTACTATTAAAACCAACATCAATGATCCAGATTGATTTACTATTACAACAACCATCAATGATCTAGATTAATTTAACTTATTACACTAGTACCCCTAAAGTTTTCCAAGTTTGCATTATACCTCTCTAACTTTTGTAATTCACTTATCTTCAATAAACACATTCTTAATACTTCAACAATTATTCATCATTAATATTATAGCTCATAAAATTTAACAACCAGATCATTCCCAGGAAAGAGGGGGCTTTCCAATAAGGATTTTTCCCTATTGGCACGCAATTAGGTGACCAAAACTCTCCTCGACAGAACTTTCTAGACATCTTCAATATTTCAAATAATAATATGAATAACTTTGTTGTCTCAATTATTGATTTAATAATATAAAATATTATACAGATGATACTGTGATAATAATTGAATCAAATAACGTGAGATACTATGCAACAATTAGTACAGCAATAATTGAGTATAACTGAGTGACTTCTCACGTAATCATCAATAATCAATACCTTGTGCTATTATGCAACCACGCGTAGTACTATACTTTTACCACCGGGTAGTTCAACAGTTTAACGGTAAAACTTTCGCCGTTATTTTTATAAAAAGATATTTCTGTCATTTTCTAACTACGACAATACTTCCGTTGTGGGGTCCACCAATGATTGTGTCATCGAACGAATATTCCCAGACAAAAAGAATATTCTCCAACCAAACGAATATTCCCCGATACAACGAATATTTTATATTAACTTGCTTACTTTGTAAAATTTTCAAATATTACCCACAACTATAATATTATATCATATCCACACCATAATATTCAAAAATATATTTCGAAAAAAATTATTCTTTATTCATAAAAGTTGGGGTCTTACATCAATTATGGGAATGAAAGGCTAAATGTGGTAATGATGACTGCAGAAAATGCGCTCAACAATCGTAAGGCTATGAAGCTAAACACCTCAACTATAATATATGAGCCTGAAGTTAAGAACCATGCAATAAGGTGGTTTCACCCTCATATGCCATGGGTGAAGGCATCACTCACTGAAGATAGTAGCTATCTCACATGGGTCTTCTCTCATCTTCCTAACCTGGAGCTGGTATCACAGAACTTTCCAAGAATACGGAAGTTTGTAACCAAAATGATCAAAGAACAGCCTCACTACAAAGTCTATCGACATGCTGACAATCATTATATTCCTTATGATCGTAGAGTAGACTTTGATGGCAAAAGGAGTATGGCCAAGGAGAAGATCGTGGAATCTGTTCACTCTACCAATGATGTTGATCAAGTCCAAAATGAGAAGCCTTCCTCGGCCAAAGCACTGTTACCCAAAATTCCTTCATCCTCCAATAGCAATTGGTACTCAATGATTGTTCAGATTCTTAACGCTTTCGAAAATCTGTCCAAAGATGAAAATCGTAGAGTCCAATCTGGTGTTCAACAAGAGGATGCCCAACCAGATGACCAAAATCCCATGGAGAAGAAGCTATTGAAGAATTATGATGAGCTGGTTGAAAAGATATCTCAAATCAATGAAGAGTCAAAGATGTTGAATGCAGGAGAAGATAATTCAGCTCAAGACAGAATTCAAGCCACTATGGTTTATGTATCTCTCAGAATCAAAGAGAGAGATCAAATTTATCTGAAGGCCATACATGATCAGAAGGCAGAAGCTCTACAAACACAAAAGGCCAATGAAGATCAAATTCAAATCCTCTTTGACAAGATTGACAACTTGAATCACTCCTTCTCCATACAACTTGAGCTGAGCCAACAAGAACTCAAGATTGAAGTTGGTAACTCCTCTTATCTGATGGAGCAGCTTATGTCCAACATGGAGCAGCTTTCTCAAATAATTAATGACAAAAAGGGGAAGAAAAAGAAATATAGAAAGAGGCATAGTAAGAGGCATTCAAGGAAAAATAAGGAGAGCAGAAGGAGTGAAGATAAGAAGGCCAAGAAAGAGACAAAAAAGAAGATAGCAGAAGAAGAAGTTGTATCATCATCTGAGGGGGAGCCAAAGGATTATGAATCTATGAATGCAAAGGTTGAGGGGGAGCCAGAAAAATAAGAAGAGCATAAGAAGAAGGGGGAACAGGAGCAAAGAGATCAAACATATGAATAGCTGATCAACAGACATTCAAGGAAAAGAGGCATAGTAAGAAGCATTCAAGGAAAAGTAATGAGCCAGAAAAAGAAGAAGAGCATAAGAAGAAGGGAGAGCAGGAGCAAAGAGATCAAACAGATGAATAGCTGATAAACAGACATCCTGGAAACACACATGGAGCCAAAGAGGTATATCTCTAACTAATTAGGTATGTTCTGGATCTAGGATGTAAAAGTGTCATAACTTATAATATTTCACATCATTATAAAATGACATTCATAATTGTATGTCTTAGAAATACAGTTGCTCGCTGTATATAAGATTCATTCATAACACGCATATGCACTAATTATTTTTGTCATAATCAAATAGGGGGAGATTGTCAGGAATAAGCATGTGAATGATATTCCTATTTATATACGATTTGATTATGATATATATATGAATGAATATGCATATGCAAGTATGCTTGCATTAAGAAAAGTTGTAAAGTCCTTTGATAGATAATAGAAACATATGTACAAGGACTTAGAATGAATTGATCAAATGTGTTAGGTTGATCCTACATAAGCAAAACAGCTTTGTAAAGTCCTTAAAAAGAAATGATGTACAAGGACTATAAATATAGAAAGATCAAGCTTGTTAGGTTGATCTTATGATGTAATAGATAGGCTTGTCTGATCGTCGAGAACTGCACCAGAAATCATAGTCTGCCAGGAGAGTCAAGGGAAACTCGAGAGCTATCAAGGCAGAATCGTAGTCTGTAAGATAGTAGATCTCGGAGTTCGTCGACTTCCAGGAGAGACGAGGAAGGATTGTAGTGTGTCGAGTAGCACTTCCTCGGAGTCGTAGTCTGCTGAGGAAGTCATGGTCAAAAATCGTAGAGTGTCAAGATCTGATCTCGGAGTAGTAGTGTCTGCACAGTCGAAGCAGAATCGTAGAATGTAGAACTAAGACTTCAACAGATGTGCTCACAACGCCAAGGCAGAATCGTAGAGTAAGCACGATTCTTAACAATTAATTGAGCACTCCCAAAATATCCAAAGGAATGAAGCCTCTGGTTGGTACTGAAAAGATACATCCCACCCAAAGGAAACCAGAGAGCACTCAACGAATGACATGTAAGCTAACAGAAGGTCTAAGCAGCAACTCAATCAACATCCAGATTGAGTTGAGAAGCCATTTGAGATGAAGTCTTCCACAAGTTGATCAGAAAAAGACTTCAGTAACTGACTAAGGAAAGTCAGCAAGTACATTAGCTGTCAAGTAAATAGAAGACAAAGATCTTGAAAGTAACCAGGATCGTAGTGTTTGCCAGAACAAAGAAAGAACTGATGGAGTGTACACAAAGATACTGGTCAGCTTCTGAAGAATAAGGCTAAAGTGATTAAGCATTGGGTCAATCCATTGATGATAAGTGAACGAGAGATCACAAGGAGAAAACGAGCTAGACATGCCACAAATCTGAAGTGTCTTGCTATTCAGAAGGGGCCATAACAAAGAATCAAGCCATGCATTAGTATCTGAGAGAAGTCGAGGCAAACAGAAGTGATAAAGCAATGCACAAGAGAAGGAAGAGGTGTTCCACATTGGAGATCTAATGAACTCTCTTTAGGATCGTAGTGTTGTCTCTACCTGTCAACCAGACACTACAATCAGGTCCAAGAAGATGTTCATCAGAATCGTAGAGCATTGGCAATGGTTCAATCTGAAGATTGATGGTCGAACAGAGTTTATTGAAGAGCATCGATGCAAAAGGACAACCTCTGATCGAGAAATCAGAATGAGGAAATAAAGTTGACTACCTGCCCGAGTCATCAAAGTGACATCTCCGATGTGGTAGGTGAAAAAAAAGATGAAGCTAGGTCGAGAAAGTCAGAAAAGGGGATGTCATGTCACATCTACAGTCGACACCAAATAACTCGAGATCTGCAAAGCAATTCAAAAAGCTTTTAACGGCTACTTTCCAACGGAAAGATTGGGAAGGAGTATAAATCAATAGAGCTTAAAAGATCAAGAGTTGTTGATGATTGCTAAGTTGCAGAATCATTGAGTTGTTGGAATATTATTGTTGACTCTACGAGTTCCACCAGAGCTAATCAGAACAAATCTCAGTGACAGTAAGACTACAAAGGTGGAAGTGAAGCAGCTTTGAAGAAGGACTCGAATAGACTAAAAGCTTCACTCAACAAAGATGAGAATGCCCCTGAAGATGGCAGCTAAGATGAGAGCCGAGAAGGCCAAGAAGATAACATTAAAAAAAGTGGCAGAGTACAAAGAAGATCAAGAGAGCCACTCTACAGATCACCATGAACCAAACGCAGAAATAGAACAGATGCAGAATCACGTCTATAAAACATTCAAGAAGGGTTCAGGGATTGCTAAGCACCAGACGAAGTCTCCCAAAATCTCAAAGACTTAGCAAATCTAGATGGTGATGATGCACATCTGACATCAGATGAGGATGAGCATAAAAGAGTAAAGATTAGATGCACCAAAGAAGAAGTAGTCCAGACTATAAGCAGAATTCCAAGAGGACTACGCCAAGCTACTAAGTACATAAGATGTTCAAGCTTAAGGCCATCTTAGCAGCAAGGCACCAACAACAACAACACCACCACCAACAACAAGAAACCAGGGCCTGAGGGGTCCTTGTTTGGAGGGACTAAATGAAGTTCCAAGCCTACTGGGCTTGAAGAGTTCCTAGGGAACTAGAGGAGTTCCAAGGCTGCTGGCCTTGAAGAGTTCTTAGTGAATTAAAGTTCCAAGGCTGCTGGCCTTGAAAGAATCTTAGTGATTCAGGGTGCTGCCCTTCCTTAGTGGAAATCCTGCTAGTTGAAAGCAGAAGAGTGAATTAGGAGCTTGATTCTTTGAACCACTTAAAACCCCTTGTGTAATTACTTTATGTCATTTACATTATGTACTTAACTGCTATAACTACTATGAATGTATTAACTGCTTACCACTTAACTAACTCTAAGAACAATGTATGTATGATTATGAATATATCAATGAAGGGGATTATTTACTTATTCCGTTGTGCTTGAAAAGATTCTTATGTTTGTCATATGCTAATTCATTACCTATACTCAATAAAAGGAAAAAGTATTTGAAAATAAAAAAGGATATATTCCACCCCCCCTTCGAGATCTATTGTGTGCCTACTGGGAACTAACAGCCCCGGTTGGTCGTAACGAAAAAGATGAAAATAAGGCTGGACTTCTGTGTATACCACCAATATGCAGGACACTCCACTATGAACTGTTACAGTCTGCGGAGGATATTCCATGAGAAGTTGGCGACTGGAGAGATTGAACTAGGAAAAGACACGTGTAACACTATCACTCATGGTGCAGTCCCGAAAGTCAAGATGATGGATAACCCAAATACTGGCTCTACCTTCGGAAGAACTTTGAACTATGGATACAAGAATTAACGAATTAAAAATCCACCCAAGATGGTGGTCTAAGTCCTCAAGAGTATCCCTTTCCAAGTAATTGGATGACCAAGAGAGGAGGCACAAGAATTGACGAATTAAAATAAAATCCACCCAAGATGGTGGTCCACTCTAAATGGTGGTCAAGTCCTCGTAGGTTGCATTTGCCAAGAAATTGGATGACCTAAGTGACGAGGCACCCGATTTCAAGTCCTCGTAGATTGCACTTGCCAAGAAATTGGACGACCCAAGTGACGAGGCACCCGATTTCAAGTCCTCTTAGACTGCACTTGCCAAGAAATTGGATGATCCAAGTGACGAGGCACCCGATTTTAAGTCCTCGTAGACCGCACTTGCCAAGAAATTGGATGACCCAAGTGACGAGGCACCCGAGTGTTACACTTTATCATTAAAAGTGAATGAGGCACCTGACTATAAGTCCTCAGACCCGAAAAGTTATACTTTCAACATTAAAAGTAATTGAGGCACCTGACTATAAGCCCTCAACTCGAAAAAGCTACACTTTATCTCTAAAAGTGGTGAACGTTATGCTTTCTCCGATAAAAAATAATATTTATTATATAAAATGTTATGCTTTTCAATAAATTTATCAAATCTTCACTTATACTTGAATATTTTTCTGATTTATTAAAAAGAAAAGTATAGATTCAAGTGTTGGTTTGCATGAAATAAAAAAAAACATGTTTTCTCTTTAACAAAATTTATGAGGCCTATTATTGTCTTAGAGTATTAATTTGGACAACTTAAGATTCAATGTTGAATATTGAGTTTTAAGGAATCGTTCAAATTAAAGGCAATCAATAAGGATAAAAGAAACTACAATTTGATGAATGAAATATATGTACATGAATTTTTTAATACAGGAAATGGAAAAAACTACGAAAGTTCATGATCTAAAGGACATGACATGTCGAACTGAAGAGAGGGGAATAGCTAAAACTTGGTCTTCAAGGCTATCAGGCCTTCAAGGCTATTAGGACTTCAATGCTATCAAGCCTTCGAGGATATCAGGTCTTTAAGGATATCATGCCTTCAATGCTATCAGGCCTTCGACTATCAGGCCTTCGAGTCTATCAGGCCTTCAAGTCTATCAGGCCTTCGAGGCTATTAGGCCTTCAAGGCTGTCAGGCCTTCAAGGTCTTGTGCAGCTAACTCAATTTCCCAAAAGCTTGGTCTTCAATTTATCCATGGCATCTTAAAGCTCCTAAAGCTCTACATAAAGTTAAGTCATTCTCATGGTAATGCGAAGTGACTTCTGAACGAAGTGCAACAACATGATGATTGAAAATAAAGAGATCTAACCTAGCATAGAAGGGAGACATGTCCAAGGAGAGTTAAGAGATGCCACAGGAGATGGAAGGTCATTCAACCCACCCAAAGTACTATCCACAATACCCTCCCGAGCAATTAACAACTCGACGGAATCCTCCTTATGAGGATGAATATCAGCAATAGTCTCAGAAGGATTTTGACTCAAAGAAGCAGGACTCTCAAAATTATCATGTGGAGAAGTTGTAAAAAGGCGTGAAGAGAGCGCTGCATCACCCACAACAGTCCATCTAAGCTTATATAAGACAAAGAATCCCTAGCATCAAAACTGACACAATCATCATGTGGTGAAGAAGACTTGATACCCGCTTCCCCATTTGCGATACTCGCAAAAGAGCCCAATGAGATTAGATTGAAGATTTTCAAAATATCCCAGGAGAGATCCTCTAAGGCTCCCTTCTAGGGTTTGCTCCCCTAGAGGTTCCCACTCCTAGGAATTTTGTTTTCGAGGCTTGCAAAACATCAATCCCCATGAAGTGTTCAGAAACTAGAATCAAGACTTCAGCACTTAAAATATTTTGCGCGATCATCTCGCCAAAGGCGTGACTCACGCATAGGGGGCAAAATGTTTAATGGTAGATGGCATAGACATCCTCTAACGTAGAGGTGCATTCTCCCCTAGGCAGTGATGAATGTGCAAGTAGAGGAGCACCATCGTGAGATCAATACAATAAGGGCGTTATGGTCCTGTTGGATACGTAGGTCTCTGCATAGTTGAACACAATAAAAGATGCTCACACTCTTGAGTATATCCACGTAATCAGTGCTTCCAAGGATCTCGTTGGTCCAATCTTGCCAATCCTTGAAGGCGATTAGATGAATCAGACAGGAAGCAAATGAGACTGAAAGGGTATTCTTGCTTCTCTATGCATATGCATGGAATGCGATCAGAATGGGGAAAGTCATCCCAACCTCCATAAGCCGCTGGATATAGAAATAAGTCTTTCTTCTCTGGCGGAGGAAGAGTTGTACAGTTATAAGTCTGGACTTACTCCCAAAAGACGTCAGAAAGACCAAAAGAGTGGAGCCCTTCCCCAATCACTGAGAAATAGGGCCTCCTTAGTGGTTCCCGGGTCTACAGAATGTTCAACGGAGAGGACATGCAAGCAAGAAGAATTCAGTAGAAGGGGTCTAAAAAGTAAGGAAAGGATGTCAAAGAAAGTGTTTGAGCTCGAAGTGCCTACTATGGTAAAGAGGGAAGTCTGATATTTAACTTTAAAGACACCTAAAAAGAAGAAAAAATTTCAGAAGGAATTAGGAATCACAATCATGCAAGAAAAAATTTCCCGAAAATGTCTGAAAAAAAACTTTGGACAACCCAAAAGCATCCTTCAGAGCCTTTTTTGGACTTATAATGGCACATGCCATGGCCAAAGGCGATGATTTTTGTAGGGCTCGTCGCTAGCTTCGTTTTGATATATTATGAACCCCAAAACTCTAAACGGATCAAATGTTACGATTCAAATAGTAGTTGCTCCTCCCGAACTTCATTTTTTTCTTTTAAACATTAATTCCCCCCTAGGGTTCGGCCTCCTAGGGTTCGCCCATCTGGGGTGGTTTCGCTGCATGTAAAGCATTTTTCTTTCCTTCGTGTTTTTCGTCGAAAAACGCCAAATCTTTCTTTATTATTCAAGGGAAAAAACCAAGATGTAATCAAGGTAATGGGGCTCGGAAGACAAAAGAAAGATTGAAGGGTCCTGAAAAAAAAATCCTATAGGGTTCGGCCACCTAGAGGCTATTCCCTTCATACCCTTGAGGTCCTGTTGCTCCACAAATCAACTGCTTGGAATGGGTGCTCCTTCACCGCGAAAATTATAGTCTTTCTCTGATGAATTCTGAGGGAAAAAACCAAGATATGATCAAGGTGATGGGGATCGAAACAAAGAAAGGCTACAATTGTCTAAAATAAAAAAAGAGAGAAATAAAGGAAGCAAGTCAAGAAAAATCTGGAAAAAGCATGCAAGAAAAAAAAGAATTGAAAAGATGAGAATAAGGAATGAAGCTCCAAGGGCTCGGGTTCCCCATAGGGTTCGGCCCTATAGGGTTCAACCCCTAGGGTTTGGCACTGTAGGAAGGAATCCTACTTGTTACCTCTCACCCGAGTCACAGAACGTCTCGTTGCTGCTCACTTGATGATCTTCCTAGCTCGTAGAAAGAAAGAAAATTCAAAATGAAGCAAGATAAAAAGTGAAAAGTTGAATGGCTTGAAAGATACATATATATGAATGCATGTATATGTTTTCAAGTGTGCTTGCACCAGAAGAAGAAGCAGTTACCATGCTTCTATTAAGGGAAGGATTTGATCTAGTTTCCAAAAGATAAGTAAATTTGATCTTGCTTCTGAATAGAAATATATAAATATTATTTCCTAAATATAGAACAAATTTGATTTTTGATTTTATTCCCAACAAAGGGAAATTTCGAAATATATGTTTGATTTTCCTTCTTAATGATAATAAGGAAGGATCTTATATTCAAAATCAAATAAAGAAAGATTTAATTTTATTTCCAAAATAAAATTAAGATTTGATATGATATGATAAAAAAGAAAAATTTAGTTTACCAAACGAAAGATTTTATTAGATTGAATTTTATTTGGTAATATTTGATGATCTTCCTTGTTTTAATTTCCAAAAAAAAATAAGGAAACAAATATTGGGTAAGCTATGGAAAGATTTTCAGAAGATTTTCCAATATGTCCAAGGAAGAGCCCTACTAGATTTTGCCTCCCTAGGGTTTAACCCTAAGGGTTTGGTCCCCTAGGGGTTCCCTCTTCTAGGATCCTTGTCTTCAAGATTTGCAAAGTGGAGTCCTGCAAGATCATTCAAAAACTTGAAGTATTCTTGCACGATCATCTCTTTGGAAAAGCGACTCTCGCGCAGGGGGCAAATATGGGCCCAAGTGCAAATTATGATGTATGTGACCTAATTGAACTAAATGCATAATTAGAGTTCCACGGTCTCATTAAATGTACAAATTAGGGTTCCCGTGACCTAATTGAATGAAGACGAAAAAGCTGGAAATAAATGTACTAGACCCGAGAGAAGCTTCCACGTGTCCTGAGGCAGAAGGCTCATGGATGCGGCTTATATATGGGAATTGATTGAGGGATTGGATTGATGGCTAGAAGGACAGGACAATATAGACATTATTTCTAATGACCAAATTAAAGGGTATTTTTAGAATTTCCCTGAAGACATGTGCCTGACATGTGACTACTTAAGTTTCAGGAAACTCTATAAATACCCCTTTCATTCTAGGAAGGGGGGACTCTTTTCGGACCGACTTTTGGAGCTGAGACCTCTTGGTGGACTTGGAAGCTTGAATCTCTTGGAATCCCTGCTACCCTAACAAGGTTTTCGGATTCTAAGGTTCTTGGACATTCTCTCTCAACCCGAAGCACTCGAGAAGGCTCCTTGAATCTCTGCTACCCTAACAAGGTTTCTGAATTCTAAGAGTTCTGACATGCGTAATTGGAGTAATTGCTCACCTGTTCTTCTCCCTTCTTCAATCAATCAATTAATTCCGTGCACTTCATGAATTTCTCTCCTCCTCACCAATACAAAACCCTAACTAGCAAGGCATAATTTTCTTGTCCACGGTTCTGAAATAATAGGGGTTACATCACTTTTTTCCTAATGATGTAACTCTCAATTTACATTTGCATCATTAAATTAATTTTTTTTCTCAGTGCACTGCTAAATTTTTACGTACAAAGATTAAAAAAGTTGTTTAAGACTGTTAAAAGCTAATGACACACCTACGTTGTAAGACCCCAAATTATTAATAAATGAAATTTATTTTCCTCTATTTATTATTTTGAAATAGTAAGGGTTGATTTGATTAATGTGGATAGTTATGGGTAAAATACGCAAATATTTGAATAAGCAAGTGGTTATAAAATATTCATTATTGTCTAGAATATTCGTTTGGTCGTGGAATATTCAGATCGTCGAGAATATAAATGCACGACGGTATGCAGATCTTTGTGGGCCCCATAACGGAAAAGCGATTGGATGAAGAAAACGACAAATATAAGTTGTTTATAAATAACGGCATAGTTGTTATCGTTAATACTGTTGGAATACCCGGTGGTTAAAACACACTAATACGCGTTGTTGAACAAGAAGACACGCAGTATTGCACCAATTATTGATTCTTACGTAAGAAGACACTACTCAATAATAATTACGAAGAATTCTTATTCAGTATTTTATTTTATTGATTCAATAATTAACGCATTGATATTTTATATTATGTTGCTTCAATAAATTGTCATTACATAGTATTTTCCATTATCGAGCAATAATTCATATTATCTGAATAATATTATTGGATAACATTATTGGCAATGTCTAGAAAGTTCTAAATCTAAGGAGAGCTTTGTCACCTAATCATGCGCCAAGAAGGAGAAATCCTTATCGAAAGCCCTCTTCTCTCGAGGAACTACTGGTCAAGCAAAAGATCTTGTGATTCTCGTAATATTATTTGTGAATAATTAATTATTGATTTATATGATGAGGAAAATATTGATTTTATGTGGATATAGATGGAGAAAATTTTAATGTGACAATTGTTGAAAATTAATATTTTATCTTTTTCTGATAAAATAATTCATTTAAATATATTATTTTAATAATATATTAACGGTGATATTTTTATAATGAATGTGGGATATATGAGTATATGAGGAGGAAGAATATTTTTGTGGCAATAAATGTTTAACACATATTTTGTGTGTTGGTGGACACAATTATTGACCGAAATTTGATTATAACACAATAAAATCACCCGTTTGTGAATTTTTTGGCCAATTTCATTTGGAATTTGGAAAAACTTTCTTCTGCAAAGTTGTAGAGAATTGAATTTCCTATAAAAAAAATTGCGAGATTCGAATTTTTTGATAAAAGGACTATTTATTATGAATTATTGAAGTACCGAAGCTCCGAAATAATTAATTTTTGGAAGTTTTAATTATTTTAAATAAGAAAAACGTTTTTATTACTTTTTGGGAGGTGGGCTACATGTGTGGCTGATCTTGGATTAAGAAACATGTGCGTAGGAAGTTTTAGAAAATAATAATAAATATTTTAATAAATTTTCTACTTTGGTGTTCTAAGCATTTTCCTATAAATAGGGTGCTTAGGTTAGAATTGAAAATCACACCAGAAATTGAAGTTTTCTCTCTCTATATTATCGAGCGTATTCTTGTGAGTATTTTGAGTATACTTTGAGTATTGCTATACGGTGCAAGTTCAAGTCATAGCCTTATATATCAGGTGTTTCAACTAGTAAGCATGCCTCTTTAGAGGTAAGGGATGTTATTTTATTCGAAAATGATATTATTTCTTCAATATCATTATGCCGAAATATTGGTTGAATTTTTTTTATCAAATTTGGAACTTTTTTATGTCGGAGTTACTATTCATGAGTTACTATTCATGAGTTACTATTCACGAGTTGCTAATCACGAGTACTATTCACAAAGCGTGATGATGTTTTTTGGGAAATTTCTATCTTTTGGTGTCGGAGTTACTATTCACGATACTGCAAGACTATTCACGATATCTGACACTATTCATTAAAAATAAAATTTCTTCTTTTTGTCCAAAATATCTATTCGGATACTAGCTTTGATCAGATCCATGTTTTGATCATTCTTGAATTTTACTCCACTCGATTACTTATGAAGTATTTTTGAACTTGGATTGTTTAAAATACTAATCCTTAATATTTGTTCTTTTGTTTCACTTTGGATTCGTTTCCTTTAAAATATTTTTCATCATCCTCGATCCTAAATGATGATATTATCGAATATCTTTGGCCTGTAGTGCAAAAGATGAAAGATTTTCGATGAATATCTTTGGCCCGTAGTGCAAAGATGAAGCAGTGTTTAGATGAACATGATTAATCGATGAATATCTTTGGCACTGTAGTGCAAAGATGAATATTTGATTCAGATATATATTGATTGATGTTCTGAGGATAAAAGATGAGACGATGAACTTTTAAATTCATATATAGAAGATAGTAGTTTGCATTCTCTACTTAACTCTTCTAATGAATTGTTGTTTCCGCTGCAGTTGTTGATTTAAAACTGGTTGTCTATTGTATTCTATTAGATTTTTCCATGTTGAAGACTAACGATAATTTGTTGTATATTATCTTAGTCATAATATTCTTTACTGGGCTAGTTGAGCTCACCCTTTTCCTTTTTGTTCCATTTTTCTTCTCGTGGAGGCGAGAATGTAGCGTAGTCTTAGTGGGGGTATGGAATGAAGGTTCTACAGAAAGTTATTTAGTAGTCCTCACAATTTTTGTAAAATAATGTATAAATAATTGTGATGAGGATTTATTTGGGTATGTATATTGTCTAGAAGACAATAATTGTATTTAAACTCATAGTATATATGTTGTCGTATTTTGCACGACAAATGTATTAATAAAGTTGTAGTTATTTCTGTACCATGTATTTGGCGACTCAGAATGGATTGGATGGAATGGACCTATTTTGGGGACGTCACATACGTGGCGCCACATGGTCGGTGACGGGGAAGCTACGTTGACAAAATTAAATATAAAATAACTATTTTATCCATGTGGAATCCCAATATTTAAAAGGTACAAGTTTTTAATGATAGAATCCAAAAAATTGATATAATAGTAAAAAGTGTTAAAATTAAATATCCACAAAAACAAAAATTTGTTAAACTTTAAAATATTTATAAAAAATGATTTTTTTAGCTTATATATAGTATTACTTAATTAACCTTGATTGATATTTATTGTACGTATGTGTGTCTTGGGATAAAAAAATCAAGGGTTAATTATAAATTAAACTCTGAAATATACACCTTTTTATCATTCGTACACTGATATTTAAACGCTCTCATCTCGTTATCTAAAGTACTATTAAGTAACCACGCACGATGGACCCTATTCAAATTTTCAGTCAATTTTTTGTCAAAAAATGACCATGTGTCATAATTTAATATTTAAATATTGTTGACCGTATAAATACCGTAGTTCACTTAATTAGTTTGTAAAAATACATGTAAAATATTATATTAACAAAATAAAGTTTAAAAAAATTCAAAAAATTTAGGGATTTTGTCAATTCTAATCCCATCTCATTCAACAAATCAAAACAAACAACAAATTAGAGCAACAAACCAAAGGGTCCTCCATTTGAATCTTTATACTTGTTATGTGAATGACAACATGTATGTTATGTTAGTCCAATGATTATGAGATATATGTTGAGCATGTTGTTATGTGCTATGTGATGAATGAAAACTGTTAGATTTGTTGGGTTGTTGAGCTCAACCTTGCAAATAATCATTTTTACATGTTAAGGATTCAAGGTAACGTTATATGCTACTTGAATGACATGGATCAGATGCAATGCATGAAGATTAAATACTTTAGCTATAATTGTTATTCTTTTAAACCATGTTTAAGGTTTTGAGAAATGTACTTTATAAATTATGATGTGAAAAAAAATCATATTTAGTTGTAAAGTTTGAGTTACCCAATGTATAAGGGATATCGAGCTAAGATGTAGGATTTTATATAATAACTCTGATAAAGTGAATCATAAAATAAATTTGATTCAGAGATGTGTAGATGATAAAAAAATTAAACAAGCTACCATTCAAATAAACTATACAAAGTTAATAAAAAAAAAATTAAACTTAAAAAATTAAACAAGTTTACATGTACTTGAACAAAAAACAAAACAAAATAAAATAAAATAGAGTTAAGGACACTTAATAATTATGGATATATACAGGAACCCAAACAAACCAAATCTATTATTCCCAAGAAATTTTCTACTTCCCCTCTCTCTCTCTCTCTCTCTCTCTCTCTCTCTCTATATATATATATATATATATATATATATGGGACATGTCCATCGTTGGCTATGACTAATGTCCCATCGAACCCATTTTGAACCGTTTATCATCAGCCCAGATTAGATATGCTCAATTACTATCCTCAAGAACTTCTCACGGATAGTAATAGGACTTAAAAATCCTCATTTGTCTCTGGTTTTGAATTGAACGATTAAATGTTTTTTCTACTATCCGCTAGAACTTCTTGCAGAAAGTTTACAGAGTTTTCTGTAAACTATCCGCAAGAAGTTCTAGCAAAAAACATTTAAGACCCAGCAGATTGAATTGGGAAAACTCAATTGCAAATCAACTTTAACCCTAAGTTGAAGTTGCACTAGCTAGAGATAGATTGAAGAATCTTGCATGTTTTGGGAGGAAGTTTGGATGTTGAAAAATACATATATAAGGTTAGTTTTGCAATAATCTTGCAATTGGAAGTTTAGTAAATTTTTCAATTTTTGGTGGTTATGTAGGTTAATATGTGTTTGTTTTACTACAATATTGTTATATTTACACTGTATAACATAGTTTGGTAAGTAAAAAAAATCTTATTTTTGTTTAATGTAGGTTCCTGATCCATCTTCTTAAACAGTTCTTGCCCTTCAAGGTTTCCAACCCCCACTTTCGCAAGATTATGAGTATTCAGAACCAAAAATGAGCTTGAGGGATAAACTCGCAATTAAAAGCAAACAGAAAAAAGTTAAAAAGATCGATTTGTTGAATTTTTTTTCATGTCTAGCTTTTTTATGCAACTGGCCGGCACACCAACTTCTGGATAAGCACTTTCAACTCAACAACAAAAAAAAAGTCATATCGTGTGTCGAATTAGTTGCTAAGGGTGTTTCAGCGAGACTGGGGTCCAAATATAGTCAATACATACTAGTACTACCTCCATTTCATAATAATATGTCTTTTTAGCTTTTTATAATAATTAATTAAGAGAGAAATATTTAATACTATCATTTAATAATTAAAATTTATATGAAATTTCATCACTAACCCTATATGGAAAGTAGAAAATTATTAATACAATGGATAAAATTTATTAGGACAATGAGAGAAGATATGGGTAATATAAAAAAATAAATACTTTATTATCCTAAAAATTGTAAAAGATAAATAAATTAAAACATATTTTTTCTTCTAAAAAGATACTACTATTAGTTATTATGAAACCGATGGAGTATGTATTTTTCCCCGCCATTAATTACCTTTGATCCCTTAAGTCTCTGGACAATGGCCAACGTCATTACAAAAACCCTTCGTGATATTTTTTTAATTAATCTTATGGATAACCTAAATGTTAAAAAGAGGGAGAAACCGACAGTGAGTATAATTGTAGTATGCCACAGCATATATTACAATTATTGCTGTAGTAGGAAAATATACATGCATAGCCTTCACGCTTCTCTCCTTATCACAATAATGGAGTAGTACCGTACGTAATTAAGTCAGTACCCAAACTAAAGAAACACGCGTGCCACTTTCACTCTTTCAGCATGCATGATGCTGCATGCTCAACGTAAACACGATTCTTACTTTTATAACCCAACCCACTCCATATAAATTAAACTGTACTCCACTAATTAATTTACAACCCAAAAAAAAAAGAAAATACATTCCCGTATGTATATATATATATATATATATATATATATATGTAATCATGAATAAGAATATATTGTGGTCCCCAATTAATTTATTTATTTAATTAACCAGTGGAAGAGCTTCGATTATAGAACGCGGCACACTGATTCACCGGCCTCGAAAGCTGGCCGCCGGCACTCGCCGGACACGCAGTGAGCCACACCGGCGGCACCATACAATTGTAATTCAAGCAAACCGAAGCCGAATCCGGCGTTGCTGATCCTGGTTTGGGGAACCCCGAAATGTAATTGTGCTGCAAGTATAATGTTTTGGTGCTGCCGCTGTTCACGCTGACAACGTACTCCTCCGGCACTTTCCCCATCAGACGGTTATTATTGAGGTAAATACTTTCCACTCCGATCAAGACCGACGATAATTCTCCGGTCAGGATATTGTGGCTGAGGTCGACGATTGAACCTGGGCCGTAGGATGGCGGAGAGGACAGAGAAGGGACCCCACGGGACAAATTGTTCCGTTGGAGGAACATTGATGAAAGCGAAGGACGGAAGAGAGATGCAGGGATGGGCCCACTGAATTTGTTCATGCTTAAGTCGAGGTACACTAACTCTGAGAGTGAATCCAAGCCGTTGAGTGGGCCCCACATTTTATTTATGGATAAAGAAAAATAACGGAGCGTCAACGGCATCTGGACCGGCAGGATTCCCGAGATCCCATTGTTTTTGAGATCTAGGTGGAGTAACTGAGTCGGTAACTTGGGGAGGTGGCCGGTGAGTCGGTTCGAAGACAGGACGAGGACTTTCAGCTTGGGCAACCCGGTTTTAATGTTCGGAGGGACCGACCCGGTGAGCTGGTTGTAGCTGAGGTCGAGTGTGTGGAGGTTGGAGAGGGAGGAAATGGTGGTGGGTATGGGGCCCGTTAATCGGTTGTTTGTAAGGGAGATGACACGAAGGTTATTGAGGGATCCGACTTGGGGAGGGATGAGACCGGTGACAACGCCCGGGAAGAGAATGAGCTGAGTTAACTCGGTTAAATTGGAGAGAGAAGCAGGAAGGGATCCTGCCAGTCCACGGGAGTCGGATAGGCCGGTGCCGAGTGTGAGAGAAGTGATCCGCCGTTGGCCGGAATTGACTGCGGTGCAGGTGATTCCGGCGAAGGAAGAGCAAGGATCCGGCGAGTTGAAATTCCAAGTGGAGAAGAAAGGGGAAGAGGAGGGTATATCAGTTAGTGTGTTCTTGATTTCATACAATGCAGATAAATCGGAGTTGCTTATAATTGGTGAATTTTGTTGGATTGTAGTTGTAGGATTACAAAAGAAGATGAGGAGCTGAAATAATAGGAGTAGGAGTCCCATTATATGTATTCTTCGTTTTTTCTGGAGACAGAGAGAGAGAGAGAGAGAGACTCTTCAAAGGAAGGAGGCCAGAGAATCTATGTGAAAAGAAAGGGAGTGGTTGATTTCAAATAGAAATGACCGATGGAGAGATAGAGAGTGAGAATGGGGAATAGTATAGTAACGGGTCAGTTGGTTAATGTCAACACGGATGGGATGGGATGGGATGGGATGGGATGGGATAGGGAGCATGAGAGTATGGTTGTGAGAGACTAGACTGGATTACATAAGTGTGACCATTAATTTTAGAGTTGAAAAACAGCACCCGTACAATATACACGGCTTGAAATAAATAAATAAATACCCCATTATTTATTGCTTTCCATGTTCAGAAATTTGCTTCAATTTTATTGTTGAAATTAATTAATAAAAAGCAAGTGTTGTGGAGGAATATTAAAGTCATAGATAATTTGATGACGTGGAGATTCGGTCAAAAGTTAATAATTTGTGGTAGTCATGAAGGATTATTGAATCCCTGCTATGTATTGATTTTTTACACAGTATTATATATAAAGTTTACACATTTTAACTATAATTTATTTCATAAAAATTTTAATTTAATAATATGATATGATAATAAAAAATTTGAATATAATTTTTTCCTAATTTTTGTATAAATAATTTTTAAGTGGGGGTTAATTTGGACATAAGAACTAAATCATATAATTAGTTTGGTTTAATTAAGAACGGATCTATTTGTGAAACTATCAATTCCCAAAATTTATTTCATTATAAACTTTTATGAGTCTCAATTTTGAATTTTAATGTGTTAATTTGATCTCAAAAATCAAATTATATTTCTAATTTTTGAAAAAGAGTATTATAAAGTCTCAAAAATATTACTAGCAAGTAGAACCCGACCCGTGTACCTATAAATTGGGTCAAAATCTAATTGAAGTGCATAAAAGTTTAATTTTCTATAATCAGAGGCCTATAATATGCTTGTACTGTTTCAACTCTGAAGGAAGCGCAGCCATGGCGGACGAGAAGCTACTTTACGAGGCGGCTAGAAATGGCGACACCATGAAATTGAAGGCCCTAATAAACTTCGGAGCTGCTGTCTCGTACTTCGATGGTGAAGCCCTGACTCCTCTGATGCACGCCGCATGCTCAGGTGGTGAAGAGCCTTCTCGAAGCCGGCGCGCCGTGGAACGTCCTCAATCCTTCCAATCTTTCCGCCGGTGACTTTGCGATGAATTGTGGAAGCCTTAGACCTCCTCCTCAATGTTGGTCCGTTCACATTTCCTCTCTCACATTAATCTCAATCAACTAATTAGTAAAGCAGTTAATTTTAGCTATTATCTCCTTAGCGTTGAGCAATTATAGTGTAGCTTTAGTTGTTACTTGCTTCATTGTGTCATTGAATGTCATTGAGTAGATGCTATAAACTGTTGAATTTGTTTGTCCCTAAAAATTAGTACAACATTTGAATTTTCGTGTTCTCGAATTGAAGTTAAAAGTTAGTACGATATAATGTGGTTTGTATTGTGTAATGTCAACTGCTAAATATAAGTTGTTAAATATTAGCTCAATCTGAAAATGCTAAAATGGAAAGCTCAAGTTCACTTTTGAAATTCAGAAGTGTATGCACACCTAGAGGGGTTGAATAGGTGCTTATGTTGAAAGTTATCTACAATAGTAATTTTTAAATTTTATGCTAACTGAACTATCGAGACAAGTTATTGAAATTAATATGCACACAAGCCAATTATATTTGATGATAAAGCATATACTTTGTAACAATCTTATTCATTTATTAATTAAAAGAATTATTTATTAAAGATATTTAATTTATCTACATGGTGTTGTTATATTTAATACTCTCTTCGTTTCATATTAAATGTCCTAATTTCTTTTTTAGGATGTTCTAAAATAAATGTCCTATTTCTATATTAGTAATTATATTTATCATATTCTTCCTTTTATATACCCTCACAATCTATTTAATATACTTATTGGGAATGTGAGAGTTACAAAAAATGTATCTAGAGAATTAAATGACATAAGAAAGAGTAATTATTAGAGTCATAAAAAAGTGAAAAAACAATTATTCGGGTCATAGAAAAGTGAAAAATTAATTATTGGGGTCATAAAAAGTGAAAAAATACTTTAATTAATAAGTAATCAAAAAGGGTAATTTAGGTAAAAGAAAACCTTATTAATCAACGTGCTGAAACTAATTAGAACGTTAATTTTGGAACGGAGTGAGTATGTGATAAACTCATAGTTTTGAGCAATGCTTTTAGAATCATGATGATGATCATGCTAATGAGATCTAAATTCTTAGATACATCATAAACTAAAATTGTTCCCAATCGTTGTATTACTAAAAATGGTATTAGTGAATCCGGATAAATTTGTACATACGTTGCTTGCTCATTGAATAAGGATGATTGATCATGATCATTTGGATGGAGACACTAAAGCAAATATGTACTTATTGGAGAAGTTTACTGAACGTGGCTTGTAAAGGAATACCTAATGGAGTTTTACTTGTCTATCAATAGGAATTCCTGTAGTGATAGTAGTACAAGTAATCCTTAGATTTGAGATCATAATAGTATCTTGTGTATGATAAGTTATACTTTGACATGTCCCTTAAAAACCCTTAAGGTATATCAATAAAGAATCTACCGCTTCTAGTAAAAGAAGTGAATGTTCTATGTGATTCGATAAATGACAACCCAGGAATCCTTGGCCAAGGTGGAATGAAATTAGAAAAGAGTTTCTAATTTGCATTATTTGGAGTTGTGCATTTGAGAATCGAAATTCATATAATTAAATAAAATAAGACGTAATTCCACGTCTTATATTTAATTGGGACATTGTATGGTGGAAGGATTGAATATTTGTTATTTAATATTTTGAAAATATTAAATATAAATTAATAAGAGGACTCTTATTATTATTATTAAGTTAATTCCTAAAGTAGTTTGGGAATTAATTAATAAAGGTACTCTCAATTATTTTTAATAAGATTAAGAGCCTAATTAATTAAAAAATTTAATTAATTAAAACAAAACCTTATTCTTAAATAGTACTATTTAGGAGGGTTGTCTACATCTATAAATAAGAAGGTTTATTATGAATTAGGGTTACACACTTTATTTCAAGAGTTGGGAGAGTACGTATATTCTATAGAGATAGAATTAGGGTTTTGCCAAACACCCATCTCCTTGAATAACTGTTCTTTTTTGGTGGATCACCTCTAAAGGCCAAACATTTGGGTGGCTAACATTGATCAAACATTTGATTCAAGTTGAACATGAAAATGAATCGGATGTGAACTCGTACCTGAGCAAGCTAGTTTCTACAAGGTATGAATCTGGTGTCCATCTCTTTTTTATTTAATTGATAATTGAACACAAAGCATGATCATGGTGATGGTTTGTATGAAAAATTTTAAAACTAGTTTTATCGTGCTTCCGCTACGTTTATGTAATTAGATTGCATGATCACACTATATACAAACCTAACAGTTATCATCTGTCTACTTAATTATTTAAACTAATATGCAAGACCTGTTAACTGATTTGCAGAACCTGTTAAGTAGTAACTTCTTTTATCAATACAGAATATGAAGTGATTAAGTGTAGAATTGAAACAATGCAAACAAGATAAACAGTAAATAAGAACACCAAGATTTTTTACGCGGTTCTGCCCTTAACCTCTAACGGCTTAATCCACGTCCAACATCAATTGGTTTTGGAGACTCTTTTATTAACTTTAATATTTAAGCAATTACACAATTAACTCCATGTACAATGCCACTCAAATAATGATGGACACCTCTGCCCCTTGTTGCACAGTAGCAACCTTTTGCTCCACAACAACCTTCAAAGTCTGCTTTATTCTATCCTATCCACCACTGGATCAAACACAAGTCACAACATCTTGTATACATTTTTTGATTAAGAAAGAATATAATTACAATAGCTATAAATTTCTAGCAACAAGAAATTAATATCACGGCACAAACAATTTGTTAGAACTTTTTCAATGGAAGCACTGTTAAGAATGATTTCAAAATTTGTTGTCTGCTTAAACTTTAGCCAAGAGGATGTATATATATATATAGATAAAGGCTAACGGTCAGAAAACCAAATTCCTTAACTTCAGAATCCCAAAAGAAATATATGAACATAGCCAAGATATGAGGGATTTGAATTTTGAAGCTAATTGCTAGAATAAAGGAATAAACATTTATAAAGATTAGTAACAGAAAATCAGCCACACAGATCTTTTGACTTGGTAAAACAGGCAGAGATTTTGATTATGTTTTCAAAATAACTTCCCTTCTTTTCAGCTCTAAGAAATACAAACAGGCTTGATTTTGTTTCCAAAAAGAAGCTTCCAATATTTGAATTTGAGATAACAGCTCTTTGAAATAAGCTTTCAAAAATAATAAGATAGAAAACTTTTAAGCATATGAAACTCTTTTCAAAATAATTTCCAGCACAATGAAATTGCCATGGAATTAATTAAATGAGTTAGAAATTCTTACATTTGATTTCTTAGGTGAAATCCTATGGACCTAACTATGTGGTGGCACTAGACACCTTTTCTTCATACATGCTCACTTGATCATAATCTGTGAATCACAAAACAACTCCATATAAAACATATGTTGTCATCATTAAAATAAAAACCATCATTAAAATAAAAACCATAAATCAACATTCTCCCCCTTTTTGATGATGACAATATATTACTCCCCTAACTATATGCTCCCCCTAAGATTATGCATATAAAAATAAACTGAACAGTAAATAGATAACATAGTCCATAACCAAGCACCATAGAATCATCATTGAATATAATATATCATAATCAAGGTAGCATTCAAAAAACAGAGTATCAAAGTCAATATAATACCAACAAGCATTAACCAAACATCTTATCAAAAACCAGCAAGTATCAAATAAAACACCACCACCCATTGATTTAAATCTTATATTATCATCTCTCCCCCTTTGTCATTATCAAAAAGAAATTAAAAGTTCATTCTTTGTCAGATTCAAAACAAATTTCATCGATCTTCTTGTCCACAGCAACCAACTTAGCTTCAATCACACCTTGCTGGACCACAATATCATCTACTTTCGCTGTGACTGAGTTGATCTTTTCAAGAGCCTCATCAACCTTCTCCAACACACTATCAAACTTAGTCATCATTGTTTGGAAAAAAAGAAAACAATTCGGAAGTGGAATGAGGAGAGGTAGGAATAAATGTGGAAGGTGCAGGACCTAAGGAAGGAGATAGAGGAGAGGATGGAAGACCATGAAGGAATTATTTTGGGCTTTAACATCCCAGAACAAAGTTCCATCATCAGATATCCCAAGACGAGTTGTGAAGCACAGTTTTATCAATTTTTTCAAAAAGAGGAAAAAATACCTCAAGATCAAATGAGATTTTGAAATGAGCCAAAATAGTAGTTATAAAACCACCATAAGGAAAACATTTGTTTTTATTTTTGAAGCAGCTTTCCATATGTTTTATCATCATTAAAACAAAATTAAATTTAGTTCCTTTCAAAAGCAAGGCAGAAATAACCAAATCTTGGTAAGTCATATCAGAGCGACCACCAACCCTAGGAATCAAATTGGAACGAATGATTTTATGAATGATACTATTCATAGGAGTGGTTTCAACAACTTTAGGTAGGAAAAAAAGTTCAGATGAGTTACACTCTTTGACAGTTCTTAGTTGATCAAGAACAGTCAAATTGTCAAGTTCAATAGGACCTTTCAGTGTGAATGGACAAATACCAGGGAAAGGGATGTCAAAGAGATGACCAAGTAAATTTGTATCCACAGAGATTACAACATTTTAAACCAGGGTTTCTATGATATCAGATTTTATGGACATATTACCATAAAATTGTTTGATTAAAGTAAGATAAAGCACGAGAGCTTGGAGTTAACATCTTGCCTAGCCCAACAGTTTCAAATAAAGAAAGAATACCACACTTTTGAAAAAGTATAGTATCCACAGGTTTTCCATAAACAATTTGTTTATTAGACATGGAGGAATGAAAACGACGAGTATACTTAGACGATCTGAAGGATAAGGGAGTGACAGATACCTTAGGAACAGGAGTTGGAGATGGAGAAGATGATTGCCGTGATGGATCGGGTATGATAGAGGGCTCTGCTGATTTCTTCTTCTTCTTTGATTTAGTGGGTTCTCCTTTTTTCTTCATAACTTTCTTTGATCAAACCCCCAAATCAGTGGATGCCCGTCTAAGAAGACGATTGTTCCTTCGAGCGGCTCTCATGGAGTCCTCAGGTTCAACCTCCGTTGTCCTAGCCCTAGTTGGTTGCCTACCAGTAGAAAACGTAAACCCTCTTCGAGTTTTAGTCATGGATTCGCTGTAGAACACAAACCCTAGTTTTTGGAGAGGGAAAGAGCGAAACAGGAACAGAAAGAGGAGGTGAAGAGTTGCAGAGAATGAGAAACACGGTTAAGCCCCGTTTTTTTTAACTCCCGCCCAAATCATTTTAGAGCAAATTTCGAAAATGCCCTTTAGTGAGCTAAAAATACCAAAAGTACCTTTAATTGAAGCTGTTAAGTTAATATTTACTAAAAGAAATATTACCCACGTAACACTGCAAATATGAATTAAATCACATTTATTTTTTTAGTCCAAATTTGTAAACATAATTAGGATATTTTTCATGTTCAAATCCGGGTGGTTGCCTAACATAAATAACCATTTAAGAAAGCACTTTTCACATCCATTTGATATAATGTAAACTTTCTATAACATGCATAAGCTAGCAGGATTCTAATTGCTTCTAACCTTGCAACTGGGGCAAAGGTTTCTTCAAAATCTATTCCTTCCTATTGGTTATATCCTTGGGCCACCAACCTAGCTTTGTTTCTAGTTATTATGCCGTTTTCATCAAGCTTATTTTTGAAAACTCATTTTGTGCCTATTATAGATGTATCTTTAGTAGGTTTAACAAGTTCTCATACCTGACATCTTTCAAACTGATTTAGTTCTTGCATGACAATAGACCAATTCTCATCTTGAATTGCTTCCTTGGCATTCTTTGGTTCTATCTGTGTGATAGAAATGCTGAAAAGGCACAATAATTGCGAGTTTTTCTTCTTGTGTTCATCTAAGTGTTGCGATCTCCTATGATCAGATTAGGAGGATGGTTTCTCACTGTTCTGGATGATTTGGGTAGTTTGATATTGGACATTTTCTCTTCTTGAGCATGCATAGGTGTATCAATTTATGCTTCAGGGTGTCTGTATATATTATATTCTGCTTCTGCAAGATTGTCTGTTTTATCTTCTGAAATAGACGGGTTATCAAGTTGTATGGATAGTGTTGTCTTGTCTAAATTTTTTCCTTCTGAAACAGACGGGTGATCAGGTTGTGGATAGTGTTGTCTTGTCTAAATTTTTTCCTTCTGAAACAGACGGGTGATCAGGTTGTCTGAATGCTTTGATTTTATCTTTATCCGGCGAAGGCGATAAGTTCGGGTGATCGGGTTATCTGGATACTTCTTTTGATTTTATCAAAAATTATTAATGAAATGAAATTTATTTTCCTCTATTTATTATTTTGAATTATTTTGAAATAGTAAGGTTGATTTGATTAATGTGGATAGTTATGGGTAAATCACATAAATATTTGAATAAGCAAGTGGTTATAAAATATTCATTATTGTAGGGAATATTCGTTTGGTCGTGGAATATTAAATGCTTGTCGGGAATATTAAATGCAATGACAGTAGCGATCTTTATGGGCCCCATGCGGAAGCGATTGGATGAAGAAAGCGACAAATATAAGTTGTTTATAAATAACTTGGCGTAGTTATTCTGATTATCTTGTTGGAATACCGGTGGTTAAAAACACTAATGTCTGGCGTTGTTGAGCAGTAGCACTGCGGTATTGCACCAATTATTGATTCTTACGTAAGAAGGCTACTTTCGATAATTATTACGATGGTAATTCTTATTGATATTTTATTTTATTGATTTAATAATTCTTTGCGTTGATATTTTATATTCTTTGTTGTTTGATAAATTGTCATTACTGCGGTATTTTCCATTATCGAAGCAATAATTCATATTATCTGAATAATATTATTAGATAACATTATTGGCGATGTCTAGAAAGTTACATCAGGAGAGGTTTGGTCACCTAATTAATTGGCTTGTGATGAGGAGAAATTCTTATTGGAAAGCCCCTCTTTCTGAGGAGCGGCACGGTTGTCGATCTTGTGATTCTGTAATATTATTTGTGAATAATTAATTATTGATTTATATGATGAGGAAAATATTGATTTTATGTGGATATAGATGGAAAATTTTTAAAATGACAATTGTTGAAAATTAATATTTTATCTTTTACGATAAAATAATTCATTTAAATATATTATTTTAATAATATATTACTTGGTGATATTTTATAATGAATGTGGGATATATGAGTATATGAGGAGGAAGAGTATTTTTGTGGCATTAAATGTTTAACACATGTTTTGTGTGTGGTGGACCCCATTTCTTGGTTGAAATTTGATTATAGCTTGTAAAATGTCCGTTTGTGGATTTGGTCAATTTACATTTGGAATTTGGAAAAACTTTCTTACGCAAAGTTGTAGAGAATTGAATTTCCTATAAAAATCGCGAGATTTGAATTTTTACGATAAAAGGGCTATTTATTATGAATTATTGAAGTTAGAAGTTAGAAATAATTGATTTTGGAAGTTTTAATTAATTTTTTTTTAGAAAAACGTTTTTGGTGAGTTTGTGAACCTCATTTAACATGTGTTGGGTGCATTTGAGTTCAGATTTCAAAAGGTGGGCTAAGGAAGTTTTGAAAAATATATATAATATTATTATATTAAATTTTACTACTTTGGTGTTACAGCATTTTCTATAAATAGGGTCTTAGGTTAGAATTGAAAATCACACGAAGCTGAAGTTTTTTCTCTCTCTATATTATCGGCGTATTCTTGTGTAGTATTTTGAGTATACTTTGAGTATTGCTATCTGATGCTGAGTTCAAGTCATGCTTTATATCAGGTGTTTTATTTAAATCTTGTCTTTCGAGGTAAGGGATGTTATTTTCTTCTCAAATGATATTATTTCTTGATATCATTATCTTTGAAATATTGGTTGGAACTTTTTATCAAATTTGGAACTTTTTTCATGTAGGGGTTGGGGTTTCTTATTCAGCGAGTTCTTATTCACGAGTTCTTATTCACTATTGAGATTCTTATTCACGATTCTTATTCACGAGTACTATTCATGTGAAGCGTGAAGATGTTTTTTTGTGAAATTTCTATCTTTTGGTGTCGGAGTTACTATTCACGTATCTGGCCTTTATTTATATCATTATCCTTTATTCACGAATCTGCTTTATTCATAGAAAAATAAAATTTTTCTTTTTTTGTCCAAAATATCTATTACGGATACTAGCTTTGATTGTATCCGTGTTTTGATCATTCTTGAATTTTACACCCCTATGATTATTTTGAGGTATTTTTGGACATGGATAAAACAAAATACGAATCCTTAATCCTTAATCCTTGTCATTTTGTTTCCTTTGGATTCGTTTCTTTAAAATATTTTTCATCATCCTCGGTCTTAAATGATGATATTATTGAATATCTTTGGCTTTGTAGTGCAAAGATGAATGATTTCTTGATGAATATCTTTTGGCCGTAGTGCAAAGATGAGCAGTGTTGAGATGAACATGGTGGTGATTAATATCTTTGGCCGTAGTGCAAAAGATGAGCAGTGTTTAGATGAACATGACCCGGTGATGAATATCTTTGGCACTGTAGTGCAAAGATGAATATTTGATTCGGATATATATTGATTGATGTTACGGGGATAAAATATCGACGATGAACTTTTAAATTCATATATAGAAGATAGTAGTTTGCATTCTCTACTTAACTCTTCTAATGAATTATTATTTCATTGCGAATATTGATTTAAAATTTGTTGTCTATTGTATTCTATTAGATTTTTCCTGTTGAAGACTAACGATAATTTGTTGTATATTATCTTAGTCGTAATATTCTTCTTGGGCTAGTTGAGCTCACCCTTTTCCTTGTTGTTCCATTTTTCTTCTCGGGAGGCGAGAATGTAGCGAGTCTTAGTCGGGGGTATGGAATGAAGGTTCTAGAGAGAGTTGTTTAGTAGTCCTCACCATTTTTGTAAAATAATGTATCAATAATTATGATGGGGATTTATTTGCGTGTGGATATTGTCAGATGGCAATATCGTATTTAAACTCACGATTTATATGTTGTAATAATAAAGTTGTAGTTATTTACGTACCATGTATTTGGCGACTCGAGAATGGGTTGGATGGAATGGACCTATTTTGGGGGCGTCGCGGTTAATATCGAGCTTAGGGATATGATCTCTGGCGGAGATCGGGGAATAGAACTAGGAGGGAGGCGAGTAAATCCTTGCCTTAGTGTGTCTACTAAGCTTATTTGTTAGTTGGTCGAGTATATAGGGATATTATGTGATATATTGATTTCCTTAATTAACCCTTGTTTTATGGCGGTATTTGAGAATGTCATTGAGAATATTAATGATGGAGTAAATGAGGATAGTGGAGATGCTGTCTTACCAGCGAGGAGAGCGTCTGCAGCAGTGGCAATGTACCTCTGTGAACAACACCCTTTGGCGAGATGATGAGCGAGGGGATGTTTAGAAGCTTTTTGCAGTTCATGCAAAATCGAGACGAGGAGACTTCGTGTTCAAAATCTGAGGAGAAATGATAGCAATTCACGGGTGGTCACGACCCAAGCGATTCAAAAGTTGGGACCACGAGTGCAGGAAAGCGGATCCGATTAAAAGCGGAGGCGTGGGTCAAACAAATTACCAAGATATTCGATGTCTTGGGATGCGGAGAACGAAAGTTCCATTCGCTACCTTTATGTTAAATGTGGCGAGGCGATTCTTGGTGGGAATACGTAAGCGTACCCATCGGTACTTTTCGGCATGTCATGGGGAGCGTTTGAAGCAGTTCAATGACAAGTACTTCCACGAAAGTATTCGTCGTATGAAGGAAGTGGAGTTTATTAGAATGGGCGAGAATAACATGGCGGTGTCGATCTGGCGAAGTTAGCGGAGTTATCGAGTTTGCACCTCATTTGGTGGAGAATGAGGAGCATATATGGCGGATGTTTACGAGAGGTTTGAAACCCACATATCGTCGATATCTCATTCTCATAAATTTTCTCTCTATTGAGATGTTGTCAGCGGGGCTCGGTTGTTAGGCGAGATACGAAATACGTTCAATGAGGGACCATAACGAGGATCATCTAGAAGATAGCGGTCATCGAATAGCGATAACCGGCGGAGAAAGAAGAATACGGACAAAAGCGGTAACCACTCTGGTGGTAATCGTGGCCGTGAAAATAGAAGAAAGCGAGTCGGGAGGAGATTTAAAAGAGGAGATTCAACAACGACCGTGTGAAGGCGTCGGCGCCGATGGCAGCTGGTTCGAGGAGGAGAAAAGACCACCGGTCGTATGTTACAAATCTGGGAAAGAGGACATATCATTAAGCGCCCCTGACGAGTTTAAGGTATGCTATAATTGTGGAAAAGAAGGACATATCGCTCGAGTTATGCGATATCGAAACCCGATCCAGCGGGAATGGTGACTCGAAAAGGATGTCGGAAAAGTCAAAGTCAGCGATTCTGGAAGGCGTTTGTCGTGGCCGGTCAAAATCACGAGGAAACGACGAAGTTAGCACGGGTTAGTTAATTATAAATTCTTGCGAAGTTTATACCTTACTGAATCTGGGTTCTACCCATTCTTTTCTCTCTCTTGCTTGCGCTCAGCGTTTGAACTTGACTACGGAGAAATTAGACTTTGACCTATTTATGGAGAACTCAGTTAGGAGAAACTTTCATTACATCAGTTGTTTAGAAATCTTGCTTGATTGGGTTGGCTTTATCACATTACATTAACCTTATTTCTATAGAGATATTTGCTTTTGATGTGATTTTAAGGTTAACTACTCATCAATAGAAATTGATTACTTTTCGTAAGGTTGTTAGTTTTCATATTCCTAAGCAACTTTGTTATTGAATTCAAACAATCAAACCATTGTAGTCAAACATTTTCATATCAAGCCATGAAGTCATTCGTTTATTACGGATGTCGAGTTTTCTTAGTCCGTGTTATGGATTTGAATAAAGACACGTCGATTTGAATAATATTTCTGTTGTTATTGATTTTTCTGGCGTATTTCTGAAGAATTTCTTGGTTTACTCCGAAAAACGATATTAAATTTTGTATCGACTTTGAACCCGGTACAAAACTCATTTCTAAAATCTCATATCGAATGGCTCTATTGAACTTGAGGAGTTAAAAATTCAACTATAAATTTGGTACTGAGCCTTTATCTGGTGACTTCCTTTGTGGAATGCAGAAGCGGACTCTCGTAGGGGACACCATATTAGATGCGATAGTAAAGCGATAGGTGTCATTGTAACGTCTTATCAAGGTTGGGATATGAGTCGCGATTGAGAACAACCTAAAGTCGGTAATCGAAATCGTAGCTTTACAGGCTTAGTTGGTTATTATCGGAGATTCGTTGAAGGATATTCTCGAATCGCTATTCCATTCTTATGGTGACTTCGTAGAGATACAAAATTGAATGGAAGCAAGGAATGTGGGAAGAGCTTGAAGAACTCGAGAGGAGACTCATTTGACACGTATTACGACCATGCCATCTGGAAAAGCGAGCGTGGTAGGTGGCGTGTTGAGTAGAAGATCGTATCAAATCTGAGTGCGATATTGTCAAAGACTCATTTAGTATAATTTACAAATAATAGAGATGGAGATGAAAACTCTAGTTACTGCGTGATGATATCTGAGTATAATCGACTTTAATCGATAAAGTTAAAAAGTTATTAAGCTACTGCGGGTGATGAATTTGAAGAAGGAGGTGCGAAGTTGTTATTTCAAAAGCGAGAATCGGTGAGGTGAGAAAGCTCGAACCTTGATTTATTAATCCATTTGAAATTCTCGATCGAATAGGGGCGTGGCCTATAGACTCGTTTCTGCCAAGTATGTGGCGTGTTCATAACGCGTTTTTCACGTATCGATGTTACGTAAATATGTGGACTGACCCGACCACGTCATTGAGTTAGAAGCCGGACGAGATAGTAGAAGACTTAACGTATGAGGAGGTACTGTCAAGATCTTGGATAGGAAAGAACATGTCCTATGTCTGCAGAGGTTATACCACAAGTTAAAGTTTTGTGGAGAAACCATCTTTATTGAGGAAATGACACGGGAGTTGGAAGCGAAAATGAAAGCGAGGTATTCTCATCTTTTGAAACACAGTGCGTCGTCGTCGATTTCGAGGGCGAAATTTCATAAGGAGGGAGGTTGTAAGACCCCAAATTATTAATAAATGAAATTTATTTTCCTCTATTTATTATTTTGAAATAGTAAGGGTTGATTTGATTAATGTGGATAGATAGTTATGGGTAAAATCATAAATATTTGAATAAGCAAGTGGTTATAAAATATTCATTATTGTCGGGGAATATTCGTTTGGTCGTGGAATATTAAATCTTTGTCGGGAATATTAAATGCAATGACAGTGCTTGATCTTTTATGGGCCCCCATGCTGAAGCGATTGGATGAAGAAAGCGACAAATATAAGTTGTTTATAAATAACTTGGCGTAGTTATTCACAGATTATCTTGTTGGAATACCCGTTGGTTAAAACACACTATCTGGCGTTGTTGAGCGGTAGCTGCGGTATTGCACCAATTATTGATTCTTACGTGAAGGCACTACTCGATAATTATTACGATAATTCTTATTCGATATTTTATTTTATTGATTTAATAATTCTTTGCGTTGATATTTTATATTATTCTTGTTGTTTGATAAATTGTCATTACGCGTATTTTCCATTATCGAACAATAATTCATATTATCTGAATAATATTATTAGATAACATTATTTGGCGATGTCTAGAAAGTTACATCTAAGGAGAGGTTTGGTCACTAATTGCTTGCGGCGATGATGAGAGAAATTCTTATTGGAAAGCCCCTCTTTCACAGGAGCGGCACGGTTGCCCGATCTTGTGATTCTGTAATATTATTTGTGAATAATTAATTATTGATTTATATGATGAGGAAAATATTGATTTTATGTGGATATAGATGGAAAATTTTTAAAATGACAATTGTTGAAAATTAATATTTTATCTTTTACGATAAAATAATTCATTTAAATATATTATTTTAATAATATATTAATGGTGATATTTTATAATGAATGTGGGATATATGAGTATATGAGGAGGAAGAGTATTTTTGTGGCATTAAATGTTTAACACATATTTTTGTGTGTTGGTGGACCCCATTTCTTATTTGAAATTTGATTATAGCTTGTAAAATCGTCAGTTTGTGGATTTCGGTCAATTTACATTTGGAATTTGGAAAAACTTTCTTCTACGCAAAGTTGTAGAGAATTGAATTTCCTATAAAAATCATGAGATTGAATTTTCGATAAAAGGGCTATTTATTATGAATTATTGAAGTTTGAAGTTAGAAATAATTGATTTTGGAAGTTTAAATTAATTATTTTTAAAAAAAACGTTTTTGGTGAGTTTTGAACCTCATTTAACATGTGTTAGGGTGGTGAAGTTCAGATTTCAAAGGTGGCGTAAGGATTTTGTGTATAATTATAATATTAATATATTAAATTTTCTACTTTGGTGTTCTAAGCATTTTCTATAAATAGGGTCTTAGGTTAGAATTGAAAATCACACGAAGCTGAAGTTTTCTCTCTCTATATTATCGGCGTATTCTTGTGAGTATTTTGAGTATACTTTGAGTATTGCTATCTGGGTGCAAGTTCAAGTCATAGCTTTATATCCAGGTGTTTTGACTAAATCTTATCTTTCGAGGTAAGGGATGTTATTTTCTTCTCAAATGATATTATTTCTTGATATCATTATATTTTGAAATATTGGTTGGAACTTTTTATCAAATTTGGAACTTTTTCATGTCGGGGTTACTTATTCATGAGTTCTTATTCACGAGTTCTTATTCATGATTCTTATTCACGAGTTCTTATTCACGAGTACTATTCTTAGCATGAAGCGTGAAGATGTTTTTGTGAAATTTCTATCTTTTGGTGTAGATTTACTATTCACGTATCTGGCCTTTATTCACGTATCTGACCTTTATTCACGAATCGGCCTTTATTCATAGAAAAATGAAATTTTTTCTTTTTTGTCAAAATATCTATTATGGATACTAGCTTTGATTGTATCCATGTTTTGATCATTCTTGAATTTTACACCACTATGATTATTTTGAGGTATTTTTGGACATGGATAAAACAAAATCGAATCCTTAATCCTTAATCCTTGTTCTTTTGTTTCCTTCCTTTGGATTCGTTTTCTTTAAAATATTTTTCATCATCCTCGGTCTTAAATGATGATATTATTGAATATCTTTGGCTTTGTAGTGCAAAGATGAATGATTTCTTGATGAATATCTTTGGCGTAGTGCAAAGATGAGCAGTGTTGAGATGAACATGATGGTGATTAATATCTTTGGCGTAGTAGTGCGAAGATGAGCAGTGTTTAGATGAACATGATTGGTGATGAATATCTTTGGCTGTAGTGCAAAGATGAATATTTGATTCGGATATATATTGATTGATGTTACTGGGGATAAAATATCGACGATGAACTTTTAAATTCATATATAGAAGATAGTAGTTTGCATTCTCTACTTAACTCTTCTAATGAATTATTATTTCATTGCGAATATTGATTTAAAATTTGTTGTCTATTGTATTCTATTAGATTTTTCCTGTTGAAGACTAACGATAATTTGTTGTATATTATCTTAGTCGTAATATTCTTTTCTTGGGCTAGTTGAGCTCACCCTTTTCCTTGTTGTTCCATTTTTCTTCTCGGGGGGCGAGAATGTAGCGAGTCTTAGTCGGGGTATGGAATGAAGGTTTAGAGAGAGTTGTTTAGTAGTCCTCACCATTTTTGTAAAATAATGTATCAATAATTATGATGGGGATTTATTTGCGTGTGGATATTGTCTAGATGGCAATATCGTATTTAAACTCACAGTTTATATGTTGTAATAATAAAGTTGTAGTTATTTACGTACCATGTATTTGGCGACTCGAGAATGGGTTGGATGGAATGGACCTATTTTGGATTCAAAGAGTTGGGACCACGATGCGGGGAAGCGGATCCGATTAAAGCGAGACGTGGGTCAAACAAATTACCAAGATATTCGATGTCTTGGGATGCACGAAGGAACGAAGGTTCCATTCGCTACCTTTATGTTAAAGTGGCGAGGCGAGATTCTTTGGTGGGATCTCATGAAGCGTACCCATCCATTGCGCACTCAAAGATGTCGTGGGAGACATTTGAAGCAGTTCAATGACAAGTACTTTACGAAAGTATTCATCATATGAAGGAAGTGGAGTTTATTAGGCGGAAGCGAGAATAACATACGCGGTGTCGAAGACGAGGTGAAGTTCGCGGAGTTATCCATGTTTGCACCTCATTTGGTGGAGAATGAGAGCGTATGGCGGATGTTTCGAGAGGTTTGAAACCCGCATCACGTCGGTATCTCATTTTCATAAATTTTTCTCTATTCAGGATGTTGTCAGCGGGGCTCGGTTGTTAGAAGCGAGATAACGAAATACGTCAACCGAGGGACCATAACCAGATCATATCAAGATAGCGATCATCGAATAACGATAACCGGACGGAGAAAGAAAAAGACGGACAAAAATGGTAACCACTCGGTGGTAATCATGGCCATGAAAATAGAAAAAGCGAGTGGGAGGAGATTTTAAAAAGAGGAGATTCAACAATGACCATGTGAAGACATCGGCGCAAGAAAGGCTGGTTCAAGGAGGAGAAAAATGGCCGGTCAGTATGTTACAAATCTTGGAAAGAGGGACATATCACCAAACTACCCACAACAGCTTTAAGGTATGCTATAATTGTGGAAAGAAGGACATATCGCTCGAGATTAGACGATATCGAAACCAGATCCCACCGGAATGGTGACTCAAAAGGATGTCCGGAAAAGTCAAAGTCAACGATTCACGGAAGAGCGTTTGTCGTGATTGGTCAAAAATACGAGGAACCCGAACGAAGTTAGCACGGGTTAGTTAATTATAAATTCTTGCGAAGTTTATACCTTACTTGAATCTGGGTTCTACCCATTCTTTTATCTCTCTTGCTTGCGCTCAGCGTTTGAACTTGACTACGGAGAAATTAGACTTTGACCTATTTATGGAGACTCTAGTTAGGAGAAACTTTCATTACATCCGTTGTTTGGAAATCTTGCTTGATTCGAGTTGGCACTATCACATTACACGTTAACCTTATTTCATAGAGATATTTGCTTTTGATGTGATTTTAAGGTTAACTACTCATCACGCCGAAATTGATTACTTTTCGTAAGGTTGTTAGTTTTCATATTCCTAAGCAACTTTGTTATTCGATTTCAAGCAATCAAACCGTTGTAGTCAAACATTTTCATATCAAGCCATGAAGTCATTCGTTTATTATGGATGTCAAGTTTTCTTAGTCCATGTTATGGATTTGAATAAAGACACGTCGATTTGAATAATATTCTGTTGTTATTGATTTTTCCGACGTATTTCTGAAGAATTTCTTGGTTTACTCCCAAAAGTCGATATTAAATTTTGTATCGACTTTGAACCCGAGACAAAACTCATTTCTAAAATCTCATATCGAATGGCTCTATTGAACTTCGAGAGTTAAAAATTCAACTATAGAATTTGGTACTGAGCCTTTATCCGGTGACTTCCTTTGTGGAATGCACGAAGCCAGATTCTCCGGGGGACACCATATTAAATGCGATAGTAAAGCGATAGGTGTCATTGTAACGTCTTATCCAAGGTTGGGATATGAGTCACATTTGAGAACAACCTAAGTCGGTAATCGAAATACGTAGCTTTTACAAGCTTAGTTGGTTATTATCGGAGATTCGTTGAAGGATATTCTCGAATCGCTATTCCATTAACGCACTTGGTGACTCGTAGAGATACAAAATTGAATGGAGCAAGGAATGTGGGAGGAGCTTGAAGAACTCGAGAGGAGACTCATTTCAAAGACATGTTACGACCATGCCATCCCGAAAAGCGAACGTGGTGGCGACGTGTTGAGTAGAAGATCGTATACATAATCTGAGTACGATATTATCAAAGACTAATTTCAGTATAATTTACAAATAATAGAGATGGAGATGAAAACTCTAGTTACCCACGTGATGATATCACGAGTATAATCGACTTTAATCGATAAAGTTAAAGTTATTCAAGCTACACAACGGAGTGATGAATTTGAAGAAGGAGGTGCTGAAGTTGTTATTTCAAAAGCGAGAATCGGTGAGGTGAGGAAAGCTCAAACCTTCGATTTATTAATCCATTTGAAATTCTCGATCGAATAGGAACTGTGGCCTATAGACTCGCTTTTACCGCCAAGTATGACGCGTGTTCACGCGTTTTTCACGTATCGATGTTACGTAAATATGTGGACGAATTCGAACCACGTCATTGAGTTAGAAGCCGGACGAGATAGCAAGAAGACTTAACGACGAGGAGGTACTGTCAAGATCTTGGATAGGAAAGAACATGTCCTATGTATGCGAGGTTATACCACAAGTTAAAGTTTTGTGGAGAAACCATGCTATCGATTGAAATGACACGGGAGTTGAAAACGGAAATGAAAGCGAGGTATTCTCATCTTTTGAAACACACCAGTGCGATACGTCAATTTCGAGGACGAAATTTCATAAGGATGGGAGGTTGTAAGACCCAAATTATTAATAAATAAAATTTATTTTCCTCTATTTATTATTTTGAAATAGTAAGGGTCGATTTGATTAATGTGGATAGTTATGAGTAAAATACGCAAATATTTGAATAAGCAAGTGGTTATAAAATATTCATTATCAGGGAATATTCAGATCGCTTCTGGGAATATTAAATCGTCAGAATATATTAAATGCGATGCGATTTTTTGTGGGCCCCATAACGAAAGCGATTGGATGAAAAAACGACAAATATAAGTTGTTTATAAATAACTGCCAGTAGTTATTACTGAATTACATTGTTGGAATACCGAATTGGTTAAAACACACTAATCTGCGTTGTTGAGCAGTATTACCTGGTATTGCACCAATTATTGATTCTTACGTAAGAAGGCACTACTCAATAATTATTACAAGATAATTCTTATTCGGTATTTTATTTTATTGATTTAATAATTATTGCGTTGATATTTTATATTCTTTGTTGTTTGATAATTGTCATTACTGCACGTATTTTTATTATCAAGTAATAATTCATATTATCCGAATAATATTATTAGATAACATTATTGGCAATGTCTAGAAAGTTACATAAGGAGAGGTTTCAGTCACCTAATCATGGCAGCGATGAAGGAGAAATTCTTATTGGAAAGCCCTCTTTCCAGGAGCTGCACGGTCATTAATAATGTGATTACGTAATATTATTTGTGAATAATTAATTATTGATTTATATGATGAGAAAAATATTGATTTTATGTGGATATAGATGGAGAAAATTTTTAAAATGACAATTGTTGAAAATTAATATTTTATCTTTTTCGATAAAATAATTCATTTAAATATATTATTTTAATAATATATTAACGGTGATATTTTTACAACGAATGTGGGATATATGAGTATATGAGGAGGAAGAGATTTTTGTTGCAATAAATGTTTAAAACATGTTAAACATATGTGGACCCCATTTCTTGGTGAAATTTGATTATAGCTTGTAAAATTGTCCGTATGTGGATTTTTGGCCAATTTACATTTGGAATTTGGAAAAACTTTCTTCGCATGAAGTTGTAGAGAATTGAATTTCCTATAAAAATCGCGCAAAGATTCAATTTTACGATAAAAGAGCTATTTATTGTGAATTATTGAAGTTAGAAGTTAGAAATAATTGATTTTGGAAGTTTAAAATATTTTAATTACAAAAACGTTTTTCCATTTTTGAAACTCATTTAACATGTGTTAGGGTGGTTTGAGTTCAGATTCTTGGATGCGTAGGAAGTTGTAGAAAAAATTATAATATTAATTTATTAAATTTTCTACTTTGGTGTTCTAAGCATTTTCCTATAAATAGGTGCTTAGGTTAGAATTGAAAATCACACCTTAAACTGAAGTTTTTCTCTCTATATTATCGAGCGTATTCTTGTGAGTATTTTGAGTATACTTTGAGTATTGCTATATCTGATGCAAGTTCAAGTCATAGTCTATATCAAATGTGTTCAATTAGAAGTCTTATCTTTCGAGGTAAGGATGTTATTTTCTTCTCAAATGATATTATTTCTTCAATATCATTATCTTTGAAATATTGGTTGGAACTTTTTATCAAAATTGGAACTTTTTCATGTAAGGAGTTCTTATTCATGAGTTCTTATTCACGAGTTCTATTATTCATGAGTTCTATTCAAAAGTACTATTCATGAAGCGTGAAGATGTTTTTTGTGAAATTTCTATCTTTTGGTGTCGGAGTTACTATTCACGATATCTGGCCTTATTCACGTATCTGACCTTTATTCACGAATACGGCCCTATTATTCAGAAAAATGAAAATTTTTCTTTTCGTCTAAAATATCTATTCGGATACTAGCTTTGATTGTATCCATGTTTTGATCATTCTTGAATTTTACTCCACTATGATTATTTATGAGGTATTTTTGGACATGGAATAGTGAAATACTGAATCCTTAATATTTATTCTTTTGTTTATTGGATTCGTTTCCTTTAAAATATTTTTCACCATCCTCGGTCCTAAATGATGATATTCTTGAATATCTTTGGCACTGTAGTGCAAAGATGAATGATTTCTTGATGAATATTTTGGCCGTAGTGCAAAGATGAGCAGTGTTGAGATGAACACGACCGATCGATTAATATCTTTTTGGCCGTAGTGCAAAGATGAGCAGTGTTTAGATGAACATGACTAATCGATGAATATCTTTGGCTTTGTAGTGCAAAGATGAATATTTGATTCAGATATATATTGATTGATGTTACAGGGAATAAAATATCGACGATGAACTTTTAAATTCATACATAGAAGATAGTAGATTTCATTCTCTACGTAACTCTTCTATGAATTATTATTTCATTGCGAATATTGATCCGAAACTTGTTATCATTGTATTCTATCAATTTTTTCCTGTTGAAGACTAACGATAATTTGTTGTACATTATCTTAGTCATAATATTCTTTCTTTGGGCTAGTTGAGCTCACCCTTTTCCTTGTTGTTCCATTTTTTCTTCTCCGGAGGCGAGAATGTAGCGAAAGTACTTAGTCGGGGTATAGAATGAAGTTCTAGAGAGTTGTTTAGTAGTCCTCACCATTTTGTAAAATAATGTATAAATAATTATGATGGGGATTTATTTGCGTGTGGATATTGTCAGATGGCAATATCTGTATTTAAACTCACAGTTTATATGTTGTAATAATAAAGTTGTAGTTATTTCTGTACCATGTATTTGGCGACTCAGAATGGGTTGGATGAAATGGACCTATTTTGGGGGCGTCACACCAAATACTTTAAAACAACTAATATTAGATACTCTTTTTTTAGCAGTTCATATGTTGTTTTCAATAAGATAGGTCTAATTAAAACCCTATTTAAAATATAACATACAGTACTTAGAGCATTAATAACAGTTTTCCTAATTAACTCTCTATCCCCAATTTTAAAGAATATATTAATAAATCATTATCCAACAGTTTTCTTATCCTTATTTGACTCTCTATTTTAATCCTTATATAGGATTTTACTCCCTAGTGTGAGGGAATCAAAAGACCGTTCTCTATATATACAAAATGACATTTTACACCCTAATTTAAGTGGACAACTCATCAATCATACACATTTTGACATGTTTTTACTACTTCATTTTCAAATTATAAACTTAATATTTATTTAAAAAAAAAAATTTAATTTCAAACGTATTCAAATTTTAAATTGATATAAATTTATTTAATTTATGTCAATATAATTATAAATATTATAAAAGTACTATTAATTATAAAATTTATTATTTTCAAAATTTAAATGAATCATATTAAATTTAAATTTAAAAATTTCACAAATTAACTTTTAAAAGTTAATATTGATCTTATGTACATTTACAATTACAATCCATTCAATACTCACTCCATAAATTACTTAAAATTTAAAATAAATAAAAATTATTTTACGGTGGAATATAATTGATAAATTATACTCTCTTTTATAAAGTATAAGATTATTATTAATTTGATGTTTTGACTGTTGGAACTTTTAAATTTTAAATTTAAAGAATAATATAAGGAATCTGTTGGGTACATAGTGAAAAAATTGAATCCCTATTTTGCAGAATGACCCAATAACACTGAAGAATAAGGATAAAAATAAGGAAGCTGTTGTGAATGCTCTTACAACCTTTGCCCAGAATCTTCTAGGCAGCTTATATTCTTGAAGAAGCGTTCTTGTTGTTTCTTGGAGTGTTCGATTTTTTCGTTCCACCACCCTATTTTGTTGTGGCGTTCTTGGTGCAAAAAATTCATGTGAAACACATTTCTCATTACAGTATGGAATGAATTCTTTACCAAACTCATCACCATGGTCGCTTCGAACACTAATTAACTTAAGATTATGTTTTGTTTCAAGATTCTTTATTAGCTTGTCAAATTCTGCAAAAGCTTGATCTTTATTTTTTAAAAATAATACCCATGTAAATCTTGAAAAATCATCGACAATAACAAATGCATAATGATTAATTTTCTAAGCTAGCATATCTTCCAGGATCAAATAAATTAAGATATAACAATTGAAGAGATAAGGAAATAGATACCTGATTTTTACTTGAAAATGAGTTTCTTGTTTACCTAATTGGCATGCATCACAAACACCTTTCTTTTCATATGTTAGTTTTGGAATTCCCTTGACAAGTTTCTTTGAAGATAGCTTACTTATTAGTTCTACGTGTATGTCTAACCTTCTGTGCCATAGACTAGATTGATTCTGGACAACAGCTAAACAGACGTTTGCATCTTGATGTTCAAAACAAATTGTATATATATTTCCTTGGGTAAAATGGGAATGTGACAGGTGTTTTTGGGTATTGAGCCCCTTTCTTTTGGTCAACGCAAATTGAGCCCCATCTGTTACAAAATTATTGAGCCCCTAGGTGTCACATGTGCGTCTGACTTGCCTACGTGGCACACGTGACACCGCTTACGTGTACATTTTTATTACGTGTCACCGCTTACGTGTACAATTTCCAATTAATTGCTAAAAAACATGATTTCCCCAAGAATCGAACTCAAAATATCAAGTTTGAGAATTTGGTCATAAGACCACCTGATCACCACAGACTTATCTATTAGATTCAGTTTACCCAATTCATTTTACCCTGCAAAATATTAAATGACAAATGTACCTATTAATTTAAAAGAACATCTTCTCCATTGTCGTCTCTCGTCTAAAGCTCAACCTTTTCAGATCTCCAAAAGTTAGGTTTAGCTAAATTCTGTCCCAAAATTACAAATTAGGCAAAATTGAGGAGAACATTCCTTGAATGTAAGGACGTTAGTGGGTCGATCGACAGTCCAGAGCTTGATGGTGTTGTCCCAAGAGGAGGATAAGAACGAGTCACGTCGGGTCGGGTTGCAATTGACGGAGTGGGTTTCACGTGTGTGCTCATGGAGAGAGCGGATTGGTTTGGAAGTTGGGGAAGAGAGAGGTCGTAGAGCTGTCGGTGATGACGGCGAGGAGGAAGGAATTGTGGGATTCTTACCAGGTGAAGTCGTAGATGACGTCGGAGGTGAATTCGGTGACGGATTCTGAAGGGGAGAGGTCGAGGACGTGGAGGAGACCGCTGCCAAGGATTTCGAAGTTTTGGGTAGTGGCGACGGTGAGACGGTGAGACGGTGAGACGGTGCTGACTGAATTTGACGGAGTAGCCATTGAAACGGGTTTTGAAGACTAGCATAATGGTGGTAAACGACCGATTGATCTGGTCCACTATGATAATCCCAACTCATAAGTTTGAGATACTATCAATTGATTGTAACAAGTTGTATGATGAATGTATTTTGGCAACTGGGTCAGTGTATGGGATGTGAGGAATTACATGGTGCCATTACAGGGGGGAAGGGGAATAGGAACAGAGGAGAGAGAGCACCTGGGTTTTTTATATTTTTTAATTTTGTTTTTTCTTTCTTTTTTAATAAAATGATCATTTCTTTTATTTGATTAAATTAATTTATAAAATTTAAATTTTGTCACAAATTTATATATAATTTTTTTAAAATTAATTAATAAAATTAAAATAACATTAACTAAAATTAATTTACATTATCAAATTTTGGTTTCCTGTTAATTTGTTTAAATAATTTTATTAGTTTTTCTAAGTGTAATTTTTTAATATGTCTAAATAATTTTATTAGTTTTTCTAAGTGTATTTTTTTTAATTTGTTTAAATAATTTTATTATTTTTTGAATTTGTTTAAATAATCTTATTAGTTTTTATAAGTGTAATTATTTAATTTGTAATAATATTTATATTTTTTTTTAGTTTTTTAATTTGTGTAAATAATTTTTATTAGTTTTTCTAATTGTAACTTTGTAATTTGTTTAAATGTTATTATTTTCTTATACTTTTTAGCATATTTTATTATAAAATATTTTAATTTATTTTCTAATTTTATAAATTTAATTGATCTTAAGATTAAAATTTTCTCCCTTTTTTTTAGTGGAAGAATTGATTGATTAAGTATATAACTTATTTGTTGGGTAAACTAAACATTTAGGTCTTTGTTGCTTGAGTGGTATTGTGACTAACATTTCAAATAGGAGGTTTTGGGATCAAATCTATGGAACAACAAAAAATTTGATAAAATTTGAGTTTAAATACACATCAGTGATTGTCGTTGGCCAAAAGAATTTTGACTAATACCCAAAAAACACAAAGAAAGACTCAATCCAAAAAACCTAAAGTTAAAGCTCAAAGTGGCATTTCAGATTTTACCCATATTCCCTTCTATGTTAGCTACTAAAGGCATTTTACCCATATTCCCTTCTATGTTAGCTACTAAAGGCACGTGGTGAGTAGAATGAATAATAACACATTTTTTTTTTTATCAAACATTACCTTGTGTCCACTATCCATAAGTTGACTTACACTAATCAATTATATTTCAGGCCTTCACATAATGAACATTATCGATAAAGACCTTACCATTTCCTACTTTACATTTACCGATAATTTTGCATGTGTTGTCATCTGCAAATATAACAGTTCCTCCTTTCATTGACACAAGTGAGGAGAATTTAGACTTATCCCCTGTCATGTGTCTAGAACACCCGCGGCCAAATACCCATTTATTTGATGGCACCTTTGCCTTTAAGCATACCTGCAAAATAGAAAGGTATCTCATCCTTTTGGTACCCAAACCATTTTGGGTCCACTCTTGTTAGTAACAGTTAAATCACTTTTCTTTATCCAAACTTGTTTTATTTTTATTTTATTGCAATTAGTATTAAAATGTCCTTTTAATCCACAGTTTTTACAAGTAACAAAAGGTGAGCAATAAAGAGGCATATTTCTTGGTTTATTTTTAATTATTGGCTTAAATATGATTTATTATCCTAAACTATAGGTCATATTCCAGTTCGATGATCCACCTTTTAATTTTGTCAATTAGATGATTGAACTATTAATTGTTTTCAATTTCAATGAAAACCATACATCGAAATCACGACGTGCATTTATCACAGGTGGAAGCATACTTAAGCTTATGTGTAAATAAAAAATATTATTTTAATATTTATTTATACATTTATTATACATTAAGGATAAATTCGTCAAATCACTTTATATTAAACATTAAATTTAAATAAAAACAACAAACCAATCATTTCCCCTTTTTCCATTGATTCAACCGGTAAAAAACTTGAAAAGATTGAACCAATCCAAGAAAATCACTAAAAAAAGGTAAGCCACAAATGATTTCTCTTACTATTCCGCCTCATATTCCAAATTCACTCATCTTCCCCTCTGTATCTGCTACAATGATATTTCAAATCCACTCATCTCCCCCTCTGTATCTGTTACAATGATATTTCTTCCTACTTAAAATTTTTTATTTATTTTTAAAATACATACATAAAAGAAAAGAATAGAAAAACAAATCCGCACTTTTTGTCCGTTGAGCATCCCTCATGTACACAAGTGTGACCCTGCAGATTACTTTTATTCACTAAAAGTTCCTGATTCAAATCTAAAATCTTGCCCATACTTCTAAATAAATCCTAATGAGAAAAATCCTAACCAAGAAATCTCTCTCTCTCTCTCTGTCTTCAAACCCTCTACTTCACCGTTTCTACAACAATGGAAGCTCCAATTTCTCGTTGTATTTACCTCCGAAACCCTCAAAATTGAGCGGCGCACTCTCACCTTCCAGCTCAATCCCTAGGATCGTTCACTACATCGTTCCCACCCCCAGAGTGGATACAACCCTTCAATGACCTCTCTAATCTCATCACAAATCCTAAGAACCTCCAACCCTCCCCATGGGGCTTTTTCTGGACTGGGGCTTCTCCTCATCGCTTGAGATCGGTCCTTGGGATCTCATAGCAATTTGTGATTCTCGAGTTAGCTAGGGTTTTTTTTGATCGACTTTGAGGCTTGATTGTTATTGTTTTGAAGTTTTGATTTGTTTAATATAGGCAGAGACCATTTTACCCTTTATTATATTAAAATTGTTTAATCAGAAAATAAAAAATTATTTTTTTACACATCAGATAAGGTATGTCCCACCTAGATAGCGACGTCAGCAATTTCTGACGTGGCATGTTCAATTTGTTAGAATTGAAAAAAATTGATAGTTCAATCATCTAATTGACAAAATTAAAAAGTGGATCACCGAAGTGGAATATGACCTATAGTTTAGGATAGTAAATCTATTTAAGCCTTAATTATTCTAATTTTATTAGTGGTACTTTTTATGTTCTTCACAGGATTGTACCCAATTCCTTGTTTGTCTAAACTTGACCTTTGAGCACCCAACATAATATTCAAGTTTTCTTCGCCTTGAACAAATTTTGCAAGATCCTTTTTTAATGAAATTATTTCTTCATTTTTGTCATCTTGTATGTTTATTATTTCCATCATTAAAATCATCTATACATGGAACTCTCATTTTTAGGCTTTCTTTCAAATAATCATTTTCCTTTTTAAGAACACTGTTTTCTTCATTTAATTTGTTTGCACGATTATACAAAATTTTATTATAGTTATCTAAGTAATCAATTTTAGCATTTAACTTGGACACTTCATTTGATGTACAATCTCTAATAATTTTTTTGTTTTTCTTCAATCAATGTTTCTATTTTATTCATTAAATCTTTTATCCAATTTTTTAAATGTGCAGTTTTTTCTTTAAGACGCAAGTTTTCATTTTTCAACACTATAATCTGAAACTGTAATTTCAAAAGTTTCATTACTTCAGGTGTTTGTTGATTGTCTAGTCTGGTGAAGCATAATTGGGCAGTTTCGTCTTCTTGCTCCGCTTCATTTTATGATTCATCATCGCTCCATGACATCAAGGCTCGTCTTTTTGAAGTGTTGCCTTTGTTCTTCTTTTTAAGTTGTAAACAGTCCCTCTTGAAATGGCCAGACTTTCCACACTCAAAACAAATTTCTTTTTGAGATTTCTTTTTGAACTCTTTCTTGTTGTTGAAGTTCTTTCCTTGAAGCTTTGTTTGGTTCTTCTTTCTGATTAGGTCTCTCAACTTATTGGTCATTAGTGATATTTTCTCATCAGAGTCATCATAGTCCCCATCATTGTTGCTTTCGGCTTGAAGAGCTAAGGTTTTCTTCTTCGGTGTCTCATCTTCCTCATCGTATCTTTTTAGTTGGTTCTTGAATTCGTCAAGTTCTCCAAACAACGTAAGTGTTTCCATGGTGCTGATGGTTGAAGAATCTTGTAGAGTAGTGATTTTTGGTGCGAATCTTTTGGGCATGACACGTAGTAACTTTTTGTTGATTTCTCTTTGATCAATCTTCCTCCCAAGCATGCTAAGAGAGTTCATTATAGTGAGGAACCTTGCTTGAGCTTCCTTGATCGTCTCATTCTTTTCTAGTTTGAACAATTCATACTCTTGCATCAACATACTAAGTTTCACCTCTTTCACCAAAAACGTCTCTTCGTGACTTATGATGATAGTATCATATATTTCTTTCGCTGTACTGCAGCCGAAGACTTTGTCGATTTCTGATTGTACCATCCCACTCAGCAAGGTATTCATGACTTTTGAATTGTAAGACATCATGTACGATTCATTCGCATCCATCTCCATGAGCGTTTTGGGTCTGCCATCATCATACCTAGGAATGACGGGTCCATTTTCCATAACCCACCATTCCCATGTATCTTCATCCTAAACTTCCAGAAATTGAAGTTCTCAATGCCCAGTAACAATGGAGGTCTACTAGTGGATTGCCCTTCTTGAAAATTAACATGTGCCATTTGAATCTTACCCTACGGTTTGCAAAGACACGTTAGTAGAGCCAAAGTTTTGATACCAAATGAAATTCATAAGTGTATGCACACCTAGAGAGGGGCTGAATAGGTGCTTATGCTGAAAGTGATCTACAATAACAATTTTTAAATTTTCTGCTAACTGAACTATCCAGACAAGTTATCGCCTATATGCTTAAGTATTTAAACTAATATTTTTTGACCTGTTAACTGATTTGCATATGAAACTCTTTTCAAAATAATTTCCAGCACAATGAAATTGCTTTGAAATTAATTAAATCTGCTAAAAATTCTTACTTTTGATTTCCTAGGTGAAGTCCTATGGACCTAACCATGTGGTGGCACTAAACTCCTTTTCTTTATACATGTTCACTTGATATCTTGCATTCCATAACCTGTCAATCACAAAACAACTGCATACAAATCATATGTTGTCATCATTAAAATAAAAACCATAAATCAACAACTTTGTCCATCAGTACAGGGGCAGCAAATGGAGCTTCTCATACCAAATTTGAAATTTCCTTTGATTTGAACAATTAATTAATAACCAAATGGTTCTCTTCAAAGGCCCTGACCTGATCATTTCACCACCACTTTTCTTTTCTGCAACAAGATTGTGTAAATGTCCCATTAATCGGCAAATATAAGTGCTTTCAAACCTTAATTGAGATTAAAACTTAAAAAACACCATCTCAAACACCGAAATATTTTACGACATTTTTTTAAATTAAATAAAATAAAATAGGACATGGGCATGTTGGGACACATTGAATGTTATGTACGTTATACATATTCTTAAGTATAAATTTTAGTTATTCTAAGCAACATTTCTAAGTGTGCCCAATGTGTTAAAGAACAAGTCGAAAGAATCCAAAGCTAGCCTGACCCTGTCCAACTCATTTTAATTTAACCCAATGCTTCCTAGTAGATAATTGCTCCATTTTATAAATTCCAGTTTCTTCAAAAGGTTACATGTATGCCTTCGATCAATAAATTGATGAACTATAGTGATGCAAGGATGACCATACAGTTGTCTTAGATAGCCTCTCACTTTGTTGCACGTTTGATATCATTTTTCTGTTTATCTTTTAATTTTCCCATTCAAATTTCTGTAATATACTAGTCAATCTGCTTAGTATTATTTTTTAATCAAATACTTCCTGTACACTGCTAGGGATACAAGCTGAGTTGATCCTTGGAACAGTTGCTAGGAGAGCATATGAAAATGGAGACTAACAGGGATTACTTAGAAGACAGAATTGACTTTAGTGAGGAAGCTGATGATGGCTTGGGAGAAACCATTGATGGAAGCTCATGCAAAAGCTATTTGCTCAGGTGGAGGTCACATACTGAACATTGGATTTGGGATGGGTCTTGTGGATACTGCCATACAACAATATGGAACTGTTACTCACACTATTGTTGAGGCTCACCCAGAAGTCTATGATCGTCTGCTTCATTGTGGTTGGGGAAAAAAGAAAATGTGAAGATGAAATCCAATCTTTCATGCCTTTGTGATGGTAAGACAAAATCCAGTGGCCATCTCTAGATTAAATCCAATCTTTCATGTCTTTTTGTCATAAATGTTCTTTTTTTACTCTCAGCACAGTGTCAAATGTACAAGTATGAAGTGGGTTTTTGTTTCTTCTTAGCCCTTCAAATTTTGTTATAATGTTTCTAAAAACGTTTCACTTATAATATTTCTTGAAGTTCTATAACATATGATACCTAAATGGGCTATAGCTGAAGTTGTTAATTTTTGTCTTTCATTTTTGCACTTGTTAAGATTATAGCTTTTTTTTTTTTTATAAAAATAATTTAAATGCAAGATTGTAGTTCTGTAAACAGGTCACATATATGTAACCTTTAAGACAATCTACTCATCTAATCAGTTCATCCAATTAAGGGAGGAAGAAATGAGGACCTAGGATCCTTACTTTAGGGCCTGCATTGATTCTGGATCCACTTGGCAATTCTTGATTGTTCTTGTTTATTGACAACATGATCCTTAATGTACTTCATGATAGTAAATATTTTTGTCAGGACTAACCCTAGCACCTTTGATTCAAATTCAAACAGAGAATTAGAACACCCAATTTGCATATTAAGATGCAATAGTAGCTTAGCAATGACAATGTTGAAGACTTGATATAAAAATATGAATAACAATTGAAAATAACGATGTTTTTTCATTTCTTACCTATCTTAAGAGAATAATGATGGGGAGGATTTAGAAATGAAACTGTATGATGCTTGTAAAGAAAGCTAGAGAGTAAACAATAGAATGGGCTAAGCCATTTTCTATTTCAGCTCATCGATAAGATTTCTCAATACATGCTTCTTTATTTATATTAGGATACTGATCTTCCCTAACTTGCACCACTAGCCTACTTGCACTTAGCGAATAAGCACCTAACTTGGGGACAAAGAAAAGTACCAATCATGTTACTATGTAGAAGAACATATGAAACTATGTAGAAGAACATATGAAACTCTAAAAAGCGTTTAAAGGCTCATCAAACGACAGAAAATATGTTAACACTTAAAAACCTCTTCATTTAAAATTGTAGCAAGCTTAAAAGTTTTGTTTTTACTCTTTTAGATCTACATTAAAGTTTGTTGCTATTAAAAAGTATCGTTTTGTAAGATATGTATCGTACCGTAACTAAATCGTATGATACGATGTCATTTTCGATTCAGCCTGTGATACGTTTCAAATAGTACGATACGTGTGCAAACCATATGATTCTGAACTATAGTCAAGCTAAAAATGGTTCTCAAATTTTTGGGTTACGTGCTTGGATAGTGGCCGTTAGGTGGGGTGCAATGGTGTACGCTAGCGGCATCTTGGTTGAGCTTACAAATTAAAGGAAGTTTCTTTCTTTTAATTCAATTTAATGTGAATGTATCTTTTTTCATACAGTTCTGATAACCGCAGATGATCACTTATGGATTTATTGGTTCAATCTCCCCAGGTATCTTTTTTGACATTTCTGGAGAGTATTACGAAGACATGAGAGAGGTCCACCAGCATATTCGTGCTTTATTGAAGCCTGAAGGAATCTACTCATTCTTTAATGGACTTTGTCGAGGTAATTCCTTTTTTCATGTTGTTTACTGTTAGTTAGAAAATTTGTTTGTTTAGAAATTTGAATGGAATTTGAATCTAAATTCATTTGAATCCACAAAGATCGTTTGTTTTTTATGCGAATAAATTTGAATCGGTAAGATGGAATGAAATTTGAATATTAAGTTTGATTTTTGAAATTGAATGAGTGAATGAAGAAATTTGAATGAAGTAAAAAAAATTAAAAAATTTTAAAAATTAAAAAATATTAACTATTATATTAAGTAATATTAAATAAACTTACAACAATTTTGAATTTTTTTTAGAAAGGTAAAATAATAAAGTTTTGTCATTCAGATGTTTCAGACATATCAATTATCAAATATTTTTTTTTATTCAGATTTAAATTCAAATTTATATTCATTCAATTTTTATCAAACACCCCTTTAGTTTCATTAGAACTTCAGAGTTTGGGTTACTCTACACAATTGATACCCTACCTAATATGGATTTCTTGGGAGAAGAGGTATGGGATGGTGTGAAATATATATATTGGCTGTTAGATACATATTACCTCCCTGTTTGTCAGGCTATACAGGATTATGAATGATGTTAATATTTAAATTACTTGTGTTTGTCAAACATTTTGTTAAAGTAGTGTCAGAAAAGTTAGTAAATTTTTTCATGCTCCCATCAACTTGTATTTTATGTTGGATGGTTAAGAAACTATGTATTATAATCTTTATGAAATTGGCAAAAAGGACAAATACACCATTGTAATTGTCACATTTACAGTATTTAACCATTAAATTTAAAAAATATACAATCAACCGAACTGAATTAATTAGAAATTTTGAATCAGACCATTCTGTTAAATTAATTGAATGTCGGTTAATTTATTATCTGTGGCATTTAAAAAAAATAAGAAATACAAAGAATTGACATGGAAGTTACCACATGGGATAACTGATATATAGATTTATTTTATTTTTTCATTTTTTTGATTTTCTTTCTCTCTCCTCTTTTCATCTTCAATATTTCTCTCTTCATCTTCATCTTCATCTTCATCTTCATCTTCATTCTCTCTCTTGAAGGGTGGTTCTTGTAAAGAGAATATTGGCAAAAGGAAGGTGAGTAGCCCCTCCTAACTGTGAAAGAAAATGGAACACAAAAGAGCAAGAGAACAACACACACAAAGAGAGATATGTAATGATAAAAGTCCACTGCTGGCGTATAAACATTAAAGACCGCAGGGGATTAAATCTTCATCTAGGTTAGTTTTTGGATTAGTTCCTTCATCTTTTATCTAGGGTTTTAAATCATTGATCTTCAATCCTTCATCTCACCATCTTTTATCACTACAAATCTATATTATGTTTTTTGATATGTAAATTCGAAGAATATTTAGGGCATCAATTTGGGATGATTCATTTCAATGATTTCAGATTATTTCCGATTAGGCCATGGCTAAGTCAAACCAATTGAATTTCAGATTTGTGAGGGAGAATAGATGATAATGGCGAATTAATGGATGATTCATCTTTGGCATGTGTTTTTTGGGTTGAAGATGAAGAAGAGGGGGATCTGAGATTTTTTCCGGGGTGTTTGCAGTTTGGTACATACTACATAATACATAGTTTGGTTGTATAGAGAGAAAGATGATGAATTTGAAAATAACATAGAAAAAGGTGTATGGAATTTCATATTTGTGAGAGAGAATAGATGATAATAGTGAATCAAAGAATGATTCAATTTGGGCATGTGTTTTCTGGGTTGAAGATGAGGAATTTCTTGAGTTCTTCAGAAATCTTGAAGGTTTGGATGACGCATTTATGGGGATCTGAGATTTGCAGTCAATCTAGTTTGGGCCTTTTTTGAAAGGTTCTTTTTCTAAATTAGGTGATGTGGTTTTAGTGGAAGAGTCATGTAGCTTTTCAACCATGTTTGGTCTCATGGGGAAATTAAGAGGGAAAGAAGAGGAGGTCTTTATCTTGATTCGGGGCGAGCACACAACAGACGCTACTCAAGGTCGATGTGCCTTCCGAATTCCACAGTTCTGGTCACTTACATTATCCTTCTTGTTTCATCGAATCAGCATTTAAGGGGCAATGGATGATCACAACAAGTAAAGGGGTCTTGGTGGGATGTGAAACGACAATGACATAGATAATCTGATTTTCTAGTGGAAGCCCATGACTTATCAAAAGAACGCATCCTCGATGAGCTAAAACGAGGCTCTGTCAGAGGCCTCTATATGGTTTCTAAGAATCGATCCATCATCTGGCGCACTATCAACCCCCTCATCTTCGCAGACTTTCATCAAAGAAGTGGGAGATAACTTGTAAATTTTATTAACAGACATGTGGATTCCTACCACAAAATTTCAAAGACTCTACGCTGATCGCTCTTCGTCGTAACTTCCATCTCACATTTCAAAATCAAATTCCCACAAAGACATTTCTGGAAAGAGAGAGAGGATGGGCGATGACCTGGATCCGCCCGAGATGTTATCTCCATTCTGGCCATTTCATCCCGGACGAAGGCCAGAACAAAGAAGATCGGCGGTAATCGAATTAACCCTTCACCGAGAAAGAGTTTTAACTCCGTGGGTAATTCACCGGGGACTCGGGAGGAAATTGAATTGTCGTTTGAAAGACTTGAAGATGTTGAGGATCGTTCTGCTCGCTGTAACCTCTTCTTATCTAATCTTATTAACCCCACGATGCTGCTGGATATTTTCGTGACATGGGGAGCTACAAGATACAGCCTGGAGTTTACCGTAAGGTTGCCGAAAGTATAACTCGAACAGATCCTTCAAGAAGCCGGCCGTCAGAAGAAGCGGATATTTCGCTCCGGCAGATCGTCAAAGGACTTCATCGGCGAAGAGGTTGCAAATTATCGGGTCAGCCGACTTCATCTACGCAGGATCGACACCCGAAAGTGGATAAAGAATGCAGACGGTGCGTACATAACGGAAAGTGGCGAAGTTTGCATCGACTACAATCGACCTTAACAAAGCCCTCGCCCCAAGGATCTTTTATCCTTCCGCCCATATCGGTCACCATCGATGCCACTTCGGTACGATTATTAGCTTTTACGGACGCTTTTTGTGTTATCATCAAATATCCCATGCGGCAAAGAAGATATTCCAAAATAATAAGAGTATGCATACAAAAACGACTTCTTGGCCCCACACGCTTCTTGAAAGCTACCTATCGCAGGACGATGAACTTTATATTCGATAGACAAATTTCAGATGAATAAATACTGAGGTTTAAGACGATGACGATCGCTAAGAGTATGCAGAATTCGTAAATATTTGGACGATCTGAATGCTTTCAAACTATTCGTCATCGACAATCAAGGACCAACCCGGATCAAATGTACTTTCTTGGCTTCGTGGCCGGAAAGTTTCCGGGTTATCCTGTCACCAGTGGGCATCGAGGCCAATCCGTAAAGACATCCGTGCCATCCTCGACGATGAAGACTCCTCACCATTCAAGCTGACGCTCATCTCAATCGGTGGATCATGGCTAAGGAGGTTCACTGCCTGACCGCCAGAGAGATCGCTTTCCTTTCGACAGGGGACATAAAGTGGACCGGAAGAACGCAAGACGCTCGCAGCGGACTTCCGAACGTGAAGATCGCCCAAAGCATAAAGACGATCTGGGTTTCTACTTCCTTTATCGTCAAGCTCATCTCCCCAGAGAATTTATATTTGTACCAAGGGCCGCCTTAATACCGAGTGCTTTTGATTCTGGAGATCGCCGAAGCGCATCCGCCTATTTGGCCACCACGGGCCCCACGAGATGTCGTTAACCAGTATCCTAACATTGGAAAAAATCTGCTCGCTTAATAAGTTTCTGGCAGATTTCTGCCCACTCCTTGCCACCACACGGATCACCATCACATAAAGCACGGTGTCAGGTCTCGCACTAGCCGGGACTGGAGTTATCTTCGCCTTTTTATCAATATCCCGAATCGCCACAAGCTGCCCTGTCGACTTTAATACGGTAACGCCGCTCAATCGTCGGTCGCGAGCTATCGTGTTTAATCTTCCGATCGAGCAACAAGCCATATTCAGCAGGTCAAAAGCGCTAGGCGCGGATGGATCTTCTACTACGACAAAGCAGGAGAATTATTTTAATAAGTCCTGAGGGATTTAAGGTCCAAAGAGTTAACGACGATAGCAAAAACGGCATGTAAGAAGTCTCGGTTCAGCTGGACATCTATGGATTCTCGGGGCTGGTTTAAAATTTGGCCAATGATCAACATCCAAAGTGAGTTAAAACCAACTTCAATTTTTCACATTTAGTTTGTGGTAGAGCTAACGACAATTCCCCATCATTGACGCTTATTCTAAATTGGCCACCACGCGATGCAAATGTCAGGTTCCGACAATACCCCTACATCATCTATGTATCTCGCATTGGATGGCGATTACGTTTCCTTCTGGAACGATCAAATGTCGAAAGTTAAGCAGGAAAGAAGATCAAGCACAAGAGTACTAATTTTACCCATCGATGGAGCGATCTTTATCGCCATCACTACGCAATTTTCCTCACCATTATTGAAATGTTTGTGTTCGGGTCGAAAGTTCGACGTATCGCTCTTCGCTGAAGTTCATCGAAGGGATTTATGGTGATCAGTACGGTACGTACAAAGTACTAATTTTGCATCTTTTTCGATCGGCAAGGTTACATTATGAAATGTCGTTCATTCAAGTTTAGTTTCAAAGAAGATTTACAGAAATGTAACGCCAAGAAATGTGACAAAATACCAATTTAGCAGTTTACGTAGTATCGCCAAGAATGCAAAAATGCCATCATCGGAGCCCAATTATCAAGAGTGCTAATATACTTTATTCTATCTCCTATACCCTTCTGGCCGTCTGGGTGATATCAACAGGACGTCGCCGAATCCAATAAAGCGTAGACTTGACGGCTAAGGGAGATGGGCCGTAAGAATCGAGCGAAATGGTATACCGAACTCACGCCGAGGACTACTACGGATTCGCCCGATCGGGGTCATGGCATCGATGCCTTAGTCCCACCGAAATCGGATTCCAAGTCTTGCAAGTCAATTCAAAGAATCTACAATTGGACGAAGGATCAAGACTAACTGGGACTCGCTAGACGAAGCTTCGAGAGGAAGCTTAATCAAATCACGCTATCAACTAAGGGTGGCTCAAACATTATAATGCAGGGCGCTAAACTTCAGAGAGATTCAAGTGGGAGACTTTCGCTCAGAGAAGCCAAGTTCTACACCTCAAGCCAACACGACGGAAAGTTAACGCCGAATCAGTATATAGCTATGATCAAGTGGCGATCGCCGTGCAGACTTATCGATTAAAGGCACTCGATGGTTCCAGATCAAGAATATCATACGGCACAGCCGGTGGTGCTTCTAAGCATTTTCACAAAGTTAAGTCGACATCTAAGTCTGCATACAACCGCCTGGGTTGGAGCATCAATAAAAGATCACTTTTCCACAAATTATCAATGGGTCACCATTGGTCCGATGGTCACTATGGTGTTGGTGTCCGGTGTCCTTTGGTCCTATACGGATCTTTATCGTGGTGGTAAGTCAATGGTTCACCGGCGGCGAAGGAGGTACCAGAGTGACTCACCGCCATCTGATGGTAGCCCCAGTCCTTTTCGTCCTATATCGAATCTTATCGTGGTGGTAAGTCAATGGTCACCATTGGTCCCGATGGTCATATTGCGGGCGTAAGGAGGTACGGTAGGACTCACCGGCCACCAGCCCCTCCAGTCCTTTTGGTCCGGCATATCGATCTTATCGTGGTGGTATTTCAATGGTCACTCATTGGTCCGATGGTCACTATGGTGGTGATGGGTACGGTGAGGACCTCTACCGCCATTCGGCGTAGCCCCAGTCCTTTCGTCCTATATCGACCTTACTGTGGTGGAAAATGGTCACTATTAACCGTCCATTACCACGGTGTAAAGTGAGGGTTGTGCTTCTAAGTATTTCAATAAAGTTTAAGCCGCATTACTCCAACTGTATTAACCTGCTTGACATCAATAAAAGATCACTTTTTCCACAAATTATCAACGTCACTTACTGGTCCATGGTCACTATGGTGTGGTGAGGTACGTGACTCACCGGCCATTCATTGGTAGCCCATATACGACCACGTGGTGTGATCAAGTCAATGGTCATTATTAATCCATTACGTCTCGGCAGGTATCTCGAGTTGTCAGAGTCCAAATTTACTTCACGGTGACGACTGATCCTCGTCCTATTGCATCTTCATCGCTGGTAAGTTATTTATTTTGTTTACCATGTGATGAAGTAGGACTCACCGCTATCTAGTTCCAGCTTAACGTCAATGATCGTATCGTGGAAAATTCAATTCACTTCATCAGTCCGATAAGTTAACGTGCGGTAGGCCGCCATATTCTGAATTCACATTATTTCAACTTATCGACACTCAAGCTATCGATAAGATAATGACCGGAATCATCGGTCGCCATCCAAAACAGCTTGTAAAGATTTATCAATAAGTACAAAATGTTCATTCCCCATTTAAGTCGATCAGAATTAATTACATGGATAAGAAAGTTTAAATATTTACATAGAACCAAAAACGTGATAAATGTTCACGTATCGCATACCGCCTTCATCATCTAATCGAAAGGCCGAGTCCACTGAAATCGTATAAGTAAATCGATACCTTCTCTTTCCTCGCTCCCGACAATCCTCATATCCTCCTCAATAAACCTTCATTTGATCTCTACATCGAAGTTCATCCGAAGTTTCTATACTCGGCCTAATCGATAGCTTCTTTCCAGCTCTTCACTGAATACCTTCATATTCTTGCACATCGAGTTAACTGTTTTACCTCAATCGCCGTCCTTTATCTTAGGCGAAGTGAGTCGCGACGCCGTCATGATTTTACGCTTCTGGGACTTCATCCTCGAATCTTCGCCTCTACCACCAAGTCAGAGCTGTCAATCAAGAGAACTCCTCATTTTTCGCCTTCAGAGTAAGTTCTTCAACCAAACCAAAGATTCAAAGTTGGTCGAGTTTGTCAACGACTCGGACGCAGCAATCAACTCATCCTCAGGGTCTTCATCATCATCGACAGTTCAACCATCTCGCCCGATCCAATTCTATCCTCAAGACCATTGATGGTATGAAAAGCATCTTCATCGTAATTCATTTTCTTGGGCCGCAAGGTCGATTTCAAGACGCTTATCTCGGCGCATTTAAATCTTCCTCATTTCCATTTATACGCCCTGGACGCAATGTCCAAGACAAAGATTAGCCCGCATATTTAAGAGATATTTAAGTCAAATGTATAAAATACTCAAGGAAATAGAGATGGTAGAAAGAAGTGATTATTCTCACTCGCTAAATAACTCATTCCCCTCGCCGGGAAGATTTCCGTCCGTATGATCAAGAGGTCGAAGGAAAGTCAAGGTTAAAACCTAGGCCAAGGTGGCTCTGGAGATCCCACTTTGGCTCAAAGATGATAACTCGACCAAGGACCGGGCCTGCTCGAGAGAGGTCTTGCCTTTCGTGAGAAAGAGTACGTCGTCTGGGAGGTGTGGTCCGCGGCTAATAGTTTTCAAGCATGGAGATTTGCTCGAGGATCTTCGGGTGGTGAGGTAGCGCGAACTTGGATGGCTCTCGTGGGTACGCTTCCTCTTCCCGATAACGCCTAATCCCCTTCATCCGTCACCGCCCTCTCTCGATCCAGTATTTCATTGTGGGGCACGGAGCAGCGGAACGACCCAAGACCGAGGAACCCCGAAGCTCTTCTAAGTAGCTAAAGGGGTTATTTTGTTTTTAATTTTGGTCCCAGTGCATGCGCCTTCGATCGTGACGCATCAAGCAAGCCACCGATCGGAGGCGGCTTTCGAGGTTGGTTCTCGCTTCGCATGGGTTCTGGAGGAGTTACGAGAGTGGACCGCATCTAGGTTTTCGGGTAGCTTTCTTTGCCGAGGGTGAAGAGTCTCTTTCATGGAGAATCTCTTCTACTTATTTTTCCGTTGAAATTCATCCTATTGAATTTCGTGTCGATCTACTTCAGGGTCGCTTTTATTGGTACGGCTCTCAATTGCTTCAAGATTTCCATAAGAAATCTTCGAAGTTCCTTTATTTCTACAAGAGTCTCTATTCGATCAAAGATATCGCATAAATCAAACAATTCCATGTTATAATTATATATTATGGAAATATTTTCAAAAATATAAACATATGAAATAAATCGGTACTTACGCTTTTATACGGTCATATAACCATGTCATTTCCGAGAGGAGTCCCGTATTTCCACCTTCCTTCCTGAAGTCACAAAAGCTCCATCATTTTCACTTCCTGCTCTTCTAAACATCTCCAAAGTCGTTAGATATTTTTTCGCCGGGCTTGCCCGGGCCTGAAGAAAAGAGATCTCGTGGCCTTTCGACGAAGAACCATTTCTCGCAAGCATCCCCTATCATTTAAACCAAATTTTGGGTGTTCACCACTATAACGTCTCACACAAATTTTTCTACGTGTCCACTAGGAGAATGTCCAAACCACGTCAATGACGGCTTTCTCGTTTAATTCAGACCCTTCTCACCGGATTGTACTCATTCTTTATGGTGTTGAAGCATAAAGTCTGCTCGTTCAAGGGCTTACCTGGTGACGATTTCGGCAGAGAGAGAGTAGGCGTAAATTTTTGTAATCGAATTTCAAATACGAACATAAATCACAAATTTCACGGCCTTTAATACCGATGTACAGTTTTTCCGAACGTGTGGATTAAATCCTAACAATTTAAAATTCCGAAAGAGGGTCACTATAAAAAACGGAGAAGAGGAAAACATCAATCCCTTCTTCCAAGAAGGTCATTCACGATTTACGGCCATTTCATCCTTCGCGCTTGGTACATCTTCTCACTGGGATTCAAATTTCACGTGAAATGTAGTATCTCGAATGCTGAACCGAAGTTCAACCCTCTTCAATTCAAATTTGGCTATTATAAAGGCCAGGTTGGTAATGCTTAAAATCGCCTCCGTATCGGTAATATTCTTGAGGGGCTTAAGGTTTCTGCTTTGGACATCTTCATCAAGTCCTTTCTAATGCATCGTGCTCGTGGAATCCACAACCACAATCATACATATTATTATAACTCGTCGGTGCCCTGGGGAAGCCACTGACGATCAAGATTGTACATTTTAAAGGCGCTACAATTCCAATGTAACAGTAAATCACAAATTTAAAAGCACGTTCCTTTTACACTACAAATCCGTTACACTGCCACGTTCAAAACGGACGATTATAATCGCTTAAGAAGAAATGAATTGAATCGTGGATATATCAAACTTACACGTGTCCGCACTTGGACAGAACTCATTCCAACTGGCCTTAATGCTTTCTTATTTCATTTCATAAGACAATAATTGGGTAAGTTTTACTATAATCTGGCTATTTATCGATTCCACCAAGATCATGGATTATTCATACTTTCAATTAACACAGATTCTTGCAGAATTATCAAAATACTATAGCATATAAATGTCCGTACCATATTTAAACTCTTCGCGAATTACATTTCGACTTCTTATTCTTTTTTATTCTATCGGGCCTTTATTACCGCCGGGCATGTTTCGAAAATCATTAAGCCTGCTAATCTATCAGATTACGTATAAAGACCTACCAATAACGGAGTCATAACCACCACTATCAGGAACGAGGAGATGAGAGTGAGGAAAAGATGAGTAAGAGGAGAGAGAAAGAAAAAGAAAAAAAATACATGAAGTTTAGTCATCGGCAAAAAAATTCAGGCTGGAAGTCATATCGACATTTACGTTCTGTTTTTGAGTTTTAAAATGAACAGAAAAGAAAAGAAATAGACGAAAAATTTAAGTTTTCTTTCTAATTCTTATATTTTTGAGTTTTTTAATAAACGGAAAAGAAAAGAAATGGATAGAAAACTTGGTCATTTTTTTTATAAAAGAAATGGGATAACTGATATATAGTTATTTCTTCTTTTTTCTTTTTTCTTTTAAAAGCCAAGTATGAAAATAGGAGATGAAGTTGATGTCCGTCCGACGGAATGGTCCGATTAATAATTTTTAAAAAATTCAGTGTGTCAATTCTATTTTTTTTAAAGTTTAGTGGGGATATAGTGGGGTATTATCTCTTTTTTGCCTTATGAAATTTGATGAATTTGTTTATCCTGGATTGCTTTTTCTATTTTATTTATACGATAGTTGAATCTATTTTTACTTCATGTATTGTTGGTAGAAACTTACAATATTAATGGAAGACTTTATTATGCCACGAATATGGTGAGACTTTGCACATGTAAATAAAAAAAACAATATGTTGCGACCTATTAAATATTTTTTTTGCCTATATCTAATAAATTTAAAAATAATTTTTGATTCTAAATATAGTCAATTTGACCGTGAAAAGTCAATTAGGACAAATAAAGTTAGATGAAGGGAGTATAAGAGATACACTTGCAACATAAGAGTTCTATTTATTTTTCATTTTGCTAGTGTTAAATTGCATCTTTTTTTTTATGAGTTTTGGTCAATTTTGGGTTAATTTAGATCTATTAATTGGTTGAATTTAAATAAAATTACGGGTGCATTTGATAGTCTACTGCAAAGAGATTAAGAGAGAAGATTATATGGTTCAAGTAGGAATTATATATTTTGTTTTAATTATATCGAAAAATGGGGTATATGAAAAGATACGTTGTTTGCAAAATTATTTTCCTTAAGTCCCACATTGGTAAGTAGTAAAACTATTTAATACTTTATAAGCCTGAGTAGCATAATTTAATTTACTTGTGGTACTAAAGAAAAGGTTTGGATATGGTCAAAATGACGTGGTGCTTTTGCACCATCCCGTGGCCCCAGGGTGCGTGATCGTAAAGTCGCATCGGCTCTTTAAGCGCACATACGCATCGTGGCTAGGAGCCTTACCTGAGCCATGAGTCTATCTTTTTAGATAAAGCTCGAACCAGATTGATGGACCTTAACCAAAATTAAACTGCAAACAAAATTAATATTCTTCAGTTTCAAAAAATTAATATGCAGATGATAAGAGCTAAATATGCATTGTCGCTAGGAGTCTCGATGTCTCGCCCGAGCCACGAGCCTATCGTTTTAGATAAAGTTTGAACCGGATTGATGGACCTTATCCAAAAGTAAACTACAAACAAAGTTAATATTCTTCAGTTACAGAAAATTAATATGCACATGATGACATCTAAATAAAACTGTTGTGTTAATTCAAGTTATTATTACAGAATTAATATTTTGTAACTGATATTTTGAATATACTATAGAGTTCAGTTTTTATATTTTAGCATCTAAGTAACTCTCTACATCTTCATTATCTAAAAATATATAATAAATATATTATATTCTATCCAAACAGGTAACAAATGAATTGATTCAGTTGGATAAGTGAAAGGTCGGTCTTTAATATTAAGGACTTGGCAACACCATTCTTATAATATTTTTTAGTTAGTTAATTAATTAATTAGTTGAGCTAATGGTAAAATGACTATGACAAAATTAATTAATTGGGCCAACGGTTAATTAAATTAGTTGGGCCAATGGTTAATTAAATTAGTTGGGCCAACGGTAATATCACTACGGCTAATCCAATTTGAAATGACGCGACATAGAAACAACAATTGTGATGTCATTCTTACGAAGTGGTGAACCAATTCAAAGGCAAAGGGGTGTTTGGATATCAAGATACCAATTCAAAGGGTGTTTGGATATCAAGATATCTCTTCAAAGGGTGTTTGGAAACCTATAAATAGATTCCAAAGTCTACCCAAAAACATACACTTGAACTTCAATTCCTCTCAAGTTCTTAAAACAATCCTTCTTTCATTCTTTTCAATTTCTTCTAAATAATTTTCTTGTTATATTTTTTCTTCTTTCATATTTATAGTTTGCACTAGATTTGTTCATACACAACAAATTCTAGTATAGATTAAAATCTGGGCCTGTCTTATCTTGGGAGACTAATTCGCAGTAACCCCTGTGTAGCAAAAGTAAGAGACGAATATAGTCTTAAGGAAAGAGTGGTTAACCATTCGATTTAGGCAAGAATATTGTTGTTCTATATCTTACTACAAAGCAGGTTACAACACTTTTCAACCTTTACAAAGAAGCTTTCTTTTCATAGAGTTTCCATTTGTGAATTGCTATCAAAGTGATTATTAAGGCTTGACATATATTATGGAGATTGTCAATAGTGTTTAGCAAACCTTAGTGGTAAGAGGTAATAAACACCTTAAGAATATGGACTACCCATGTCAATCCATTTTGTTCCATTCTTTTTCTATGTGTTTGAACTTTCAGCTAGCTGGTGATTTAGTTTGAGAAGGATTTGCATCCCTTCGGAGGTGTTGCAATCTTCCCAGCCCTCCTGTTTTCATAACCTTGGAATCGGCGATCTGCATTTTTTGCACATTTGTATAATTCTATGTTTTTCCATACAATTATTCTTCCATCTTTTCTCGTGATGATTGAGGACTTGGATAGAGCTCGAAGGAATTTAGGTGCCTCAGTGCATGCCTTTCCTAGAGCTCTCCCAAAAGAAAAATGAAAGAAAAGAGTTTTCTTTCACTATGCATTAAGGTTATCAAACTTGGACAGGTTTTCATCTTTGAAGAAGTCTACTATTTCATCCTATTTAAACATCCCTCCCATCTTCTTAAAAAAATATGTTAGCCCGACTTTGTCAAGAACCGGTATACTGTGGCCAGACTTCAGATTTGATGAAGGTTAAAACTCAATGTCCATCTCTTTTAGGGTAATGATTCTGGGAAGATGACCCTGGAAAGGCACAATGTGTAAAATTAATAACTTACGAAAGAAATCCCACACTCAATATCCTGTTACTTATATTTTCCCTATTTATATACGTACTTCATGCTCTCTAAATTAGTTCGAGGGTTATTTGAAATATTTCTGTGTGGTGTTATTGACACTGCTCCCAAATTATTAGTATCACTACTTTGTCAATACCAAAATTTAGCCTTGTATTTGAATTTTCCTACAATAGATTGATAAATACACAATTATGTATTACTCTTATTAAAGAAGTATTATAAACACAAAGACGTCGAAGAAAAATACAATCCCTTGCCTCTATTATAAGTTTTTACATCATTAGCAAAAGCATTACTTTCCGATCCATGAATTCACCAACCCTGTAAAATGTAAGCTAACAAGCTCTTATTAGAAAAAGAAACAAATGAAAAAGGAGAGAAACCAAGCAACCTCAAATCGGTACTCTAATAAATATCAGATAATATATAGCAACTAGTTGTGTCCCGTGCCTCCGGCACTACATGGACGGTGGGATTTATCCCAAACTTTGGATTGTCCAGATGATTTATTAGGGTGAGCGGGAAATTCAAAATCATTTGTATTTTGTTAGATAGATTGAGTAATATCATCACGACACTTAAAAAATCATGTCCATAGAAGTCTCATGTCCTTAGAAGTTAACAAAACTTAGTAAATCATGACCTTGAATCTGAGAATAATGGGAGACACTGGCATGACAGGAAAAAGGGAGTGGTAGAAACGGGTGAAAAGTGCGGAAATATAGATATTCTTGAAGGAGAGAGGTGTGATTAGACTGGGATGAGGAGGAGAGAATTTTGAATTTAAGAAGTTCTCTGCTGAAGGCTTCATTCATCTGTAAGTTTTTTTGAAATTTTTCGCTTGTTCCTCTTTCTCCCTCTTATATTTGGTAACTCTAAATATCTGGATAAATCCAAGCAACTATTATTGGATGGAACATGGTTTGGGTGGAGAGATAGAGGAGAGAGGGCCGTTGGGGAGAGAGGGAGCCAAATGTGTGAGAGGAAAAAGGAAGTATGCGGTTTAGTGGCATTGGGAGCTGAGGAGATTAAAGAGAGATCAAAGGCCTGCTCTCCCTTATAATTTAGATATGCACCTTAAAGGTCCTTTATCTCAAGTTTCTTGTTGAATATCATCCAAATACCATAATATACTAAACTCTGCTAATGACAATCTTGATTCAGTTTAGATAGTTATAGAAGCTTCTTGTTAAATATCATATACTAAACTCTGCTAATGACAATCTTGATTCAGTTTAGATAGTTATAGAAGTTTCTTGTTAAATATCACTGTACAATCAACCCTCCTTTCTTTTTTCCTCCTTTCTTTTACAGTGTTTAATCTACATTCAGATCTCCTTGCATGGTTACCAGAATGATATGCCTCTAGGATATAATATCGCACATGAAGCAATTATATAATGAGATGAACCCTATGGACTATTCAGCTGATTTACGGTGCTTGATCTAAAGTATACTACTTAATTGTCTGATCATGTCCAGCTGAAAGCAATTGGACTACCGATGGTGTATTTTCCACCTGACCATTCTAGACGTGCAAAGCTGGTTGTGCCAGATAGCATGGAAGTAGTGCTGAATGTCACAGTGTAGTTCTTCTTCTCATTTGATTTGCTGAAAACTAGTGTTTCTGGCTCAACCACTATCTTCACATACTGTGTTTCTGAAGACACTGAAACCTTGTATGCTGCTGGAGTGCCCACATTAGTCAGAGTCCTAGTATACTTAACTATAGTAGGTGTACTGTTGCTACCACTTTTGCCCGAGGCTGTCTGCAAATGAACAGCAAAAGAGGGGTAATTAAGATCTCCCACACTGTATTTCTTATCCAACTTGCATGTAAAATCTTGTTTTGTGACAGCTTTGATGAGATTTGAGCTGTAATTTAGGGCACAAAGGAAGTCTAGGTAGTCCTCAACAGTCGCATTATAGACAAGCCCTGGATCAAAAGCTGCTACTGGGGTGACATGTCCAGCACCATAATCAAAAGGTGTTGATGGCATTCCAGTTGCAATATCTTGTATGGTTTCTCCATTCTTGTATGTGGTGTAGGCTGTTGTCATAAGTGCTGATCTTATAGCAGCAGGGCTCCATTCAGGGTGGGCTGACTTGACTAGCGCTGCTAACCCGCTTAGATGTGGACATGACATTGATGTTCCCGATATTATATTGAATTCCACATGCCTGGAATCATCCGGTAACCCACTTGGTCCGACTTTACCTGTCCAACCAGCTATAATGTTAACACCTGGTGCTATGATATCAGGTTTAAGTATTTCTGGTGTGATTGGGTTTGGACCTCTCGAACTGAATGCTGCCACAACCGGTGATGGTTGGATGCCCAAGTGGGTTCCTCCAGATGCAATTGTGGCCATTGGATTAGAATCCGAAGATATATACTTCTTTATTGCATCACCGGCTGTTTGACCCACAGCTGCTGAAGGAATGAGATGAGCATCAGCCACCAGCTCTTCCCCGTAAGCATCTGTGTTCGTTAGAATCATCCCTATACCACCAGCATCTTTTACCACCTCACCCTTTTGAACCCTGGAGCCCATCCCTCGATCACATACCACAATTTTCCCTGCAACTTTTTCGGGAACTAAACTACCAGCTATGCAGGCACTGCCACTTGTCATGTTACTGGCTTTAGCAGCATACACCAGTGGAACTAAGGGATCAGATAACGATTTTCCACTGTAAAGTGATACACCAGAAAAGTTCTTCCCATTCCCTAGGATAGTGTAGGCTGGAAATTCACGGTCTAGAGTTCCTGCACCAACAGTAGTTATCCATGGCGCCACATTGGACAAACTCTCGGAAGTGGGCCCACCATTCCCTGCTGAGCATGATACAAAGATTCCATGGTACATTGCCGTGAATGCTCCAACTGCTATAGTGTCTCGGTAGTAGTCATTAACTGAACCACCTAGTGATAATGATAGTACATTAACACCATCATCAACGGCCTTCTCCATTGCAGCTACTATGTCGCTGCTAAAACATCCACCAACCCAGCACACTTTGTACGCAGCCACTCTGGCATGTGCTGCCATCCCGCGTGCTGTCCCCTCAGCATAACCAAAGAGGCTAGCTTTAGTTACAGCTGAACCTGCTGCTGTAGTTGAGGTGTGTGTTCCATGGCCATCATCATCTCTTGGCGAGTTCGATTCCACTGTTTCGTCTATTGGCCCGTAAGCTGCTTCATACCCTTTTGAAAAGGATCTTGCCCCAATGAGTTTCCGGTTGCAGCTTGATGAGTTAAAGCTCTTGGCTACCTCACACTCACCTTTCCAGCTACTGGGAACTGGACCAAATCCAGTGTCATCGAAACTTTTACTTTCAGGCCAGACACCTGTGTCTAGCAATCCGACAATGACGTCACTCACTGCGCTCGACTCAGGATAGACTGCTTGACTCGTGTCGAGTCCTAGAAATTGTGGCGTCCGAGTTGTGTGAAGCTGGTATATCATTTCTTCTTGGACTAATAGGATTCCCGGCTGCCCTTTGAGTGACTCAGCTTCCTTACTGGTCAGCCTTGTGGAGAATCCATGAATAACGTTGTTGTATGTATAAATCATGTTAGCAGAGTTTGATACTGATTTAATGGACGAGTCGTACCACTGGTGGTGATCATCAAAACTCAAGGGCATGGAGGACTTGTCCATGTGAACTATGTAAGTCTTCTTCGATCTGTGTTTATCTTCTGCAACAGCATATGCATAGTAGTAGCATATCAGTAATGTAAGCATTGAAACATGTCTGAGCTTCATTATGGTAATCTTTACTTTGCCTCTGCAATTTCTTTGACTGAAAGTCTAGAAATTCAAAGCAAGTACGCTACTTTGCCCGAGTGAGAGAGGGAATAGGGAAAATGCTTAGCGCTTTGTTTGGCTTTTATAGAACCGTCTTGTTGAAGGTATAGCAATGGAATGGACCCACTCAGTTGGGAAAAGAAATCTGAATCAATGAATCTGCTGGCTCTTCCCAATAAAATTATGTGGTCTAGGAAAGAATCTTCCGTTTTCATGGATTGCTGAATTGATGTGCACAACTGTCGGATTCAAATTGAGCTAATTTGATGGTGTGATGAGCTAATTAATACTTTATTATAATACTTCCTCCGTTGCACAAAAGTCAAAAAGAGTCCTATTTGCACATTTTTTTAACTTTATTTTTTTTAAAGATATGATTTTCTTCCATGTTTATCTCTAAATATAACAATATTTGGCCAATGAGACTGTTTTTGTTAAACGGATAGAGTATATTTTTGAAAGTTAATCAACCATACTGATATGAATGATTGGAACGTAATACATGGGTAAACTGTTTAGCTCATACTAGTTAGGAGGAGTACACACTACTATGTCACAAACGTACGTTTACATGGTCATATGTTCGTTCGTTCTATTTGAAACTAGTTGTCACCATTCAACTTGATTTTTTTGTCTTGAAATGACACCACTCATTATGAATGAAGACAGTATTAGTGTAAATCCATTGCAAGTACAAAACAGACTCTTGAAGGAGGAAGCAATTGTCACCTGTTTTATTTCATATTTATCCCTAACTTTTCAGTGTGATTGCATGATGAGTGTCATCTCATACTACTATCAAAATAAATTATTAATTTTATTTTATTTTTTGGAAAAAAATTTGATAATGGAATTCCTTTTGTGTGTAAGGTAAGTAGGGAGTAATATTTTATCGTATATGATGATGGGTGGTGATTCAGATGATTATGTACATAAAGATTTCTCACTTATTGTTAGGTGAGAATATAAAACCTATCAAGTATTAACATTAGGATACTTGTTTTGTTACAAGTGAAGTGATGATCAACTTATAATTTATGAAGCCGTGGGGAATAATAATATATATCATGACTAGTGACTAGTTGAATTAATAAGTGGAATCAATTATGTTTTGGTGCTGAATGGAAGAATCTTGTAATGCATATTTTCTTAAATGGGATGGGAGAGCATCACATCTTACTTTCTGATTTGTGTTGGGAAGCATGCGTGTTTTAGGGCTACATTTTAACATTTCATCTTTTAGGGAGGAGTTGAGGGAATTAAGGGGAGAAATTAAGAAAATTTTAACTTTAATTTTGATTTTTTGTTAAGGGAATTGAATTGGAATATAATGGTTTCTTAGCCATATATATATATATATATATAAGAGTTTCATCCACAACAACTGGTTGTTGTGGAAGAATAATTTTTTTATTCATTGAAATTTTGGCCGTAATAACAAAAAATAAAAATCAACAAGTCAAAAAGAGTTCTTTTCCACATCAACCTAGGTTATTGTGGATGGAATCATATATATATATATATATATATATATATATATATATATATATATATATATATAGACTTCCTATCTTATATATGGACCATGACGGTTTGATATACAACTGTTGCTCTATACTTTTAATGACGGACAACATATAGCGTCATTTAAAAGTATAGACGATTTTTATATGACCAAACCGTCACGGATCCGTCGCTAAAGGGGTGAGTACACGGTGAGTAAGATAAAAAGTATGCACTTGATCCTGGATCGATATATATATATATATATATATATATATATATATATATATATATATATATATATATATAAAGAAATCTTCAAACTTTAGAATTGAGTAATAACGTGAAGCCATAGAAACCAACTGTATTTCTGTTTTATATAATAAATAGTTAGGTGCTTAGAAATTTGTCTTAAACTCTTAGCAAATCTTGGTTATGGGTTGTGCCAATAACCCTACATAATATAAATATAAATGTATATATTGGAATCTTGAGTCATGGAAAGAGATTATCAGATTGTCCAAGTCAAGTTACAAAACGTATAATTTTACTACTACAATTCTACAATTAATCTGTCTTTGCATATATATATATATATATATATATATATATATATATATATAGATACGGATTCATCAGGGATCCTGACTGGTCCAAAATCCGGACCCCAAAATTTATTTATTTATTTATTTTTTTTGTAGAACTAAAAAAAATAAAATAAAATTATGGGAATCGAATTTTTCTGATAATACAATGTTTTGGGTGTGCTTTTTAATACCTACACCAACCAATGTATGTATAAATTCATCCGGCATCGCAGTAAATGTTTTGGATATAAGCATCCAAATCACGCCTAAAACACTGTGACATGTAAAAATTTCAATTCCATAATTTTTTTTTTTTAGTTGTTTCAAAAAAAAAAAGCAAAAAAAAAAAAAAAAAAGGTCCGATTTTAATAGAGTCGGGATCCTGATTTGGATCCGACTATATATATATATATATATATATATATATATATATATATATATAGTTGTGATGTGTGAGCAAGAATTTGTGTTTATCTTGATAAATTATTGATGCCTTTTTTATTAAGCAACCTATGCGTCCTTCTTAGAATAAAAATTTGTGATTATGTCTGATCCTTGGATAAAAAATGATACCCAAGTTTTGGTGTCCAGGTTTATAGGTTCGAGTTTATTTCTCAACATAATTAACCTAAACAAAGAAGTTAATTTTTTTCTTAATTCTCCTCCTGACAACTTTCTTAATTTTTTAAATAATTTTTATTTATAAATAGTAATACTTTTATATTGCTTTTAATATGCACAATTGTTTTAATAAAAATTTAATAAATCTATCTCAATTTTATTTTAAAAACTAATAATTATCATATCTTATAATTTTCTACTAACCTTGACAACGTGCTTATCTTTTCCTTTTGGTTTGGCTTCTTTCAACAAGCTAATAATGAATATTTTGTATTGTTATCTGCAAAGCTCTGTGGAAGGAGCACTAATATATATATATATATATATATATATATATATATATATATATATCGTTAAATAGCGAAGCCGGACTAAACGAATCCACGCATGAAAAACACACGGGTTGAGTTGAATCAAAAACACGCTGGTTTAATCGGGGCCGCGTGTTTTTTTGCTCTGGGTCCGTTCATCGGCCCGCTTATTTTATTCATTTGAGATCCTCCCATATATATATATATATATATATATATATATATATATATATATATATATAGAGCCCTTCCATAGTTAAATTCTTATAGTGAAGATCTGCAACAACACCTTTTTGGACAGTTGATAAATTGAATTGATGGGTGCGATTAACTTTTTTTTTATTTGATAGTAAATGTGTTGTTGTGCCTAATTATTTTACATCTGCATTCTATTTCTATTTTATTAAGTGAATATTAACTTGTCGATTATAGTTATAAAAAGTGAATATTTATTATTAAAATAATCCCAGAGAGTAGAGCTTATCTTTTTAATACTTTTTTTTTATTTCCACGGTAGAGCTTCAAACGGCTAATTTTTTTTTTTTTTCTACGGTAGAGAGCTTGTACTCATTATCTTTTTTATTTATTTTTTTTCTTCTTTTCTATTATATGTTATGATTTCAAAGAAATTAAAATAAAATAAAATAATAAAAAAGACTCTACTGCAGATAGCCTTTGTCACGGTGAGAAAAAAAAAATTCGATATACCAACTAGTAGTCGCTAAATGATTCAAACTCATGACCTCACGCATTCAATACCTCATCAATATATGACCACCCGAGCACCACACAGCCTAGTTGCTTAAGTTCAACCAAGGATATATCCTTATAGTAAAAAACTTCACCATCCCCAAAATCTATATTCTTGCATTACTATTATATTACGATTTATTATTATTAATAAATTTATATTATTAATTGGATTTTTCTAAATAGAAATAAGTTAATATCTATATTTATTATTATCCCTTTAATATGTATTCTTATCTTTGTAATAATATCAATAAAAAGATTATTAATATATTAAAATAAATATCATTCTTTAATAAAATATAAATAATGATAATTATAAATCTTGTATTATTAGTATTAATAATTTTATTATTAAGCAATGATTATTAGTAATGATTTTATATATTAAGCAATGATTTTGTTATTAAGAAATGATTTTATTATTAATAAAACTAGTTCAATTAGTCTAATAAGTAATGATGATAATTTTCAAGTCATTTCGTGAAATTAATTTACTTATCGAATTTATAAAAGTAGTGAAGTATTATAATAATAATAATAATGTGATTATCAATATTAGAAGTACAGATTATACCAATACTAGTATCGCATAACATTAAGAGGAATAGTACATATTACATTCTTATTAATTAATATGTACATTAGATAACGTTGGATAAGTTCTATATTTCAGAGGCGGGGAGTAATCTTCATGGATTTCTTTGTAGAGCTCCGTACGGCGACGCCAGAACGAAAGATCGTGACATCTTCCAAAGACCACTTTCTTGAAATATTACTATTGGCCCTAACTAAAGCAATAACATACTTGCATACAAAATGCCCAATAACTGAGTTGTTGTGTTGTTTCATCGAATCTTTAAGGTCCTGACGATAGGATTTCATATTGGGCCACTCACGATCGGATTACCATTTCGCAAACAAAATGGTATCAAATGTACCTGCATGTACAAAATAGTTGGTTAATAATTTTTAATATTAAAGGACATTATAAAATTAAAGTATTGCTTCTGCATGCTCTCCATCGGTAGGAAATAAAAAAAAAAGTATTTAAGACAAGCTTCCACTTACTAGGAAAAAAAAAAAAGTATTGCTTAAGATAAGCTTTCACCTACTTGGATTATTTTAATAATAAATATTCACTTTTATAACTATACCGACAAGTTAATATTCACTTAATAAAATAAGTTTTGTGATGTAAATAATTAGTACGACAACCTCGTGCCTTGGCTTATCAAATAAAAAAAGTTAATCGTGACCATCAATTCAATTTATCAACTATTCAAAAAAGGGTGTTGACAAGACTATAAGAATTCCACATATGGAAGGGCTTCCATATATATATATATATATATATATATATATATATATATATATATATATAAAAGATCCACTAGAGGCACCCAAAATGATCGAGTCACTAATAATATTGTTTGCATAATGGAATTAATTTGTATGCCAACTAAGGCTCCATTATTTATTTTAAGGAAAATTTAATGTGTCACAAGAAATGCGATAAATCGTAGTGTTGGGCCATAATCCTTTTCTTTATTATCAAGAAATTATCGGGCTCCTCCCTGGATCGTGTTATGTTAAGTCATGGTTGGATTTGGTCACTTGGGTCATTCTTATTATTTGGGCTTAGTCATTATATCGCCCATTATATAAATTATCACTTAATCCCAATTTGACCAAGAATCATTATGCCAAATGACGCTTTGACTATTATGGTGTCCGCCACTTTCTTTGCATGGCATTAATGAGGATGGGACTCAAATGACGTGCACAGAATAAAAAAGTAATAGAGGGATGAAAGTAGGTATTTACTTTTAATTACCAAGTGATAGGAAGTAAGGGAAAAAGGTGTCGGGAAGGTGGTGGGTGGCACGAAACCTGAGGATAGTGGAACATGTATGGGGCTAAGATCACACAAGAGGGTAAGTAACACGAGACATTTTTTCATTAGAATTCTTATTCTATCTCTCGAGACACTGACTGACAATATTTTTCTCTCCATTGTTGACCTTGTGATCGCTCAGTCTCGACTCTCACGCCGGGAGCTATCCTCGACGGTCGGCCGTCAAGCTTTTGGTGTCGACTTGTTGAAACTGTATGCAGGATATTGGACGCGCGTCTTGGTGATTGGGACGTGGAGAAAGATCCTGGCGTTAATATCGACGCTAGAAGGAGGGGTGAGTTCTAGTGTCTCGAATATTTTTCAATCACAAACCGTGTTTGTTCTACGTCAATATTCATGGTGAAAAAGTAGAACACCTACACTGAAGGGTAGTAGAGGGTCGCCGGTGAATCGACACCGAAAGTGTCTCATTAAAGATCGTTGGGGACCGTAATAAGTGTTCATGCAAGACGGCGTCCAAGCGATCCTTGAAGATTTTCAATTCAAGAAGATGGGTAAGGTTAAACGTGGGTTAGTCTACCCTATCGATAAAGCTTGTCGGCGCTGGCATCCGGAAACGAGTAGAAGGCACTTCGCCTGTAACTCGATCACCGAGAAGACTAAGATGAAAAGGTTTCACGATTAGCAAGATGGTCGATGAAGCGGATAGAGCTATGGAAGTACTTGTGAAGCAAACGGCGGAAATAGGTGAACAGATGGCCCGAATGATGTGAGTTGAGAGATGAAAAACTCGGCCATAATCATCCAAGAGCGAGGACACGGGCGGAAAAGAACTGTTCATTCGGGGACGAGAGTCTCGAGGTCAAATCGAGAAAGAAGAAGATCCCGAAGCCTTACTCCTCAAAGATCGATGAGGGTACATCACCCTGTCGATTCTAAGGAGCAGGATCGGAGGGAACGAAGAGGTCGGTCCAAGGATCGTAATTCTGAAACCACAAAGAGAGCCCTTGTTGTTGCACATTCTCGCCTTAGTACCCGAGCACAAAGACGAAGCATATCTAGAGATTGTACTCCCGAGAGTCTACTGAGGGTACACCGCCTGTAGAGATACACATCAAGAAGTCCTTCTAAAGTTGAAGGTTCTGTTGTAAGAAACCGGTCTACTCATAGGAGAAAGGAGTCATCGGAAAAAGAAGCATCGTCTCAACCGTAAGGAGTAGATTATTTGGTTAAAGAGTTAAAAGAACTTAAGCAAAACTTAGAAATACGAAAGAGACTAAGGACACTTCGGGGGAAAGAAGGAATCCCTTTTTCTGCGGAGATTCTTAGAGAAAAATTGACCCACCAAGAAGTCGCCCATATGGAGAGTTATGATGGATCGGGGATCCCCTATGACCACAAAGCGCTGAACCGATTGATGGATTATTATGATTTTAGCGATGCTGCTAAGTGTCATACTTTTGTCACAACACTTAGAAAGGATGCCCGACAGTGGATGGGGACTTTGCCCTCAAATTCAATTTCATCTTGGGCGGCGTATATGCGATAAATTTCATGCTCGCTTTGGCAAAGAATAAAAGAAGGGAAAACCAACTGGTTCATTGGCTCAGGTTCGACAGTTTTCGAATGAGTCTTTGGGCCAATATGTGAAGAGATTCCGTGAAGCAGTAGGACAGGTGACAGATTTGAATGATCTGCAAGCCGTTGGACTGTTTCAGAATGGATTAGATCTGGTCAAATCAGAAAAGTTAGTGAAGAAGTTGATGTTTCATCACCCGAAGAGTCTTGCTGAAGCCTTTGACAAAGCTGAAGGTTATATCGTGGTAGAGGAAGCTATGGACAGCCTTAAACGTCCTGCTTCAGACCGGCCTAAGGAGACAGATCGGGACAGAAATGATAAAGATCAGAGAAAGAATGAGGGTAATAAAGACCGCTATGAGGGCGGATCGAAAAAGTTTAATAATTGGAGACAGGGTGGAGGACGTTCGTCCGCTCCAGCACAACGAGTGAATAGAACGTACACAACACTTAATACAGACAGGGCTGTTATCTTGGATCAAATTAAGAATCAACCTATTTTGAACCACCCGAGATAACATTAAGCCCGGAAAAGGAATTCTCGTAAGTATTGTGATTATCATCAAGCTTCGTCGTGATACAACAAACGATCGTATGCTAGTTTGAAGGACTTTATTGAAAGGAAAGTACAAGCGGAGCTTTAATTGATATGTGGTCGCTGAGAACCAATCAACAAAGCAGATGGAGGGCTGTTCTCGTAGCTCAACCCGGTTAAGTAAGTGTTACTCGCTCCCGAACAAACTCGCAAGGCATGTGATAGATGTCATCACTGGGGTACTTACGAAAACTCGTTGGAAAAAGCTATGAAGTTATTTGGATTGATTGCGTACGATGGCGTGGTACCTCCCGAAGACCGACAGACCTTATCGCGAGTTCGGTAATCTCTTTATCGATGAAGATTACCCTTCGGAAATTATCGAACCGCACGAGGATCATTGGTGTCGATTGCACAAGTGGGTTGGTGAGATATGAAACGGATGATGGTGGATAATGGGTCTTCGTAGATATTCTCGTATGCCCACGCTTATCGGAGAATGCACCTAGATGGTAGAAAGATGGAGTTGGAGACAGAAGCTCCTTTATATGGTTTTAGTAATGCATCTTGTTAAGGTGGTCGGAACTATTGAATCGCGGTCATCTTGAACTACTTCAACGGTAGAAATTATTTGCAAATTTTATGTTGTAAATGTAGATTCGCTTATAATGCTATTTTGGGAAGGCTCGCTCTAATTGCTTTTGCAAGTCATGACCTCTATTCCTCATTTCAAAATTAAATTTCTACTATTTCATGGGGAATTCGGCGAGGTGAAGGGGATTTGGATCCGGCGAGAAGATGTTATAGAAATCTTGTGATCACTTGGAGTGGGAATATCAAAGCGAAGCATCTTTATGGCAATAGAGATCGAACCTTTCACGGAAAGTAGTTCGAACCATTAGTCGTGCCGGTACCAAGAAACGGAGGAGATAGATCTCATCTCGGCAAAGCAAACAAAGCGGTGAAAATAGGTTCGCATCTGCCGGAACCTCTCGAGATTTAATCTTATAGAACTCTTGCAAAGCTATGTTGATATTTTCGCCGGGAGCCTCGGGATATGCCGGGGAGTAGCGAGGATATTCTTTGAGCATCATTTGGAGGTAGACCCGTCGAAGAAGCCGGTCAAACGAAGAGGAGGATTTTCGCTTTTGAACGTCGGTGAATAATTGATGAAGAGATTGCAAAATTATTGACAGCAGACTTCATCTTCGAGATTGACTACCCGCAGTGGATGGCAAATGTGGTGCTGGTACAGAAGCAAAATGGTAAATGGCGAGTCTGCATCGACTATACTGATTTAAATAAGGCTTGTCCGAAGGATTTCTACCCTTTACCCCACATTGACCAACTAATCGATGCCACTTCGGGGTATGCTTTATTAAGTTTCATGGATGCATTCTCTGGTTACCATCAAATTTCCATGTGTAAAGAAGATATACCGAAGACGGCGTTCATTACGCATCGTTCGGTATATGCTTATAAGAAAATGACCTTCGGCCTCATTAATGCCGGAGCCACATATCAGAGAATGATGAACCATGTTTTCAGATATCAGCTGGGTAGGAATATGGAGGTGTATGTAGACGATATGATTGTCAAAAGTATGTTGGTACATAAACATATGGATGATTTGGAAGAATGTTTTGATAATTCGTCAACACAATTTGAGATTGAATCCCACTAAATGCACCCTTGACCTAGAGGATTTGGCAAATTTACGGAATATCTTGTCGATCGAGAGGAATCGAAGCCAATCTCGAGAAGATTCAAGCGATCCACGAACATGAAGACTCCTCGGTCATTTAAAGATGTTCAACGTCTGATTTGGAAGGATTGCGACTTTAAGGAGGTTCATGTCCAAGTCGGCGGAAAGATGTCTCACCGTTCTTTGATACATTGAAAAGGTCAAGAATGCAAAGACGTTTCAATGGACTTCGAGATGTGAGGACGCTTTTCGAGCATCAAGTCCTATTTATCTTTGGCACCTTTGTTGGTGAAGCTTAGTTCTCTTGAACCTTTATATTTGTACTTAGCGGCTAGTTCATTGGCGGTAGGGAGCGTTTTTTGCGCGTGAAGTTGAAAGTGTTGACCGGTTTATTATGTAAGCCATGTCCTTCGGGATGTCAAACAAGGTACCGAATATTGAAAAGTTTGCTTTCGCTTTAATAAGCGCTAGTCGAAAGCTTAGGCAATACTTCGTGGTAGATTGGTAATAGTATATACTGATCGACCTTTAAAGAAGATTATGGGTAAACCCGAGGTATCGGGAGATTAATTGCATGGACGATGGAGTTGTCACAATTTTTCATTGAATATCATCCCGAATCGCCATCAAAGGGCAAGCTCGGGTGATTTTGTTGTTGAATGCTCGTTTTGAAGGCGATGAAGTCAGTAGCGAAGAAGATGAAGGATCGAACAGAAAGCGATTCTAGTTCTTCGCCAGAAGCGAGTTAGTTCGTGGAATTTGTATGCGAGATGGGTCTTCTACCACGGACGTCGATGGAGCAGGTATTATTCGACGAGTCGGGAGGATTCAAGTACAACAGCCATCGATTTGATTCAAAGCAACAAACAACGGTCGAGTATGAAAGCGGTACTTGCAGGTTTACGGTTAAAAGAGTCTTGAAGTACAAAGAATAATTATCTTTAGTGATTCTCACTAATCGTTAAGCAAATTTCGGGGAATATGAAGCTCGAGGCCCAAAATGATCAAATATCTACTGTAATCAAGGAGCAACTTCAAAGATTTCCAATCTTATGAGTTTCAAGGATCGAGCGTAATAACAATTCAATTCTTCGATGCACTTCCAAATTAGCCACTCACGGATGTTAACGTCTTTGATGGGTCGGTTTATTTAGAAACTTTGCAACATCCTAGTGTCCATTATGAATCAGTAATGTGCATTGACCAAACCCAATCATTTGGTTGACTCCATATATGAGTATCCGGCGGATGGCGTCTTACCTTCGGATCGGATGCTCGCCAAAAAAATTAAGTATAAAAGTGCTAATTTTGTTCTAATTGATGGAGATCTATTCCGAAGAGCTTTCTCATCTCCATTATTGAAATGTTTGACTCCATCTGAAGCTGACTATGCTCTTCGGGAAGTACATGAAGGTATTTGTGGTGACCATATGGCGGCTAAGTCATTAGCCTATAAAATACTTCGTCGAGGATACTATTGGCCTACCATCTTTAAAGAAACAATCGAGTATGTCAAGAAGTGCGAGAAATGTCAGATCAACAGTCCGATCCCACATCAGCCACCAGAAGAGCTATACTCGATCTTATCTCCTATACCCTTCGCTGTCTGGGGGGTTGATATACTGGGTCCATTACCGAAAGCTAAAGGTCAGGTCAGCTTCGTCATAGTTGCTATTGATTATATGACTAAGTGGGTGGAGGCAAAACCACTTCGGTCAATAACGGAACAGGAATGCCTAAAGTTTATAAAGGAGTCAGTGGTGTTTCGCTTCGGGATTCCTAAGGTGTTGATATCGGACAACGGGCGCCAGTTTGTGGGATCGAAATTTGAGGCATTCTTGAAAGGCGGGGATTCAACATGAAAGACCTCAAGAGCTCATCCACAGATCAAATGGACAAGTCAAGTGACCAATGTAACGTTGTTGAATGGAATCAAGCGTGAGATTAAATGAAGCAAGGGCGGATGGCTAGAAGGAGCTACTTAGTGTGTTGTGGGCTTATCGAACTACTCCAAGGACTACAACGGAGATTCACCCTTTAGATTGGCTTATGGTAATGCGATGCCTTAGTTCCATTGAAATTGGATCTCCCAGTCTTGAATTGACCCAATTCAGAGAAATTTACAATGAGGAAGGGCTTAAGGCCAACCTCGATTTACTTGAAGAAGAAAGAGAAACTTGACCTTTTAGGGTGTGGCGACTTATCGTGAAGAGTGGCTAAGCACTATAATAAGGAGTAAAATGTCGAAGGTTCAAGTGGGAGATTTTGTCCTCGGAGAAGCAAGCATCTACACCTCGTAATATATAGGAAAAGCGATGCCAAATGGAAGGACCAGTATGAAATAAGCTCAAGTGTCAAGCCGGGAACTTATCGATTAAGAAAGCATTAGATGGATCAAGAATTAAGAATACTGCAACATTGGCAAAGCTTAGAAAGTACTTTCAAGAAAAATGATGTATATACATGGGAAGGTCAGAATATTTATGTCATCATCAATAAAAGTTCCCTTTTTCTCGAACAAATTTTGTCTTCATTCACGATCGGACCATCGGGTTAGGAGGTTCGGGTGGACTCTACGGGCCATTCGATGGCGACCTCTTGGCAGTGGTCCTTATGAGTTTGTCAGCCCTTCGTGGTAGGAAACGTCATTGGTGTTAGGGAGGTTCGGGTGGACTCGGTGGCCATTCGATGGCGACCTCTCTTGATGTGGTCACTTAGACCTTGTCGAAGCCCTTCGTGGTAGTAAGTGTCATCTTTAAGACGTTGTCGTGCCCTACGTGGTAGGCAATTGTCGACACTTAGACCTTGTCAAGCCCTTCGTGGTAGGCAAGTGTCATCTTCGCATTTTGTCAGCCCTTCTGAGGTAGCAAATGTCATCTTTTAGTTTTGTTATGCTTTTAGGGGTAAACAAATTCCTAACGAAGCGAGATATGTCTCACACTTTCAGAACTAATAAGTATCCCTCTACTTTATTACCTAAAATTTTCTAAGTGTTGAGTTCAGAAAACTTCATTCTTACACTTCATCCGTTATATGGCATGTTTAGTTGTTATCTAATGATTCAAGTTCAAATACATGAAGGGGTTGGTGCATTTTTCACTTAATGAAATGATGGAGTATTGGCGGATAATAAACAGAAGTCATAAGGAATGAAACTATTTTCATTAAATATTTAATTTAATTACACTATTGACAATTTTACAGATCATCGTAAATTAAAGATGGAAAAAACATAAACAAAGAAACATCGACAGACTCCATCTTCATCCGAAGAATCGAGTAAGGATGGATCCAGATTGGTCTGCAGCATACTTCTCCTTGCCACGACTTGCTCAAGAAAGCTCATAACTCTCGGAGTATATCTTCATTATTTCTCCATTAATCTCGTCCAGAGTTCCTAAGACTCTTCAGCATATTTGTTTACGGAAGGTCGTCGGTTAATGGAGGCCCAAGGTCCCAAGAGCCTTGAGCTCTCGGATTTCCTCCTCAAGTTTGGCCGCCTACTCGTGTGACGATTTTCTTTGCCTCCAACTTATGGATGGTCTTGATCAAGATCTTTGCATCAGCCTTTAGCTCCTCGATCTTTTCCATCCTTATCTCGGCTCCTCCGAACCAAGTCAGCGTTCATTTTCACGATTTCCTCGTCTTTGAGCTTTAGTTGACTTTAATTCTTCCTCGAGGCCTTCACATCTCCTTTCGCTTGGGCTAACTCTCGTTGAAGACCTTCGTTTGTATGAAGAAGGCATTCATGTTGAGTTTTCTCCTTCGCCATGGCGCAGACTTGACATGGCATTTTCCTTCCTCAAGATCTCTTCTTCGCTTCAACGAGAGAGATCTTGGACGAAGACGTCCGAACACCGTGACCGGCTCATGTATTTCCAATATCATTTGATTAGTTTTCAGATATATAAACATGCAGATAAATTCAGAAGTAAAGAAGATACTCATTTACCTTCGCCAAGTAGCTCATGCCTTCACTAAGTAGATCTCCATTCGAACTATTCCCAAACCGATGATCGTCGGTTTCACTTAACAAAGGTGTTGAATAGTTGGAATGGAAAATGAGCATTGAGTCGGGGCCACATTGTTGGGGAGGCCATGGCTTCCCGATCAATCTCGGTGGTTTGTTCTCTTGGTGGGGAAGGTGGAGGTTCTTCGCGAAGAGGTGAGGGGTCTACGTGTACGGTTTTAGGAGAAGGAGATCGAGCAGGCGTGCGTTCAGGAGTTGGCGAGGGAGCAGGAGATGAACCAGGGTGAATGTCTGATGGCTGTTTTCTTTTTCGGGAAGGCGTGTGGGTTGGTTCGGTTGGTTCATTATCGAGGAGCGGGGGGTTTCGTGGATATGATTGGAGGAGTGACAACCAAGAAGAAGTAGGGACTCAAGCTCTTGACGGTCCAAAGGAGTTATTTTAGTTCTTATTTTCTTTACACGAAGGACCTTAGCCCGGTCGTGCAAAGGAATATCGAGAAGACTTCTCCTAACAGGGATAGGTTCGGAGGTTGGGGGATTGCTTCGGGGATTGTTTCAGGATCACTGTCAGGGTTTGCTTCTGGTTGGGTGGTTTTGGTTCGTTTGGCGGATCTTTTTCTTCGACGAGGTCGAAGGTTTTCTTCGGGAATATTAGATTCGTCGTTCTGAGGTTCGTCAGTTTGAAGGGAAGAAGTTGGAGGATCGACAATAGAAGGGTTAACCTGGGAAGATCCTTCGGCTGGGTGCTCTACACTTGCATCAGCATTTTCCCCTGCCAAAAAATCTTCCAGATCTCTCACCTCCAGAGGAGTCGGTTTAATCAGAGATACTGCAAAAAACCACACATCAGAATATGTATCACCTATACAGCTCAAAAATTATATTGCAGAATTAATCCAAACTTACATTTGTGATTATATAACCAAGCTTGTTTGGTCAGAAGTGTAAAACTCCATTCCTTTGGAGGAATTTTCCTCAAGAAGTCCGCCATCTCCCTCACCCGTTCTTCGGATATATCACCAAAGTCAGCAGAGACTTGGTCAGAGGTGGTCCATTCTGGAAGGGAAGAAATCTCAGGCCCCGTGATGAAAAACCACTTCTCGTGCCAACCTTTATTGCTGGAAGGAGTGTTCATCAAAGGTCTCCTCTCGAACCTAGTATTAGGTCGAGGAGATTGCTTACTCAATACTTTGAAACCCCGCTTCTCGGGACCTACCAGCAGAGAAGAGGTGAAGAAGATGTCAGCAGAGGAGTAATCCCAAGTTCGTGATGTAAGGCAATGAATGCCGTGGATGTGGATGTAGGAGTTGGGCACTAGTTAGTCATGAAGCCCACTCCTATAAACCCTAAAAGGGTAATGATGAAGACATGAAGAGGTAGTCGAACCCCTTCTCCGAGGAAGAGTGGCCAGATGGCGACCCAACCGGTCTGGTCGTTGGTACATACGCTTCTTCGGGGAGAGGAGCCCTTTATGCATACATGTCGAGAATCGATAACGACTCTCGAGCGACATATTCCGATTCATGTGAGGAGGAACGAATGTTGGCATTAGGAAATTGTTCCCGCCTTTGAAGAAATCAAGTAGAAGAAGTCAAAGAAGGGTTTCCTCCCATAGTAGATGATTGAGGGTTAGAGCTTGAACCCTCTTGATTAGGGTTTGGATTGGGAGAAACGATGTTGATGGAGTCGCATATGAAAGGGAGTTCTCGCTTAGAAGTTTGATCACCATTGTTTCGATTTTGTGAAGCGAGAAAGAAATTTGCGCAAGAGAAGAAGAAAGCTCTAAGGTTCAAATTTTGAATTAGCAGGTAAAACCGCGAATTGGTAAAGTTTACCTTTTATATACCGACAGCTGTACTGATAATTAAAGGGCACATTTAATTCAACGCAATGATGATGAATGGGAAGGGTTTAAATCCGTTTTTAAACCTAAATATCTTCACTTTCGTGGGCTTGCATCTATTGGGGTTCTCACTTTTGTACCGAGATAACAATTTGGGCTTTAGCAAGTTTCACTGGATCTTTTATGATTTTTCACAGATGGTTACATCCACGGCCTATAATTTTATAGTCTTTCATTAAACACCCTCATTTAATATAAGACTAGGGGTAATGTCAGCCATAATCCTTTTCTTTATTACCGAAATTATTGGGCTCCTCCTGGATCATGTTATGTTAAGTCATGGTTGGATTTGGTCACTGGGTCATTCTTATTATTTGGGCTTAGTCATTATATTGGCCCATTATATAAATTATCACTTAATCCCAAATTTCGACCAAGAATCATTATGCTAAACGACGTTTGACTATTGTCAGGTTCGCCACTTTGTCGCATGGCATTAATGAGGATGGGACTCAAACGACCTGCCAGAATAAACAAGAATAGAGGGGATGAAAGTAGATCGTTTACTTTTCTATTTGATGACCCAAGTAAGGAAAAAGGTGTCGAGAAGGTGGTGGGTGGTACCTGGAAGGATAGTGGAACATGTATGGGGCTAAGATCACATAAGAGGTAAAGAATACGAGACATTTTTCATTAGAATTCTTATTCTATCTCTCGGACACTAGACAATATTTTTCTCTCCATTGTTGACCTTTGTGATCGCTCAGTCTTGACTCTCACGCCGGAATTTATCCTCGACTGGTCGGTAGTCAAGCTTTTGGTGTTGACTTGTTGAATCGCTATGCGGGATATTGGGACGCGTCTTGGTGATTGGGACGTGGAGAAAGATCACAGCGTTAACACGTAGTATTATTTCAATTAAAATAAATAAATAAATCATTATTTTAGAAATTTGATAAAGTTCTTCTTACTTTTAAGCAATATATATTTTTAATATGGTGTTTAATTTCTCCCATCTTATATCATTCTTTCAAATTTTATCTCGAAAAAAGCTGAGCAAACCTTTTTTTTTTCCTCCCTATAACTTTTATTTTGTCTATATATATAATTTTAGAAAAAAATACTTTTTTTATTTAATTATTGTGATCCATAATAAATATGCTTGTTTTGGTATTTTATGTATATTACTTTTTTTTATTTAATGATTTAGTATCTTCAAATTTGTCATGAGAATTTCATTCATAATCACGGCACTACTTGATAAATTAATAACGTGTTATTTTTAATACTAAGCATGAAACAAAAATTTATTTTTAATATCTATAAATTATATAAATGACTCTTCGAGAGAGCAATTTAGTTGGTTAATAATTACTCCTCTGCTCCATAATATATGAAATTATGGAGTTGAGGAAATAATTATATAGCATTAAAAATAAAATATAGTGACACCCCTCTAGATAAACATAATAACACTTTCTTCTCTAATTTTGTAAGTAACAATTAATAACCTTTGCAAGTTTTAGGGTTAACTAAATACATAAAATTATATATTTACTCTTGTATGTTATCAAGTTTTAATTCCTAAATAATATTATATATATATATATATATATATATATATATATATATATATATATATATATATATATATATATATGATCGATCACATACCTTATCTTATTCATCATACTCACCATTTTTTAGCGACGGATCGTGATTGGTTTCGGTTATATAATCGTTCGTCTATACTTTTAATGACGTTATATGTTGTCCGTCACTAAAAGTATGTATTTGACGGTTCATATGGCCAAAAACCGTCACGTCCGTCCGCGCTAAAGGGGGTTGAGCACGGGTGAGTAAGATAAGTGAAGTGATCCTTGCCCTCTCTCTCTCTATATATATGTTTAATTATCCTTTTTTTAATAAAATATATTTTAATTATAGTTTTATTTGTAATTAAGACTATCTCATTTAAATTATTGGTAACTTATCAAAAAAATTAATTTAGTTTAATTAATACGTATTTTGGATAAGTGATCTGAGATATTAAAATTCTTAAATTAATATATTAATGGAGTACATTTCTAATTAGAGTGATTGAGTATATTGATAGCTTAGTTTTTGGTGTTTAACAACAAAAATATTATTTCAATTCTTAGTTTCATATTATGATTTTTATATATTAAAATTTCTTGAGTATATGTAAAAAAAATTGGGATGTTTATGATTTTGATTATATTTTTTAGTATACAAATAGCGTTATTTTTGTCCAATGTTAAATAAAATAAAATATAATAATATTTATTACTATCCATATCTTGTAAAAAGATGTTTCTTTTAATATATTTTTTATTTTTTGAATAGCAATATTTATCATTTTTTTCTTTGTAAATAATTATGCTTAAGTGCGATTTTATGTTTAGTTTAATATATGAGAAAAATAATTAATATAATTTTTAATACTTTTTTATATGAATAATAAGACTCGTTTTGTAATAATAAGTTTGTTTTATGTAAATTTTAAAATTTGAAAAAAATAATTATAATTTTATTACGTTAATTTGTAATTTTATGGGTATTAAAATTTTACTTTTAATTATAAAAAATATATTTTTAATATATATCACGTAAATTTTAATCTTTGAGAAATTTAATTAGCAAAAATTGTATGACTTTATTTTCATGATAAAATGAATATTTATTATTTTGATATTTATGTTATTTATTGCACAAGTTCATAATTTAATTAACTATATTAAGTAAAGTAAAAATTATAATATACAAATTTTTATTTAGTGGATAAATTAAACAGTATAACTTGAAGGGTGTATTAGACATTATATTAAAAATCTTTTTGGATTAGTTGGTCAACCACATTATGGGTAGTAAATGTTACATATTGTAGACTAGAGGGGTACTGACTGTTACTTAAAAAATTAGAGGGTCCGGATCTTAAGCTCACCCCTTATTTAACATACCTTGCTCACTGTAATACCCAGAAAATAAAATAAAATAATAATAGCAATAAAAAAATAAATAACATTTAATTTCATATTTTAAATATTTTAATTGGGCTTTTCTTATGTTGGGTTAAGTTTTATTTAAATTATGTGGGCTAAAAATATTAATAAGTAATAGATAATTTTATGTGATTAAAATTTGGGCCTTAATATTAGATTAACCCAATTAGAAGTTATTAGGGCAACTTATTTAATAAATAGCTAAACCTAATATTATTTCATTATGCAAACTAGAAAAGTAGGATATTGAAATTATTTTATATGAGGCCTCTTTGTGATAGTAAGATGAGATATTAAAATTTGTTGGGTTAAGGTTTGCACTAAGAGAAGTATTGATTGATTAAATGATTAGATAGTAAGTAACAATTTAAGAGATTATGAATAGTTATAATATGTGACTTGGAAGTTGATATGGTGATAAATGGATCTTAGTAGTATTTTGGTGTAATAATATTTGAGAACTAAATTCGATTTGAGGTTGTGATATTTTGAAACTCTTAAGGACTTAGGAGGGTTGGTGATATAATTTGTAAAGTTGTTCTGTTTATCCGATGTCATTGATGTTTTTGCATGGATTTATGTTAAATAAATAAAAAAAATGAAAATAATTTGTTAAATCTTTGTCATGTGTGGAATATAAATATTTTACGAATTAAAGATAATTTTAAATATTTTGGGTATTCGAATCGTATTTAGATGAAGAATTTATTTATTTATTTTTCGAATTATGTTACGAATAGTAAGTACGTTTACAAGAACGAAAAACAAGAAAATTGACGAGGACTTGCACTAGCTGTGGAGCATGTGGTTTAATTCAATGCAAAACGAAGAATCTTAACGAGGCTTGCCACGATAGCTGACGAATCTTTTATGAGTACATGGATAATTGTGTGGACTTATGGACTTACCAGGCTTGATCATTTCAAATGGTGGCGTTACATTTTTAATTTAAGATGAATAATTATGTAATTTAAATAAAAACTAAAATAAAACTTAATGTAGTTTATTTGAATTCCGAGAACGGAATTATTTTTAAGGGGTGAAAAATGTAATAACTCATATTTCTTAATAATTAAATATTATTGATTTTATCTTATACAATTGTGTTTAAATTGGAAAAGGTAAATGATTTTGTTTCCCTCTTTTCTTCCTTGTTTTGTTTGGAAAATTAAATTCTTTTAGTAGATAATTAAATAACTGATTAAATTAAAATTGAGGAAGATAATTCCTTTTGTTAAAGTCTTGTGGCAAAATTATTCAGAGCGGGAAGCTACTTGGGAGATAAGAGTTATTCGAGTGAGAATCCGCATATATTGAGAATTAGGAAAACGCTCATTCTTTTCGATTCGGAGGACGGAATCCTTTTAAGGGGTAGAGTGATGTAATACCCAGAAAATAAAATAAAATAATAATAGCAATAAAAAAATAAATAACAATTAATTTCATATTTTAAATATTTTAATTGGGCTTTTCTTATGTTGGGTTAAGTTTTATTTAAATTATGTGGGCTAAAAATATTAATAAGTAATAGATAATTTTATGTGATTAAAATTTGGGCCTTAATATTAGATTAACCCAATTAGAAGTTATTAGGGCAACTTATTTAATAAATAGCTAAACCTAATATTACTTCATTATACAAACTGGAAAAGAAGAGGCTCAGCGACTTTTCAAAGAACCTTCAGTTCTTTCTGATGAGGAGCAACTTGAGATCAAATGAACTGCTCCAGATGAAGAAGGGTTGAATAACTTTCTCGTGAACAAAAATGGGTTCAACAGTGACAGAGTTACAAAGGCAATAGAAAAAAAAATTAAAGCAGCCAAGAACAAGTCATCACAAGGCCGATTAGAGTCATTCTTTAAACCGATGGTTAGTACGTCTGCTCCCATTAAAAAAAAGGAAACAACTGAAAAGGCTAAAAAGGAAACTAGTAACAAAAAGTCAAAGCCTAGTTGCGGTAAGAAGAAGAAATAGCTGATTTGACATTGCAAAGTCAAGATTCATCAATTACATTTATCTTTGTCAGATCAGTTTGTGGATTTATTATTAATTTTTATTGGGCTACTTGGGATAGGAAGGTTGTGGAGTCTGTTTGGTTATGCGGAAGTTGGGAGTTTCTAACCTTCGAGATGAGATGTGTGTTGCGAATAACGTTCAGATTTGATATCGCTGGCAATTGAGGGTAAAATTTTGTGGAGTGTGCTATAAATAGTTTGGAGGTATCAGGTACGGATTCCGTACTCCACTCCTTTGATTATTGTTGCATTCTTTATATCTCATGATATCACGTCATTCGTTTCATTTTCTTATAATCCTATTGGCACTCTTAAATAGAAATTGATATATTTGTTTCCTTTTGGAGTTGACACATTGGACTCGTACTTGTACTCTTTGAATTAGGTTATCATGTTTAGTATTTATTTTAATATTTCTAGAGCGGTACATGTTGCTAACTTCTGTTTGAGACATTGTGACTATAATTTGATTTGGTTCAACATGTACATATAGAACTCTTTTGTTGGTATTATATGTCGTATGTGTTGTGACATTATATTTTTGTTAGAATATATCGTAGGGTATACCTGAGCTATAACCACCAGTGGGGGTACCACAGGCATGTCGTCTTGGCACGAGAGACATGACACTCTCCTTGGCGGTGTGATTAGTCCACGGCGTCTCCGTTTGGGCTCCGAAGGAAGTGGGCCATTTGGTGTTTTGTTGTGGGAGGCGTATGGGTTAACCCTTATTTTCTGTTCTGTGGATTGGTGATGTTGTGTCAAACACACTATCCGATTTGCATACATTTGGATTCACGGTCCAATGTGTGATTTTCCTGTATGGCATTATTTTGGTTGCCTGTGTGGCATCATTTGATTTGTCTGTGTGGCATTAGTTTGATTTACCTGTGTGGCAAGATATATTTTTGAGCTCACTCGGTATGAAATAACCCCATCCATTTGTTTCTGCCTATTATTTTATTGTATTAGTTTTGTTTGTTTCTGTTAAGTTCAATTCATTGAGTTAGTTACTTCAGTTCATTATTTCTTTATTCGTCTATTGGTTTCGTCAATTCTGTTGATTCAGATATATTTCAATCAGATCTTTGGAGATTATATTTTCGTCAGTATTTACACTTGAGGATTTGTTCAGTATTTTATCTCAGTTGTTTTCGTATATTAGTTATATACATTTTGTATATCTGTATCCGTACTGGGCAATTGGCTCATACTGTGTTTTTCTTCCGGCAGGTTTGCAAGGGTGATTCAGGGCTAGTGTGATGAGAGAGTTGTCTTTGACCATCTAGGTTGTTTTGAATTTTAAGTTTTGATTATTTTGACAATATTTGGAGAATTGTATTTAGTATATTTATTAATGGATTACTCACTATTAATATTTTGAGGTTATTAGTGTTTCTATTTTCTTATTTTGAGGTTTGTTGCAAGTTTTGACATGACCTCCCTTTCCTTTTCGGGAAGGGGTGTTACGTAGACAGTATCGAGCTTAGGTTCTTTCTTGTAGAAAGCCTATTTAGGTTTGACCTGTAAGTTGTGGGTAAATCACTGGGTAGACGTAGGAGTTTGATTCGATTTTGTTCTCTATTTGGTTGGTCTTAATTTTGACGAAGTTTCCTCCACTTTTCGAGTTGTAGTTGATTTGAGAAAGGTGAGATAATTTGTTAAGATTATCATTGTTATGCGTTGGAGCAATGATATTAGTTAATAATTATGATTGAATCATTGAGGCGAATAAAGCTATACTTTGTGTAGATAAGAAATAATTTTATGAGATGCGATTATGATGTGAGTATTTGTATCAACTAGTATTTGATTTTGAAAAATTATTTGTTAGAGTTATTTTTGGTGACAATTTATTCTGATCTTAGATTTAAGGATTGATTTGATTTGAGTTGTGCGTTAATTTTGTTAAGTTTGTGGATAATTTGAGGTATATGTATCGGTGGGATAATGTGATAAATTTAAAATTATAGAGGATTTTTTTTTATATATATATAAATTTGAGTTGTTGATATTTGAGGTAATTAGATTAATCATTTGGAGTTAAAAATCAATTTTCTCTTTTACTTTCTAGTAGGATATTGAAATTATTTTATATGAGGCCTCTTTGTGATAATAAGATGAGATATTGAAATTTGTTGGGTTAAGGTTTGCACTAAGTGAAGTATTAATTGATTAAATGATTAGATAATAAGTAACGATTTAAGAGATTATGAATAGTTATAATATGTGACTTGGAAGTTGATATGGTGATAAATGGATCTTAGTAGTATTTTGGTGTAATAATATTTGAGAACTAAATTCGATTTGAGGTTGTGATATTTTAAAACTCTTAAGGACTTAGGAGGGTTGGTGATATAATTTGTAAAGTTGTTTCATTTATCCGATGTCATTGATGTTTTTGCATGGATTTATGTTAAATAAATAAAAAAATGAAAATAATTTGTTAAATCTTTGTCATGTGTGGAATATAAATATTTTACTAATTAAAGATAATTTTAAATATTTTGGGTATTGAATCGTATTTAGATGAAGAATTTATTTATTTATTTTATCGAATTATGTTACGAATAAGTGAAATACGTTTACAAGAATTAAAAAACAAGAAAATTGACGAAGACTTGCACTAGCTGTGGAGCATGTGGTTTAATTCAATGCAAAACGAAGAATCTTAACGAGGCTTGACACGATAGCTGACGAATCTTTTACGAGTACATGGATAATTGTGTGGACCTATGGACTTACCAGGCTTGATCATTACAAATGGTGGCGCTACATTTTTAATTTAAGTTTATGAATAATTATGTAATTTAAATAAAAACTAAAATAAAACTTAATGTAGTTTATTTGAGTTCCAAGGACGGAATTATTTTTAAGGGGTGAAAAATGTAATAACTCATATTTCTTAATAATTAAATATTATTGATTTTATCTTATACAATTGTGTTTAAATTGGAAAAGGTAAATGATTTTGTTTCCCTCTTTTCTTCCTTGCTTTGTTTGGAAAATTAAATTCTTTTAGTAGATAATTAAATAACTGATTAAATTAAAATTGAGGAAGATAATTCATTTTGTTAAAGTCTTGTGGCAAAATTATTCGGAGCGGGAAGCTACTTGGGAGATAGAAGAGTCTATTCGAGCAGAGAATCCGCATATATTGAGAATTAGGTACGTTCATTCTTTTGATTCGGAGGACGGAATCCTTTTTAAGGGGTAGGTGATGTAATACCCAGAAAATAAAATAAAATAATAATAGCAATAAATAAATAAATAACAATTAATTTCATATTTTAAATATTTTAATTGGGCTTTTCTTATGTCAAGTTAAGTTTTATTTAAATTATGTGGGCTAAAATATTAATAAATAATAGATAATTTTATGTGATTAAAATTTGGGCCTTAATATTAGATTAACCCAATTAGAAGTTATTAGGCAACTTATTTAATAAATAGCTAAACCTAATATTACTTCATTATACAAACCGAAAAGAAGAGGCTCTAATGACTTTTCAAAGAACCTTCGCTTCTTTTTCGATGAGGAGCAACTTGAGATCAAATGGACTGCTCCAGATGAAGAAGGGTTGAATAACTTTCTCGTGAACGAAAATGGGTTCAACAGTGACAGAGTTACAAAGGCTGTAGAAAAAAAAAATCAAAGCAGCCAAGAACAAGTCATCGCAAGGCCGATTAGAGTCATTCTTTAAACCGGTTGTTAGTACGTCTTCTCCCATTAAAAAAAAGGAAACAACTGATAAGGCTAAAAAGGAAACTAGTAACAAAAAGTCAAAGCCTAGTTGTGGTAAGAAGAAGAAATAGCTGATTTGACATTACAAAGTCATGATTCATCAATTACATTTATCTTTGTCAGATCAGTTTGTGGATTTATTATTAATTTTCATTGGGCTACTTGGGATTGGAAGGTTGTGGAGTCACATTTGGTTGTCACGAAAGTTGGGAGTTTCTAACCTTGACTTGAGATGTGTTGCGAATAACGTTTCATTATTTGATATCGTTGGCAATTGAGGGTAAAATTTTGTGGAGTGTCTTTATAAATAGTTTGGAGGTATCGTACGGATTAGCACTCTCACTCCTTTGATTAATGTTGCATTCTTTATATCTCATGATATCACGTCATTCGTTTCATTTTCTTATAATCCTATTGGCACTCTTAAATAGAAATTTGATCCTTCGATACTTTGGCTTTATTCGAAGAATTTAAACTCTCTTTTTCTTCTATTACAATTTGTACATATTCTATAATTTTTCAAATGATACTTTGTTAAATTTGATTAATTTGTTTGGTTACTCATTTAAAATTTGAATATTATTTCACATAATTATTTCTTGTGAAATTGATATATTTGTTTCCTTTTGGAGTTGACACATTGGACTCGTGCTTGTGCATTTTGAATTAGGTTATCATGTTTAGTATTTATTTTAATAATTATAGAGCGTATGCATGTTGCTACCTTCCGCTTTGAGACATTGTGACTATAATTTGATTTGGTTCACATATGCATATAGAACCCTTTTGTTGGTATTATATGTCGATGTGTTGTGACATTATATTTTTGTTAGAATATATCGTATGGTATACCGAAGTTATAACCACCGTGGGGGTACCACATGTGCGTGTCGTCTTGGCACGAGAGACACGACACTCTCCGTCAAGATTGTGTAATTAGTCCACGGCGTCTCCGTTTGGGCTCGGAAGAAGTGGGCCACTTGGTGTTTTGTTGTGGAAGGCGTATGGGTTAACCCTTGTTTTCTTTTCGTGGATTGGTGATGTTGTGCAAACACACACTATCCGATTTCATATACATTTGGATTCACGGTCCAATGTGTGATTTTCCCTGTATGGCATTATTTTTTCGTTGATTGCTGTGGTATCATTTGCATCATTTGATTTTTTGTGTGGCAAGATATATTTTGAGCTCACGGTATTTAAATAACCCCATCCATTTGTTTTTGACCTATTATTTTATTGTATTAGTTTTGTTTGTTTCATTGATTCAATTCATTGAAGTTAGTTACTTGATTCATTATTTCTTTATTCGCCTCATTGGTTTCCGTTAATTCATTGATTGAGATATATTTCAATCGAGATCTTTGGAGATTATATTTTGCCGTCAAGATTTACATTTGAGGCGTTATTGTTCAAGATTTTGTCTCGATTGTTTTCGTGATATTAGTTATATACCTTTTATATATCTCGTATCCATCTTTGCAATTGGCTCATGTCGTGTTTTTTCTTCCGAAGCGAGTTCAGGGTGATTCAGGGCTAGTGTGATGAGAGAGTTGTCTTTGACCATCTAGGTTGTTTCGAATTTTAAGTTTTGATTATTTTGACTATATTTGGAGAATTGTATTTAGTACGTTATTAATGGATCACCACTATTAATATTTTGAGGTTATTAGTGCTCTGTTTTCTTATTTTGAGGTTTGTTGTGCTTTGCACGTGACCTCCCTTTCCTTTTCGGGAAGGGAGTTTTATAGAAATGGTATCAGAGCTTAGGTTCTTTCTTGTAGAAAGCCTATTTAGGTTTGACTTGTGAGTTGTGGGTAAATTACTGGGTAGACGTATGAGTTTGATTCGATTTTGTTCTCTATTTGGTTGGTCTTAATTTTGACGAAGTGTCCTCCACTTTTCGAGTTGTAGTTGATTTGAGAAAGGTGAGATAATTTGTTAAGATTATCATTGTTATGCGTTGGAGCAATGATATTAGTTAATAATTATGATTGAATCATTGAGGCGAATAAAGCTATACTTTGTGCAAATAAGAAATGATTTTTATGAGATGCGATTATGATGTGAGTATTTGTATCAACGAGTATTTGATTTTGGAAAATTATTTGTTAGAGTTTTTTTTGTTGACAATTTATTTTGATCTTAGAATTAAGGATTTGATTTGATTTGAGTTGTGCGTTAATTTTGTTAAGTTTGTGGATAATTTGAGGTATATGTATCGGTGGGATAATGTGATAAATTTAAAATTATAGAAGATTTATCTATATATATATATATATATATATATAAATTTGAGTTGTTGATATTTGAGGTAATTAGATTAATCATTTGGAGTTAAAAATTAATTTTTTGGCTACTTTCTAGTAGGATATTGAAATTATTTTATATGAGGCCTCTTTGTGATAGTAAGATGAGATATTAAAATTTGTTGGGTTAAGGTTTGCACTAAGAGAAGTATTGATTGATTAAATGATTAGATAGTAAGTAACGATTTAAGAGATTATGAATAGTTATAATATGTGACTTGGAGGTTGATATGGTGATAAATGGATCTTAGTAGTATTTTGGTGTAATAATATTTGAGAACTAAATTTGATTTGAGGTTGTGATATTTTGAAACTCTTAAGGACTTGGGTGGGTTGGTTATATATATTTTTAAAGTTGTTTCATTTATCTTTGGTTTATCCTGATGTCATTGATGTTTTTGCATGGATTTATGTTAAATAAATAAAAAAAAAAAATAATTTATTAAATCTTTGTCATGTGTGGAATATAAATATTTTACTTAATTAAAGATAATTTTAAATATTTTGGGTATTGAATCGTATTTAGATGAAGAATTTATTTATTTATTTTTGAATTATGCTACTGAAGAGTAAAATGCGTTTCAAGAACGAAAAACAAGAAAATCGAGCGAGGACTACGCACTAGTCTGTGGAGCATGTGGTTTAATTCAATGCAAAACGAAGAATCTTAACGAGGCTTGACACGATAAATTTATTTAATCTTTTAAAGTACATGTATAATTGTGTGGTCTTATGGACTTACCAGGCTTGATCGTTACAAATGGCGGCGCTACATTTTTAATTTAAGTTTATGAATAATTATGTAATTTAAATAAAAACTAAAATAAAACTTAATGTAGTTTATTTGAATTCCGACGACAGAATTATTTTTAAGGGGTGAAAAATGTAATAACCCATTTTTTTAATAATTAAATATTATTGATTTTATCTTATACAATTGTGTTTAAGTTGGAAAAGGTAAATGATTTTGTTTCCCTCTTTTCTTCCTTGTTTTGTTTGGAAAATTAAATTCTTTTAGTAGATAATTAAATAACTGATTAAATTAAAATTGAGGAAGATAGTTCCTTTTGTTAAAGTCTTGTAGCAAAATTATTCGGAGCGGGAAGCTACTTGGGAGATAGAAGAGTCTATTCGAGCGGAGAATCCGCATCTATTGATAATTAGGTACGTTCATTCTTTTGATTCCGAGGACGGAATCCTTTTTAAGGGGTAGGTGATGTAATACCCAGAAAATAAAATAAATTAATAATAGCAATAAAAAAAATAAATAACATTTAATTTCATATTTTAAATATTTTAATTGGGCTTTTCTTATGTTGGGTTAAGTTTTATTTAAATTATGTGCGCTAAAAATATTAATAAGTAATAGATAATTTTATGTGATTAAAATTTGGGCCTTAATATTAGATTAACCCAATTAGAAGTTATTAGGGCAACTTATTTAATAAATAGCTAAACCTAATATTACTTCATTATGCAAACTGGAAAAGAAGAGGCTCTACGACTTTGCAAAGAACCTTGATTCTTTTCGATGAGGAGCAACTTGAGATCAAATGGATCGCTTCGAGATGAAGAAGGTTGAATAACTTTCTCGTGAACGAAAATGGGTTCAATGTTGTGAGAGTTACAAAGGCAGAGAAAAAAAAATCAAAGCAACCAAGAACAAGTCATCACAAGACCGATTAGAGTCATTCTTTAAACCGATGGTTAGTACGTCTGCTCCCATTAAAAAAAAGGAAACAACTGAAAAGGCTAAAAAGAAAACTAGTAACAAAAAGTCAAAGCCTAGTTGTGGTAAGAAGAAGAAATAGCTGATTTGACATTGCAAAGTCAAGATTCATCAATTACCTTTATCTTTGTTAGATCAGTTTGTGGATTTATTATTGATTTTCATTGGGCTACTTGGGATAGGAAGGTTGTGGAGTCTGTTTGGCTATGCGGAAGTTGGGAGTTTCTAACCTTGACTTGAGATGTGTTGCGAATAACGTTTCGTATTTGATATCGTTGGCAATTGAGGGTAAAATTTTGTGGAGTGTGCTATTAATAGTTTGGAGGTATCAGGTACGGATTCTGTACTCCACTCCTTTGATTATTGTTGCATTCTTTATATCTCATGATATCACGTCATTTGTTTCATTTTCTTATAATCCTATTGGCGCTCTTAAATAGAAATTTGATCCTTGGTACTTTGGCTTTATTCAGTAATTTAAACTCTTTTTCTTCTATTACAATTTGTAATATTCTATAATTTTTCACCGATACTCTTGTTAAATTTGATTAATTTGTTTGGTTACTCGTTTAAAATTCTGATATTATTTCACATAATTATTCCTTGTGAAATTGATATATTTGTTTCCTTTTGGAGTTGACACATTGGACTCGTACTTGTACTCTTTGAATTAGGTTATCATGTTTAGTATTTATTTTAATAATTCTAGAGCAGTACATGTTGCTACCTTCTTTTTGAGACATTGTGACTATAATTTGATTTGGTTCAATATGTATATATAGAACCCTTTTGTTGGTATTATATGTCGTATGTGTTGTGACATTATATTTTTGTTAGAATATACTGTAAGACCCCAAATTATTAATAAATGAAATTTATTTTCCTCTATTTATTATTTTGAAATAGTAAGGGTTGATTTGATTAATGTGGATAGTTATGGGTAAAATCATGAAATATTTGAATAAGCAAGTGGTTATAAAATATTCATTATTGTCGGGGAATATTCGTTTGGTCGTGGAATATTCGTGATTGTGGGGGAATATTCGTGACGACGGCGAGATTTTATGGGCCCCATAACGGAAAAGCGATTGGATGAAGAAAAGCGACAAATATAAGTTGTTTATAAATACTAGCGTAGTTATTCACAGATTATCTTGTTGGAATACACGGTGGTTAAAACACACTAATATCTGGCGTTGTTGAACAAGTAGCATGATATTGCACCAATTATTGATTCTTACGTGAAGGCACTACTCAATAATTGTTACGGTAATTCTTATTGAGTATTTTATTTTATTGATTCAATAATTTTGTATTGATATTTTATATTGTTGTTGTTTCAATAAATTGTCATTACTGATTATTTTCCATTATCAGAGCAATAATTCATATTATCTGAATAATATTATTAGAAAACATTATTGGCAATGTCTAGAAAGTTACATCTAAGGAGAGGTTTGGTCACCACTTTAATTGCTTGCAGGATAAGGAGAAATTCTTATTGGAAAGCCCCTCTTTCACAGGAGCTATTTGGTTGCCGAGATTGTGACTCTGTAATATTATTTGTGAATAATTAATTATTGATTTATATGATGAGAAAATATTGATTTTATGTGGATATAAATGGAAATTTTTTAAAATGACAATTGTTGAAAATTAATATTTTATCATTTTACGATAAAATAATTCATTTAAATATATTATTTTAATAATATATTAATGGTGATATTTTATAATGAATGTGCGATATATGAATAAATGAGGAGGAAGAGTATTTTTGTTGGATTAAATGTTTAACACATATTTTGTGTGTTGGTGGACACAATTATTGACCGAAATTTGATTATAGCCTGTAAAATCGCCCGTTTGTGGATTTCGGTTAATTTACATTTGGAATTTGGAAAACTTTCTTCTACAAAGTTGTAGAGAATTGAATTTCCTATAAAAAGTCGCGAGATTCGAATTTTCTGATAAAAGAGCTATTTATTGTGAATTATTGAAGTTTCGGTATATCGGGTGTGAATTGATTTTTGGAGTTTAAATTATTTTTGTTAGAAAAACGTTTTTGTATTTTTTGGACATCATTAACATGTGTGGCTGTGTGTTTTGACCAAAAGGTGGGCTAAGGAAAATTTTTATAATTATATTAATATTATATTTAATTTTTACGCTTTGGTGTTCTAGCGATTTCTATAAATAAGGTCTTAGGTTAGAATTGAAAATCACACCGAAGTTTGAAGTTTTCTCTCTATATTATCGGCGTATTCTTGTGAGTATTTTGAGTATACTTTGAGTATTGCTATCGATTGCAAGTTCAAGTCATAGCCTATATCAAATTGTTTCAACTAGAAATCTTGTCTTTCGAGGTAAAGGATGTTATTTTCTTCTCAAATGATATTATTTCTTCAATATCATTATCTTTGAAATATGAAATATTTTTTGAAACTTTGGAACTTTTTTCCATGTCGGGGTTCTTATTCATGAGTTACTATTCATGAGTTACTATTCACGAGTTACTTATTCACGAGTTCTTATTCACGAAAGTTCTATTCACGAGTATTATTTAAGTGAAGCGTGAAGATGTTTTTTGGGAAATTTCTATCTTTTGGTGTCGAGGTTACTATTCATGTATACGGCACTATTCACCGAAAAATAAAATTTCTTCTTTTTGTCCAAAATATCTATTCTGGATACTAGCTTTGATTGTATCCATGTTTTGATCATTCTTGAATTTTACACCACTATGATTATTTTTGAGGTATTTTTGAACATGGATAAAACAAAGTACGAATCCTTAATCCTTAATCCTTGTCATTTTGTTTCACTGGATTCGTTTCTTTAAAAATATTTTCATCATCCTCGGTCCTAAATGATGATATTATTGAATATCTTTGGCTTTGTAGTGCAAGAGATGAATGATTTCTTGATGAATATCTTTGGTAGTGCAAGATGCAAAGATGAATGATTTCTGATGAATATCTTTGGCCAGATGCAAAGATGAAGCAGTGTTTAGATGAACATGATTGGTGATGAATATCTTTGGCTCGTAGTGCAAAGATGAATATTTGATTCGAGATATATATTGATTGATGTTACGGGGATAAAATATCAACGATGAACTTTTAAATTCATATATAGAAGATAGTAGTTTGCATTCTCTACTTAACTCTTCTAATGAATTATTATTTCACTATGAATATTGATTTAAAATTTGTTGTCTATTGTATTCTATTAGATTTTTTCCTGTTGGAGACTAACGATAATTTGTTGTATATTATCTTAGTCATAATATTTTTCTTTGGCTAGTTGAGCTCACCCTTTTCCTTGTTGTTCCATTTTTCTTCTCGGGGAGGCGAGAATGTAGCAGTACTAGTGGGGTATGGAATGAAGGTTCTAGAGAGAGTTGTTTAGTAGTCCTCACCATTTTTGTAAAATAATGTATCAATAATTATGATGGGGATTTATTTGCGTGTGGATATTGTACAGATGGCAATATCGTATTTAAACTCCACAGTTTATATGTTGTAATAATAAAGTTGTAGTTATTTACGTACCATGTATTTGGCGACTCAGAATGGGTTGGATGGAATGGACCTATTTGGGGGCGTCGCGATTGGTATCGAGCTTAGGGATATGATCTCTGGCGGAGATGGGGAATAGAACTAGGAGGGAGAGGCAGTAAATCCTTCGCTAGTGTGTCCTACCTAAGCTTATTTGTTAGTTAGTCGATATATAGGGATATTATGTGATATATTGATTTCCTTAATTAACCCTTGTTTTATGGCGGTATTTGAGAATGTCGTTGAGAATATTATGATGGATTAAATGAGGCCGTGGAGATACTGTACTTACCAGCGAGGAGAAGCGTGCAACCAATTTGGCAATGTACCTCATGAATAACACCACTGAGCGAGATAATGAGCGAGAGGATGTTTAGAAGCTTTTGCAGTTCATGCAAAATCGACGAGGAGACTTCGTGTTCAAAATATGAGGAGAAATGATAGCAATTCACGGGTGGTCAACAAGCCAGTTCAAAAGTTGGGACCACGAATTTAAGGGAAAGCGAGGATCCGATTAAAGGCGGAAACGTGGGTCAAACAAATTACCAAGATATTCGATGTCTTGGGATGTACGGAAAACGAAAGTTCCATTCGCTACTTTTATGTTAATGTGGCGAAGCAAGATTCTTGGTGGGAATACGTGAAGCGTACCCATCCGGTTGCTTTTCGACATGTCGTGAGAGACGTTTGAGAAGCAGTTCAATGACAAATACTTTACGAAAGTATTAAATCATATGAAGGAAGTGGAGTTTATTAGGCTGGAGCGAGAATAACATGGCGGTGTGTCCGATGCGGCGAAGTTCGCGGAGTTATCGAGTTTGCACCTCATTTGGTGGAGAATGAGGAGCATTATGACGCGGATGTTTACGAGAGGTTTGAAACCCGGCATACGTCGGTATCTCATTCTCATAAATTTCTCTCTATTCGAGATGTTGTCAATGAGGCTCGGTTGTTAGAAGCGAGATAACGAGTACACGTTCAACCGAGGGACCATAACCGAGGATTATCTAGAAGATAGCGATCATCGAATAACGATAACCCGGCGGAGAAAGAAGAATACGGACGAAAGGCGGTAACCACTCACGGTGGTAATCGTGGCCATGAAAATAGAAGAAGCGAGTCGGGAGGAGATTTTAAAAAAGGAGATTCAACAACGACCATGTGAAGATGTCGGCCGCTTGAGTAGCAACTGGTTCCGAGGAGGAGAAAGACCACCGGTCGTATATTACAAATCACGGAAAGAGGGACATATCATTAAACGCCCACAGTGCAGTTTAGGGTCTGCTATAATTGTGGAAAAGAAGGACATATCGCTCGAGAGTTATGCAGTATGAAACCGATCCAAGGAATGGTGACTCAAAAGGATGTCGAGAAAAGTCAAAGTCAAGCGGTTCTGGAAGGCGTTTGTCGTGGCCAGGTCAAAATGCGAGGAACCCGACGAAGTTAGCACAGGTTAGTTAATTATAAATTCTTGCGAAGTTTATACCTTACTAGATCTGGGTTCTACCCATTCTTTTATCTCTCTTGCTTTGCGCTCAAGCGTTTGAACTTGACTACGGAGAAATTAGACTTTGACCTATTTATGGAGACTCCATTAGGAGAAACTTTCATTACATCAGTTGTTTAGAAATCTTGCTTGATTCAGGTTGGCACTATCACATTACCATTAACCTTATTTCTATAGAGATATTTGCTTTTGATGTGATTTTAAGGTTAACTACTCATCATGCCGAAATTGATTACTTTCGTAAGGTTGTTAGTTTTCATATTCCTAAGCAACCTGTTATTCGAATTCAAACAATCAAACCATTGTAGTCAAACATTTTCATATCAAGCCATGAAGTCATTCGTTTATTACGGATGTCAAGTTTTCTTAGTCCATGTTATGGATTTGAATAAAGACACGTCAGATTTGAATAATATTCCTGTTGTTATTGATTTTTCTGGCGTATTTCTGAAGAATTTCTTGGTTTACTCCCAAAGCGATATTAAATTTTGTATCGACTTTGAACCCGGTACAAAACTCATTTCTAAAATCTCATATCGAATGGCTCTATTGAACTTGAGAGTTAAAAATTCAACTATAAATTTGGTACTGAGCCTTTATCTGGTGACTTCCTTTGTGGAATGCTGCGAAGCGAGACTCTCGTAGGGGACACCATATTAAATGCGATAGTAAAGCGATAGGTGTCATTGTAGCGTCTTATCAAGGTTGGGATATGAGTCGCGATTGAGAACAACCTAAGTCGGTAATCGAAATCGTAGCTTTCGAAGCTTAGTTGGTTATTATCGGAGATTTGTTGAAGGATATTCTCGAATCGCTATTCCATTAACGGTGACTCGTAGAGATACAAAATTCGAATGGAGCAAGGAATGTGGGAAGAGCTTGAAGAACTCGAGAGAGACTCATTTCGGCACGTGTTACGACCATGCCATCTGGAAAAGCGAGCGTGGTAGGCGGCGTGTTGAGTAGAAGATCGTATACAATCGAAGTAGTCGATATTGTCAAAGACTCATTTGTATAATTTACAAATAATAGAGATGGAGATGAAAACTCTAGGTACCACGTGATGATATCTGAGTATAATCGACTTTAATCGATAAAGTTAAAACATTGAGTTACACCGAGTGATGAATTTGAAGAAGGAGGTGCGAAGTTGTTATTTCAAAAGCGAGAATCGGTGAGGTGAAGAAAGCTCAAACCTTGATTTATTAATCCATTTGAAATTCTTGATCGAATAGGAGGCGTGGCCTATAGACTCGTTTTACCGCCAAGTATGTATGGCGTGTTCATAAAGTTTTTCACGTATCGATGTTACGTAAATATGTGGACAACCCGAACCACGTCATTGAGTTAGAAGCAGGACGAGATAGGCGAAGACTTAACGTCTGACGAGGAGGTACTGTCAAGATCTTGGATAGGAAAAGAACATGTCCTATGTGTCAGAGGTTATACCACAAGTTAAGGTTTTGTGGAGAAACTATCTTTATTGAGGAAATGACACGGGAGTTGGAAGCGAAAATGAAAGCGAGGTATTCTCATCTTTTGAAACACAGTGCGTCACGTCGATTTCGAGGCGAAATTTCATAAGGAGGGAGGTTGTAAGACCCCAAATTATTAATAAATGAAATTTATTTTCCTCTATTTATTATTTTGAAATAGTAAGGGTTGATTTGATTAATGTGGATAGTTATGGGTAAAATCATAAATATTTTGAATAAGCAAGTGGTTATAAAATATTCATTATTGTCGGGGAATATTCGTTTGGTCGTGGAATATTAAATCTTGTGGGGAATATTAAATGCAATGGTAGCTTGATCTTTTATGGGCCCCATAGCGGAAAGCGATTGGATGAAGAAAGCGACAAATATAAGTTGTTTATAAATAACGGGCGTAGTTATTACCAATTATCTTGTTGGAATACGGTGGTTAAAACACACTTAATCTGGCGTTGTTGAGCAAGAAGCATTGCAGTATTGCACCAATTATTGATTCTTACGTGAAGGCACTACTCAATAATTGTTACGATAATTCTTATTCGATATTTTATTTTATTGATTCAATAATTCTTTGTATTGATATTTTATATTCTTTGTTGTTTTGATAAATTGTCATTACGATATATTTTCCATTATCAGAGCAATAATTCATATTATCTGAATAATATTATTAGAAAACATTATTGGCAATGTCTAGAAAGTTACATCTAAGGAGAGGTTTGGTCACCTAATTGCTGGGCATGATAAGGAGAAATTCTTATTGGAAAGCCCCTCTTTCTGAGGAGCAGCACTGGTTGCCGATCTTGTGACTCTGTAATATTATTTGTGAATAATTAATTATTGATTTATATGATGAGGAAAATATTGATTTTATGTGGATATAAATGGAGAAATTTTTTAAAATGACAATTGTTGAAAATTAATATTTTATCATTTTCTGATAAAATAATTCATTTAAATATATTATTTTAATAATATATTAACGGTGATATTTTTATAATGAATGTGCGATATATGAATAAATGAGGAGGAAGAGTATTTTTGTTGGATTAAATGTTTAACACATATTTTGTGTGTTGGTGGACACAATTATTGACCGAAATTTGATTATAGCCTGTAAAATCGCCCGTTTGTGGATTTCGGTTAATTTCTGTTTGGAATTTGGAAAAACTTTCTTCTACAAAGTTGTAGAGAATTGAATTTCCTATAAAAAGTCGCGAGATTCGAATTTTCTGATAAAAGAGCTATTTATTGTGAATTATTGAAGTTTCGGTATATCGGGTGTGAATTGATTTTGGAGTTTAAATTATTTTTGTTAGAAAAACATTTTTGTATTTTTTTGGACATCATTAACATGTGTGGCTGGTGTTTTTGACCAAAAGGTGGGCTAAGGAAAATTTGTATAATTATATTAATATTATATTCAATTTTACGCTTTGGTGATCTAGCAATTTCTATAAATAAGGTCTTAGGTTAGAATTGAAAATCACACCGAAGCTGAAGTTTTTCTCTCTATATTATCGGCGTATTCTTGTGAGTATTTTGAGTATACTTTGAGTATTGCTATACGGTTGCAAGTTCAAGTCATGCTTTATATCAGGTGTTTATTTAGAATCTTGTCTTTCGAGGTAAGGATGTTATTTTCTTCTCAAATGATATTATTTCTTCAATATCATTATATTTGAAATATTGGTTGAAACTTTTGGAACTTTTTCATGTCGGGGTTCTTATTCATGAGTTACTATTCACGAGTTCTTATTCATGAATTCTTATTCACGAGTTCTTATTCACGAGTACTATTAAATGAAGCGTGAAGATGTTTTTTGTGAAATTTCTATCTTTTGGTGTCGAGAGTTCTTATTCACGTATACTTGACACGTTTATTCACGATATCTGACCTTTATTCATAGAAAAATAAAATTTCTTCTTTTTGTCCAAAATATCTATTACGGATACTAGCTTTGATTATATCCATGTTTTGATCATTCTTGAATTTTACACCACTATGATTATTTTTGAGGTATTTTTGAACATGGATAAAATAAAGTCACGAATCCTTAATCCTTAATCCTTGTCATTTTGTTTCCTTTGGATTCGTTTCTTTAAAAATATTTTCATCATCCTCGGTCCTAAATGATGATATTCTTGAATATCTTTGGCACATAGTGCAAAGATGAATGATTTCTTGATGAATATCTTTGGCTAGTAGTGTAAGATGAATGATTTCGATGAATATCTTTGGCACTGTAGTGCGAAGATGAGCAGTGTTTAGATGAACATGACCCGGTGATGAATATCTTTGGCTGTAGTGCAAAGATGAATATTTGATTCGAGATATATATTGATTGATGTTACGGGGATAAAATATCGACGATGAACTTTTAAATTCATATATAGAAGATAGTAGTTTGCATTCTCTACTTAACTCTTCTAATGAATTATTATTTTCATTGCGAATATTGATTTAAAATTTGTTGTCTAATGTATTCTATTAGATTTTTTTCCTGTTGGAGACTAACGATAATTTGTTGTATATTATCTTAGTGTAATATTCTTCTTGGGCTAGTTGAGCTCACCTTTTCCTTGTTGTTCCATTTTTTTCTTCTCGGGAGGCGAGAATGTAGCGAGTACTAGTCGGGGTATGGAATGAAGGTTACAGAGAGAGTTGTTTAGTAGTCCTCACCATTTTTGTAAAATAATGTATCAATAATTATGATGGGGATTTATTTGCGTGTGGATATTGTGCAGATGGCAATATCGTATTTAAACTCAAAGTTTATATGTTGTAATAATAAAGTTGTAGTTATTTACATACCATGTATTTGGCGACTCGAGAATGGGTTGGATGGAATGGACCTATTTTGAAAGTGATCTATCGAATACTTGATAACCCGGTGGAGAGAAGAATACTGGGACAAAGGCGGTGAACCACTCCGGTGGTAATCAAACCGTGAAAATAAGAAGCGGCCTCGGGAGGAGATTTTAAAAGGAGATTCAACAACGTACCATTTGAAGGCGTCACGCTTGAAGTGCAACTAGTTCTAGGGAGGAGAAACGACCACCCATTATACGCTACAAATGCGGAAAAGAAGACATCGTCACCAAATGGCGCTCGGCCGTTTAAGTGCCTTTATAATTGTGGAAAAGCAGGGCGTATCGCTTTTCAGGATTATACAGTAGCGAAACCGATCCAGTAGAATGGTGACCTCAAAGCGATGTCCAGAAGAAAAGTCAAAGTCAGCGGTTCACGGAAGGCGTTTGTAGTGACCAAATTGCAAAATCGAGGAACCGAACAGGGGTTACAGAGGTTAGTTAATTATAAATTCAGTGCGAAGTTTATACCTTACTAGAGCATACTGGGATTATTTATTCTTTTATCTCTTACTGTCTTTGCGCTCAGCGTTTGAACTGGATTACGGAGAAATTAGACTTTGACTATTTATAGAGACTCCATTTGGAGAAACTTTCATTACATCCAGATTGTTTAGAAATCTTGCTTGATTCGGGTTAGCGCTCATCCACATTACTTTTATTAACCTTATTTACTATGAGATATTCGCTTTTAACGTGATTTTAAGGTTAACTACTCATCACGCCAAATTGAAGGTACTTTCGTGAAGGTTATTTAGTTTTCATATCTCTAAGCAGCGCAGCCCAGCGTTATTCGAATCGAGCCAATGTAATCAAACATTTTCCATAATCAAGCCGCGAAGTCATTAAGTTTATTACGGATGTCAAGTTTTAACTTAATCCATGTTATGGATTTGAATAAAGAACACGCCGTGATTTGAATAATATCTGCTTGTTATTGATTTTCTGACGATTTCAAGAAT